>CM062289.1:119196119-119351119 GCA_031216915.1 Pictodentalium vernedei | reverse complement strand
GTGTGCAGAAAATGTCCGAAACGTCCGATTTTATAGAAATCGAACAAAATAAATGTATCTCGCATCTTTTCCCATTGACTTTCATTCATTTTCCTACAATTTCATCATTGTGCAATCTTATAATTATTCAATGAAATTAAATCCATTTCCGAAGCGATGTTATCCATTTACCACAACAGAGACTACAGAATGAGCTCTACGAGAAAAAATGAAATGAATCTATTCCCGGGATAAGACAATTTTTTTCTCAGTTTATTTATTCACACTATATATATTTTTCAACTTTCTAACAACGCATTTATGGGTTATATATTTTTTCTAAAGCTTTTAAAATATCGAGGCGAACACCGTACCCAAACTGTTGTGTGTTAGCCTCAATAAGCTTAGACCCTATGTCAAGTTAGGGCTAGGTCGACTTATCCGTTATCGGTAGATCGAATACAGTAGTATTTCTCACTTCAAATAATTTAATTTACATTTAGAAAATAAATTTCACAATAAATTTATTATAAAACGAGAGAAAATAAGACATATAGACGCGGAGGGACGTTTGATTGTACTGTAGTTTCTTCAATATGGATATAAAAGCACCGCGAGGTGAGGAATTTCCACGTCGAAACAAAATGGCGGTACTGACCTAATACGAGTTTCGTATTAGGTCACCTCGGGCTGCAGGTGACCCAATACGGCTCAGTACCGTCCCACTATTCGGGGGCTGTGATTGGCGAATTTCATTAGCTGGCATAATAACAAATAATATCAGATGAGTTACCTGATATGACGGAACCCTTAGATGGTATTCCAACGTTATTATTGGAAAAACTAACGAATTCATGGTCCTTTTTGCCCGATTAGAGGATTCGAAGGTTTGATCTTTACTTGCCATATTTCAGTGATTCCCCATTACTACATTAATCTGGTCCCTTTCTACTTTACGTTTATACAAATGAATTTCTAGATTACCATAGGGTTTTTTTTAAATAGGTACAGACGAGCGGACTTTTTTAAAAAAAAAAAAATCCTACCCAACAACGCAAGCTCTCAGGCAGCCACTCAAATTCCGTAATGATCTGTTATGGGTTGCAAGTTTACCCATTTCGTGGAGTTTGCGCACAAACTACCGTTGGTATAATGGGGATGTCCCTTCACTCACAAAGATATACATATATTATTTTATGCCCTAGTATAGATATTCCAATTAATAAGTATTTAATTCACATTGAAAACATCAAGGTATTAATACAATTAGTGGAACTACATATGTACATGGAGTAATCACAAAACTGCAGCTGTGATGAGTCTTCGTTCATAAGTATTTAGTAAACAAACATATATAATAGTATTGGTAAAATCATTAAAGATTCGATTAAATCAGGTCTCGATTCGATTGAGAAACATTTCTTTCGTTGATTTAAAGAAAACGAATATTTATAGTATGTTTTAGATTCAGTCGTCTGGAATATTTCAGTTGGGCGGGAAAAGCGAACCGTAAAAGATGGACTATTTAAGGGATAGACTGCTTCCAGGCCATAACAGCGTCGAATTTCTTACAGAATTTGATTGGTTGCTTGACAGCTTGGCAACAGCATACAATCATCAGGATTATCTTCATTTCTTCCAACTGTACTTGTCATTGTGATTTAACACCAATCAAATATACCTGATATCTGTTGATATTCCTACCCAAGACACAAAATGTCTTATCACTGAAATAAGTACAATTTGGACATATCCCCCCCCCCCCCCCCCCCCCCGTAAATTGAATGTACTTTTTGACCAGTGATTTCTGGAATTACATTTAGATGATTTTTTTTCAGATCTAGTCATGGCTGCTGTGAAGCAGCCATGACTACATTTGATGAAAAATATTTTGAAAATATTCAGCGGGTTATGAGTTAATCAAACAGTCGGGGGAACTGAAGACAATTCATTGGTAATAAAATCATAAGCTATGTAGTCAATTTGGGCACAAACCGGATACAAAACTGAGTAAAAGTTATCAATTTCTAAATCTGTGCTCAATATTTAATTCTCTGGTACATCATTTTCTGGTTCGTCAAGGTGGTATTCAATTTCGAAAAATTCACCAGTTTGGAAAACAGGTGCGATTAATCCATGGAGGTGTGTTACTTTCTTGGAAACGTGAAGGGATTTGAACGAAACGACCATTAGATGTCTCGGCCTCTAGGACCTTTCTGTTTGGGCCATTTTAGTCTCACTTGATTCAGCTGTATCGCCTCGGCCTCCCAACGGTGAAGAGAGAAACAGACAATATCATGCAATACAACATAAAGTAAATGCCGTAAAACAATGTGGTAACTCTACCGTTGCGGGATTTATTTCCAAAATCCAACATGCTAGCATCCGTTTCTGCATTAGATTGATCTAAAGTATTACCAAAAATATTTTAAAAAATCGGGGCGGTCTGAACATTATAGGTGTTTGGGAATGATAATCAACAGGACGGACGATGGATGGTGGAGACCGGGGGCACGCCCCCTATAAACATTGCTACCGTGGCATTATGGTCCGATTTTTCTCTATTGACAGCTCCAAATCGTGACGTCATTTCCTGGGAAGCTGCCTGTGAGAGTTGCCCGTTATAGGGAGGGACTGTCCGTGACAGGAATGAACTGTCCCTGACATTTTCCTGAGAAATGATGTCAAGGCTTGCAATTTTTGGGGGGATGGTGACAGACCGTGGGGAATGCATAAACATACTGTGGGATATAGTATTCTATCCTTTCATGTTCCCGACATTTCGCAATCGTGGACCACCTCTTAACCCTTTACCCAACGTAACGGCCAAAACCAGCCAGCGCTATTCTCAAAAATCGCCAACGATGGGTCATAACCCAGTTTTTGAGACAAAAAATTAGTTGTTCAAGAATTTTTTTTGCAAGTGTCGTCTGCTTTCCATGTTAGGTAAAGGGTTAAAGACTGAAACTTTTATGTCCGAAAACTGAATATATTGGTGATGTGCATATTTTTCGTGGTAATTCAAATTGAATATTTTCATCTTATTTAATTATTACTGACAAAACCATGTGCCGAGATTTGAAACTTGATACAGAAAAACCATGACGTCTGATGAAGTGAAAACTGTTAGGCTGTGACTGCAGTGGCAGCTTTCACGTCACCAAACGCAGTGGGTTGGGGATGTTATCACGTTGATTGACTTGACACCATTATTTCTTCTTTTTTTCTTTGGGGGGGGGGGGGGGGGGTCGGTGGGCAGCTTGAGTGGCGAGGTTTTTAGTTGACGTTCCAGCAATCCCGATATATAATTAGTAACATAATGTCCTCCTTTCCTGTTATCGTCTTATAAAAGCGATGACTTAACCCTTCACATAACAAGGGAGGCAGACGACAGTTGCAAACAGAATTTTTGAATAGCAACAGGTTTTGTTTTTATTGTGTGTGTCAAAAATAGCTTATGGCTCTCACTGGAACGAGTTCAACGAGCGTGTTCCAATGAGAGGTCATAAGCTAAAAGATTTTGTTAGAAAAAAAAACAGGAAAAAACTAAGAAAACTGAATCGTTATTTTTGTGAATAACGCTGGCTGGTTTTGGCTAATGCTCGGTGAAGGGTAAACAGTATCGACTGACTGCTACCCTTTGTAGCCCACTGCTCTTGGAGAGAGAACTCTAATTTTTAACATTTCTGCTCAGCCAAATGAACTAACCTTCGACCAATCTCTATTCGCGAAGGGGCAAACTAACTTGCTAACATCAGTACGTTTTCAGCTGCTTACTTTTCGGTCGCAGCTAGAAACAAACATTAGGTTTGATTTAATTCGGTTTTCCTTTTTGTCATCACACGCTTTAATTCTGTTTGTTTTTTTTTTTTGTTACTCCTTTCATAATTAATTTGATATTCGGGTGAAAACAGTCTTCCAGTCAGTTCTTGGATCAGAAATATAAACAAAAGTTTGAAGACATTATTTGCGTATTTTGTGGTATTTGTCAATAAAAAACGATAGAATGTCTTGCCGGCCTACGCATTGTATATTAATGTAATTCGTACCCCACAGTGTTTTCATTTATTTGCAGGATGCTGCTTGTTTCATCTTGCACTAAATTTTCAGAACTCGAAACAGATATTTAATTAACAATTTAATCAACACAATGTGTTTAGTTATCATTAAAACGTCAGAAAACTAATCACAAAAATGGCGGCTCATTTTCGTGTTTATTGAATTACGTAGGAAATAGAGGAACCAAAAAACAAGTTCCCATTTAGTAGCTGAATGAATCATTTAAATTATGTAAATAAAACTTTATCTAACCTTCGTTCCAATCGCTCCAGACTGCCAGACCACCATGTCCAATTCTTGAGGAATTCGACGCTGTTATGGCCTGGAACCACTAAATAGTCCATTTCCGATGTTTAAATTCACTCCTCTGAAATATTTCAGTTGGGCGGAAAAGCGAACCTAAGGTTCGCTTTTCCGACCAACTGATATATTCCATACGACTAAATCTAAAAAATACTATAAACATTCATTTTCTCTGAATAAACGAAAGAAATGTTGCTCAATCAATTTAATTCATTTATTTGTCTTTTCCATACAATGGCGTAAGATGATATTTAAAAATACACAAATACAAACAACACGTGCGCAATTGTTTTACTGTGGAAAATAAATTAATATTTTTCAGAGGTTCTTTTAATTTAAAGTATGGTCGAGTATTTATTGCTAACAGTATCGTGCGAACACCATCACTGCTCGCCGCTTGCAAGGACTCGCCGCTATTTAATAGCCGCGTGAGCGTACAGCATCGTGTCCGAGCATGGAGTGTATTCGCACCTCACTTACAAACAGGGGCGGGGTGGGTGTTTATTTCGTCCAATAAATAAATAAATAGTCTAATGAGCACTGATAGGAGCCCGAGGTTAAGGCTTTTCTAAGTATATCCGCCTGAAGCCCAGCCCATGCACCCCCACGGGGTGAGTTCGTCTAGCTCCCTCCCAAACGAGGGATCAGAGCCTATGCCCCATTCGGGAATGATTAATGACTGCCAGGTTTACGTTGCTGTTTCACCTTCACTGAGAGGACTTATCGGGTGGCGGGAAAAGAGCTTAACACTCGAGAGTGTTCGCATTCTACTTATTTCACGAATAAATCTACATACGTTTTTTTTAGCTTCTCTGTAGATTTATTTGCAAATAGTTCTGCCAGTTTGAACATACTGTTTTTTTAATAACAGCGCTTATCGATATATCGTTTCCTAAGTGGTTGTAATTCGTCGCAGACTAGCAGCACATGATACTCATCTCCTAACCCTTCCTTACAGAAATCACATTTTCTCGAAACCTGATTCGACCGAATTTCTTATGACATTGGGGGCACGGTGCTTCGATGGTTACGGCATTGGTCTTTAAACCGAAAGGTATACGATTCGATCCCCACTAGGGGCATGTGCGTTGTATCCGTGGAAGTGGCACTTAATCGCGATTGCCTACGTGGGGGCACGGTGGCGCTGTGTAATAAGGGGGTACTTCACATCGATGGTACACTTGTCTTCAAGCAATGCTAACCCTGTTTGTTTGGAGTTAGTACGTTGGGTGTCTGACTCTGACAGCTGATCGGCACTGCTTGGTGGTTTTTCCGGGTACTCTGGCTTCCTCCACCCGTAAAACTGTCCGACACAAGGTGACCCTGGCTGACTACTCATCCTTCAAGTTTCATAGGAATTATTTTTTTTATTTTAATCTTTTTTGTTTTACAAGGATTGGTGAACAAGTTATGCAACTTATATTGACGCCTCCCCTTGGCCCAATGGCGCAAATGTGGGATGACCTTCGTAGCGGCAACTTCGTGGCATCGCGCTCCTCGAATACTACGAAGGGATCTTTAGCCTGCACGGGATGTGTCTCTCTCCGCACAGAGGGCAGCCTTTTTCCGTCCCCACCCGACAGGACGGTACAGTTAAAACTAGAAGCCCTGACATGAAATGCGTACAAATACCACGTCGAACGGAGGTCCATTCGCAGAAACATTGCCTGTGTTTGCTATGAGTAACCAGGAGAACCTGCCGTACTTTGGATGCCATTCGATACGGCAATTGCACGCAATTCCTACGCGCAATTAAGCCTAGATAAGCGCACTTAAGCCTGGATAAGGGCACAGTTCGCGACAGAACTTTTAGTTTTAACTGTACGCAGAGCATCAATCCCACTTTGATGCTGACAGAGAGTGTTCGGATAACTCGAGAACTTTCCCCCGGCCGGGGATCGATCCCGGGACCTCTAGGACGAGAGACCAACGTACTTATCCACTCGACCACCGCCCTTCGAATACCATCATAGGAATTAGATGGATGGTATTCATTCTGGCTATTATTGCTTACTTCGTTCAGTCTGAGAAAAATATTTTGACAAGGTGTATCTAATGAGTGCAACAATCGTTACATAAATGAAATGTTATAAAATTAAAAAAAATCGCCGAAAGAACAAATCATGTCCTTTCTGGACTGACCCAAATACAAATCATTATTCACATATCAGCACCGAGCTGATGGGCGGACAAAACACGCTGCGTCAATTAAAAACAACGAACCACGGAGGTTGGATGGGTGGCGGTGGTGGTAACGTGAAAGGTAATACAAACTTAACAAACTTATAAACTTGTGACGATGAGACATTTTTTTCAAAATGACGGCTTGAGAACTATTTAACCAAATCACTTGACTCATTTTGGATAATCCTCTAGTCTTCCGCGAAATACAGTTAAAACAAAAGCATCGTATCACGTGACAAATTAGTCCGACTTCCCAAAATTGTATATCCATGTGCAGCCAGCAGAAACTAACTCATAGCTAAATTAAAATGCTATATACAGTAATCCACGGAAATACTGGATACCCGTACCTTGCAGTTTTGCATAAATCTGTCTGATGTTTCCATCAGCATAACACTGTTGTTACCAGCGCAAGAGAACAACTCCATTTGACGATAAGAACCACACTTTTTATTGATCACTTAGCTCAGTCTCGAAAATTATTTTGACAAAGTGTAACCAATGAGAGCCAGTATGTTTACAAAAAACAAAAAACACCTATATAGAAAGAGCACATGATGTCATTTATTGGCTGATCCAAACACAAATCATTATCCACATATCAGCACCGAGCTGATGGGCGGCCAAAAGACGCCAAAGATGCGGTTTGCGTGTAAATATAATTGCTCGTCCTGTCATCTGACCAGTCGCACGAAAACAATATTCCGCCCAGAACACATTCTGAGCTATAGCGGAGATCGTGTTAAGTCCAGTTCGAACAAGATATATGACTTTTCTTCGACCACATTGTTGATACCTGAATGATTAATATTCGTTTGAGTATGGCCGCCTTGCGAAGATAACTGTGGAGTGAGTTGTCACCGCCATAAAACAAAATGTCAAACTTGACTCAGTGTGGAAGTGATCCATTCAAAGCGATAGCACAGAGGGCGCAATGAGTAGTTCGTATTTCAACGGGTATGAAACCTCCTTCCATTCGGTTCCAATATTAATGAATGTAACTTAACATCGAGCCCATACACTGACCCATGTCAGTAATTATCTCGCCATTAATTTCATGGGAATCGTATGTACAGAAAGTTGAAATCAGCATCATACTTGCTGCTGAATCCATATATTGTACTTGTATTTTATGATTACACTTCTCAACCAGCGTATTTTTTGTACATACTTTTGAAACAGACTATTGTGTAAACAAAATTTTGGGGAAAAAAAATTAAAATTTGTATGTTTAATAGGCGTAATTTCCTCTTGAGTCTGGTTCTTCGCAATCACATTTCTGTCTTCCAATAGCGGGACTGGTCTATATTGTTTAACCCTATAAAGTGCGTGGAGGGTAGACCACCACCAAATAACCCATGGAGTGGAAGTATCACCCCAGGTACTACTCTCAAATTTTGTGCAGAAACACAAGAAGTACAAGCTAAGTTTCAACCAATGGACCTTCGGGTTTAACCCTTTACCCAGCGTAACGGCCAAAACCGGCCAGCGCTATTCTCCAAAATCGCCAATTAATTTTCAATATTTTTTTCATTTTTTGTCACAAAAACATAGGTTATGACCCCTCTTTGGAACGAGCTCGTCGAGCTCGTTCCAATGAGGCGGTCATAACCTATGTTTTTGAGACAAAATATGAAAACCATTAGTTATTCAAGAATTTTGTTTGCAAGTGTCGTCTGCCTTTCATGTTAGGTAAAGGGTTAACCTGGGTGAAACTTTGCTTTTGTTAATTACGCTTTGCAACAAACTGGCATTTATTGCTTGAGAGAAATCATCACTCCACGGGTGATTTATTGATAATACACTCTCCATAACGTAACATCATATACGGTGAAGGTTGAATCGCTGTTCAAGTTTTATCTCTTAATTTTTTGTCTCAAAAACATAGTTTATGATCCCCAATGGAACGAGCTCAACGAGCTCGTTCCATTGAGGGGTCATAAATTATGTTTTTTAGACAAGAAATGAAAATATTTAGTCATTCAAGATATTGTGCGAGTATCGTCTGTTCTTCGGATTAGATAAAGGGTCAAGGAAAACAAATTCGACAGAACATTTTTCAGACAAAACTCTGGGGCGAAGGGTGGCCCTCCTGCATCTACGCCCATGAATATAACTAGATAAGATGTTTATTTGCCCTGGTATTCATTCACACTAGACAGAATGCCTCTATACTGGCGATGCGTCATGATAGTAAAAACGTTAGAAGGGAAAAAAGACTAATGGCTTTTTTATGCCCACCCATCCGTTTCTTCAGTATTGAATATCATTTTCATGGACATGGCTATGGATTTTCTTACCAAATAGGAAGCAAATCTGATGGATCAAATCAAAACTAAAAACTGAAGCGGAACATATTATAAAAACAATTCGAACGTTAATTGTAAGCAATTTTCTGGAGCGGCTATATATAAAATTCTCTGCAGTTATTTAATGGATTCATTTTAAATTAATCAATAAAAGTGGAATGCACTTTTTATCGCCCTTTAATTAAATGGCTTAAATAAGCGAAGCGTTTAGACTAACAGACATAGTTTCTATAATCAACAAACGTTTCTTCAACAAACCCGCTAGATTCGTGAAAATGTTCACGTATATTTTACTTGTTTTCTCTTTACAAAGCTCGAACAGCAGACGACAAACAATTTCTTGAATAAATAATTTTAAAAATTTGTTTTGCCTAAAGACGTAGCTTATGACCCTTCATTGGAACGACGTCGTTCCAATTAGGGTAATGTGCGAAGTTTTTGAGAGAAAAAAATTTAAAGAATCCCAACCTCTCCCCCACAAAAAAAAAAAAATTGAATGATGATTTATCTGAATAGGGCTGGTCGATTTTTTCCGTTGTGCTGGGTAAAGAGTTATTGGAGGTTTAACAAGACTTTAATCAGTCAACCATATTGTGTCTAGCGAGTTTATGACTGAAGGAAGTCGGAATACCCGACGAGAACTACGAATAATCAGCAAGTAACTATCAGGCATTAAAACAAGTGAAGTTTGAATCTAGGACGCATTGGTTGGAGAAACATGAGCCACCGGTGTGCAGTTCGCATTAACTTGCTGTGCCACCGTGCCCGCAGACGGGCTAGTGGTGTTAAGTTGATTGCGGAAGGTCAAAACGCAAGTGACTGGCCAGATTCGAATTCACGACTTTTCGATAAAAGTCTCAAGCGCTCACCAACGACCCTTTGCCAGGGACAAAGCTGAACCTCTGGCATGGAGTGGGGTGGTGTACATTTCGGATAATGATAGTAACATGGCACATCGCGGGTATACCACGAGGGAAAAAAATATTACTTTGGGAATGTGTGTGTCTTCAACTGCTGGGGGTCCTGCACTCAGAGACATTTTGGTTCCTCCAGGAACCAAAACTGGTTCTTTAGTTTGTCTTGATTGTTTAAACCCTTGCATTTTACACCACTGGGGTATTATGCCATTTCCATACAAGTCGATTCTTCTTGAGTATACGCCCAGTAGCGTAGAAGAGCCATCATAGCCACTAGATTATAGCTTTTATCTAACAATCATATAGATTTTGGCCTGAAAACCACGAGAAACGGTACGTATCGCATTATGTGTTCCGATTCCGTATCATATAGACGACTCATTCTGATTCCTTATAACATGGACGACTCGTTTCCGGTGGCGCTACGGTCTATCATAACAGGCGCATGGATACATTCTATGTGCGTTTCAGTGATCGACCGAACATTATGTCCCAAAAATGTTTAAAAATAATTTAACCCTTTACCTAACATGAAAATCAGACGACACTTGCAAAAAAAATTCTTGAATAAATAATTTTTTTCATTTTTTGTCTCAAAAACATAGGTTATGACCACTCGTTGGAACGAGCTCGACGAGCTCGTTCCAACGATGGGTCATAACCTATGTTTTTGAGACAAAAAATGAAAATTAATTGGCGATTTTTTGAGAATAGCATTGGCCAGTTTTGGCCGTTACGTTGGGTGAAGGGTTAAGGGGATGTTCTCACTTACCCAGCAGGTATTGTTCTCGGTATAGGTGCTAATTGATCCGATATCAAAGGGTTGCCGACTATAGTCCATATCGCTATTTTTCACTGTTTGACGACCATATATTTATAATTAATTTACAGACAAGAAGAAGACCAGTGTTCATATTAACCATTTATTAGCGAAGTGCCGTGATCATCATCAATAATAATTATCAAACACATAATTATAATGATAGAAAATACCAACAAAAAAATGAATCTGTTTTTCATAATTAACAAGCTGCATGTAACAATGTTTTCATACATTTATATTACGAAGACCAGTGTTCATATTAACCATTTATTAGCGAAGTGCCGTGATCATCATCAATAATAATTTTCAAACACATAATTATAATGATATTTATAATGATAGAAAATACCATATTATATTAACCATTTATTAGCGAAGTGCCGTGATCATCATCAATAATAATTTTCAAACACATAATTATAATGATATTTATAATGATAGAAAATACCAACAAAAAAATGAATCTGTTTTTCATAATTAACAAGCTGCATGTAACAATGTTTTCATACATATATATTAATTAATTTATAATTAAAAACCTGTTCCATGGCCCACAGCGTCTAAGAAGGCCAAATTTCCCAATTCTCCGCGGCGGTAAAGCTGTTTGAAATGATTTAGAGATTGATCGATCCTTTGGTAGCGTCGCTGTCGTGGACGGTTCTTGGCACCGGCTGCCGTCTGTAAGATTGCCACTTCATGGAAAGCCTGTTCCTTCTTTATGAATTCTACCAATGTGAAGATGTTTGGTTTTGAGGGTGGTATGAACAGTTGTAATTTTCGGTGCCAACCCTCGACATGGTTGGTGGTGCGAGGTCCTTCTGTCTCATGGTGGTTCCAGAGGTTACGTCCGTGACTTCCTTCTACCCAGTAGGTAGTCATATAGTCTGTGAACTTGGTGACATTTCTTTCCTCAGATTCCGGCGACTCCTCTAGGATTTCAAACCAGGCATCACTGATTCTGTTTATCGACCTCCTCTATCATTTGGAATATAATGCACATTTACTTGAGCGTTAGCCATTCTGGTGTGTAGAAATATTCTAATGATTGAACGGATGCGGATCGTCTTATATGCTCCCCAAAAAACAACAACATAAATAATACTCACATTACAAATGATAGCGATAATAATAATAAAAAAAAAAATAATAATCAAAGCTACCCGCACAAAGATGTTTGTCATAAAGGTTAACAATAATCAGTGCAAATACTAATCAGTAACTTCTGATGACTACTGATAAGATTGACCAAACATTCCGCGGCACGAGAAGCGTTTGTCAACAAATACATGGCTAACTCTCGCTAAAACAACACTGCTGGGTAAGTGAGAATTGCTCCCGGTGAATATAAAAACAGACCATAACCAATTCTGGACTGGACTGAAATTGCAGTCTGCTGGGTAAGTGAGAATAAGCCGGGTTAAAATTTAACCTGTTTATGTGAATTGTTAGATAAATGAATTATCATGATAATGTGCATGTCCTGTGATTTGCATCAGATTCTCGGTGGTGTCCAAAAATGGGATCCCAACTCGCCGTATTTATCGTTCCTAGCTCATATAACATTACTACATTGTTCCAATGTACTAGTCTGGGCCGGTGTGGGCCTTTGTGGATTTAAGAACTAGATGATTTATCTAGATGGTTCGAACCCCCGCCATGCCAATGTAGATGATTTATGTTTGAAGATAGTAATGGTTTGGGGACTTGGGTACTGAAGACAACTGGGAACTTTTATGGACTGAAGAGAATGGTTTGGGGACTGATGCAGACCTTTAGTGACTGAAGATAGTGGTGAGTTCATAACTTGGGGATTGCATTCAGCGGTGAGTTGGCGGTTTGGCTGCCATTCGAGAATTGAGGACAGTGGTGATTTGGGGACTATTGGAGACTGAGGCAATGGTTGGTTTATGGACTGATGCATACCTTTAGGGACAACTTGGGCACGGTAGACAGTTATGCTTAAAGTCCGTGTGGGATAAAATGACGTTATTAGCAATATATATCGTCGACTGAGTGCTAGAATGCTCTATGTCCCATAGGGGAATTGAACATTCTAGAACTCAGACGACGATATGTTAACCATTTCGCGGGCAAAATTATTAAAAACACCATCACTTTAACCCATCAGATTTCGATCAGACTTGCATACTGTATAACCAATGCCATGCGCACACATACATCTCTGCACACCATAGCATACTGATATATACATACAGTATACTGACCCATTCCTTAATATCATGTAGCTTCCTCAGCCCTCTACTTCCCTCGACTTCCACTACGTCCTTCATGAGACCCTACCCGCGGCCCACCTCAAGACTAATTTTCATAACATGCTATACTGCCCACGGTTATTTGTTGGGACAATGATTACTAGTAAAGGTGTGAAGTTGTTATAACAATAATTAGGGGTGGGAATTTGTATGGTTTAACCCTTTACCCAACGAATCGCCCGCATCCGCCCGCGTAATATGCAGATTCAGCAGCTGAAAAAGTCTTATTTTTCGAAAAATGTCAAGAAAACCATATCGTCGAGCTCGTTCCAATGAGGGATCACATGATATGGTTCTGTACTATCCAGTACTCTCCCATCCACCGCTCCCTCTCACCAAATACACACACATTTCCTGACAGAAGTCAACGTCATTTACCATTATTAACTCCTGAAATCACCGAAAACTGGTTGATGTACTCGCCTTGATATTTCCTGAGCCATTTTCTTATTGCTACACTCTAAAATCAGTTGGGTTAAAAATCTACCCACAGTCAACTGGATTGAGTGAATATGAACCCAACTGGGTTCATATTCATTCAACTCAGTTGATTTGGATAGATTTTTAGCCCAATTGATTTTAGAGTGTATACCTTCACTTTCTGGGTTGCTCAAGTCTTATAAAGTACTCTTGGTGATTTAATGGGCGTGGAATGTTACTATATCTGAGAAAGACAACGGTGTTTCACAAATGGGGTATACATAATCTTAATCCAACACGAGATAAATGAAGTGGTGGAGGGAAGTTGCCTTCCCAAATTCACTTAGCATGGCTAGCGGGCTTGGGAAATACCCGCGAACGATTGTTTAGGTTATGCGGGGCTTACGTCAATTGTAAAGTACGAGAACGAACGTAAAGGTTCCGACAAAATAAGACGACAAAATGATGCATTCATAATCCGGCATGGTTTACCTGTCAGACCCGGCAGTCTCTGGGGACTAAATTGAATCACTGGTGGCGCATTGCATCCACAAATGAGTAGAGTAGATTCCGTTCATGTCTTGACAGAATTTCCGCCAAATTAAATAGCAAGAGCTAACGCGCGATCTCGCCAAAGCGAGATCGCGCATTAGTTGTTGCTATTTATTTTGGCGGAAATTCTGTTGAGTCATAATCGGCATGGCTGGCGTAATAAAATAGAGAAGGCGGCAAAGCATCACAACACACTATTCCTATAGGTTGCCACCGTGTTATTTAGCGTAACCTGCTAATTGGTTACGAGGTACGCTCTTTATTCACAGGCCTGGGCTAGCCACTGCGCCACTGCACTACTATCTGAGCCATCAGTGGTAAAGTCACGTGTTCAAGGGCACAGCACAAGTGATACTAGTCAGGATCGAACCCACGGCATCTCGGTCACATGTCTAATGTGCAGAACAGTAAATCACTGCTCCCTTAAAATAGTCTCCGGCCTCATTTTTTTTTATGAATATTCAACAAGTTTCCTTATTTCTCCCACAACCTGCCTCTTGAAATACGCGTATCCCAGGGCAGATACCTGGGTGAGAAAAATCTATCTTTCACACCCAATGTGACCATTCTCGTTCGAATAGTTTATGATCGCCGGACTATTTCACCATTGTCTATATTTGGTAAACAAATATGGCGCCCGTTTAGCATCCACTTACAGGGCTATCCATCCTACCTTCACATCACTCGAGGATGATTTTTCTCCCATCACACGCAACATAACGTCATCAAAATCCATATTTTCAAAAAAGTTACGTCACCGCAATGTCAGCTGTTTGAAATAGTTTCACTATGTTAACCCATCGCTATCATGAGCCAACGCTAGTTTTCATCTTTGGTATATACGAACCCTCTATTTCGGCCCTGCAGAGTTTCGAGATTCGATTCGATTTCGAATCTTAAGTTGGTATTCGGTTCGATCTGAACTGGGCTGCCCGATTCGTTTCCTCTTGAACTCGAATCTTCTTCACATGAATATAGCTTGGTATCAGTCCTCTTCATCGTCTCAAAAAGCAAATAGTTCAGATGGACATTGTACATAAACTAGGTGCAAAGTGGTGATGGGGGCCATCACTATGGGCCCTGCATTTGAGATGGTTTGTAATTCGAACAGTATTCAGTACAGTAAAACCTTCCTTAAGAGACCACATGTCTTGAGAGATCAGTGAAACAAAGCACCGAGTAGCTGTCTTGGGTTCCAGGGTCCAGGGTATTTATATCATTATTATACCATAACTTCAAGGCTACATATTCAATGGATATGCTCCATATTATCTTTCAAGTGCAATTGTTTTATCTGTAACAAGGCAAAGACATGTGAACAAAGTTTGGTGATCACAAATATGTTAGCACTCTACCAGTTAAATGGAACTAGATGCAAAGTGATGGGAGCCATCACCGTGGGCTTCGCATCTGAAATAGTTTGTAATTCGAACAGTACACAGTACAGTAAAACCTTCCTTGAGAGACCACCTGTCTTGAGAGGCCAGTGAGACGATGTACCGAATAGCTGTTTTGGGTTCCAGGGTCCAGGGTATTCATATTATTATTACATTATTATATAATAGAGATATTTACAATGAAATGTCTTGTTTCCAGTCAAATTGCATACACAACAGCAGTCTGTATGATGGATGAGGATCTTTTCCGCCGCTGAAATGTGAAATTTCCAAGTTCAAGGGAAATCACTCTTCGATAAACGAAAGAATCGGAATGAAATTAAAAGTAGTTGTGGAGGTACACATCAGGAAGCTACATAAAAAAAACAAGGGGGGGGGGGGGGTCCCATTCCCATCAGCTCACCAGCAGTATCCCATACAATATCTTCAGGCTTATTGTAAATGGAACACATCGGGTTCACCCTCACCAAAACAAGAATTTTTCTTAAGTCTAAACTAAGAAAAAAAGTTAAACAGTGTATTAAAAATCTCCACAATCTGTAAAAACTGTCTGGTGAAGGATTAATGTTAACTTATATTGAAGCAATTAACATACATATGAAATCTGAAAGCCCTAGAATACCAGTGCTTGCCTGCAATCATGCATACAGTTAAAACTAGAAGTCCAGTCATGAAATGCGCATAAAGTTATCATGCATGTAAAAATTGCCAATTTTTTGAAGATTCAAGTCCCATAACTCTGGAAATAAAACACAGAACACCATCAAAAACGAAAGAGAGCTTCGTTGGATCAATTTCAATATTATGTATAAATATTATGAGAATTGGTTAAAGGAAACGTGAGTTATCGTACGACATAGGAGTATGCTGATGGACAGACGGACAGTGATTACTATAGGGCTTCTGCTAATATATAATGTTGAAAGAGTGAGTGTAACTTCCGCTACATTAACATAAATAACATCTGAACTCATGGCACCAACCATGCTGATTCTAGCATCACTAGTTCCTACCACTGCAACATGCAAATTTAAAGTTTAGAAGCAATGTCGATGATGAACTAGGATCCTCACAGGGTAATATTTCGACGACAACATCAAGGCATGCGTCTTGATGATGTAGTTGGATCATTTTATCAGTCAGGACTTGAGCCACCACAGTCGGAACAAGTCATATTTATAGCACCCCAACCCTATCGGTAATCGTCAAGACGCCTTTGATTCGATTCGAGGTTCAATATATTCGATTTCGAATAACAAATGTCATTCGATTCGAGATTCGTTTTGAATAAAAAATATGTGATTCGCAGGGCCCTACCTTCGATGCTCTTTCGAATATGCAATTCACACACTAAAAACTAAAGTGTTAAAACTGACACTTTCAAGGTGTTAAACCCATTCTAACTCTAAGGGTTTGTTTTTAACACTCAAAGTAAAATGCTTTAATCACTTAGACATTACAATCGTCAGACATCTGAAACTTGAATGGATGGCACATCCCATGTGTCTAGCATTGGTGGTTCTTCCAGAATCGTCCATAATTTGATTTGTTCTTGGTGGGTACATAATTAAAAGGACACAACGCAGATGACGCGGGTCAGGCTCGAGAGTTCGAATCTGATCCGCGTCATCTGCGTTGTTTCCTTTTAAGTGTCGCGACATTACACTTGTCAAGTGGTATTATTGTAACACCTGTCAAGTTCTAGGATATCTACACTTGAACAAAGTGCTAGTTCAGCACTTAGTAAGTGTTAAATATAGCACTTCAAGTGTAGTTTTTAACACTTTAGTTTTTAGCGTGTAGGGTTTAAGACGATGAATCGGTAGAACAGTAAAGTTTCATCGTTCGAGAAGTAACTTGATTTCGATTACGTCACGTGGGGTGTTGTGGGAGAAAAATAAGCATTGTGTGGTATGGGGTGCGATGGGTAAATCTTACCGTCGGGCAAAGATATGTGATCCAGACACTCGGTAATCCGAGTGTCTGGATCAAAATATCTTTCCCCTTGAGTGAGATTTCACCATCCCACACCCACAACACTCGAGGAGAAAAATGATCTTGTTCTAACGATCGACTCATGGCATGATGCGTGTTGAATCAAATTACAGATGCTGTTTGTGTTGTTCATCCTTGCTTATATTTGTTGTTGGAGATAAAGATAACAAAATTCCGATAAAAAGTAATCTTCCGTCGATCTGATTATTTTCATTTTAGAAAACATACTTTTCAGACAATAATAGCCGCAAAAGTCAAATTAACACATGGTCTCTTTTCTAAATAACACGCAATACATATCTGTTTGCTTTCTATGAGATTACGATACAAATTGTTTTCGTTCTGTCGAAGAATTGCGTAATCGACCGTAAAAAAGAACACCTACTTATTTCCTGCTTTAGTGTAGTGCTTTATTCTATATTAAAACCCTTTACCTAACATGAAAAGCAGACGACACTTGCAAAAAAAATTCTTGAATAACTAATTTTTTTCATTTTTTGTCTCAAAAACATAGGTTATGACCCCTCGTTGGAACGAGCTCGACGAGCTCGTTCCAACGAGGGGTCATAACCTATGTTTTTGAGACAAAAAATGAAAAAATAATAAAAATTCATTGGCGATTTTTGAGAATCGCGCTGGCCGGTTTTGGCCGTTACGTTGGGTAAAGGGCTAAGAACAACATCGTGTTCTGTTGCTGTTGTTTGTCGGTGCCCCTTCCAACAGTCTATTATAAAACAGAATGCCGTCATTTGAGTGGGGGAGGGGAGGGGACTCAGAGGGAATGATCTGGCAACCAGGGTTGTAGGGAAGCATTTTGTATTGGGGGAGGGGCGAAAGTCAATTGCAGAAGGCAGCAGAGTGGAGGTGAGGAGATCACGACAGCGGTGTTTCCTCTCGTAGGTGGAGGTGTGAGAAAGAAATTGGCAAATTTTTGATATTCTAAACCCTCAGATCGAACTTGGTGGCATCTGGATAACATGAACTAGAGATAATCTAATGAGGGCAAATATGGTATTTCAGTTGCTGTGGTTGGCTGTAAAAATAAAATGTTGCGTTAATTTTTGTGTACAAATGGAGCAATTTACGAGTAAAACATGTTCATATTGACAAATGACGAGGACGGAAGCCAAGATATCGAACAATATGGTATAAGATCAGTACTGGTGTACTACATCTTCCCGTTGTACATTACCCCTGGGGGGGGGGGGGGGGGGGTGTAAACAAGTTTATCTCCTCCAACATGATTTTTTTGACTACGCCATTTAATTACAGAACTTTCTAAAGACTTTTCCTTGGTACCTCTGTGTTACGTAAAAAAAACAAAATTTCAAAACTCGTCAGTCAGGAGAGAGGATACAAACTCACAAAAAACTATGATTCCTGAATATTCTTGAAATATTGAGTTCTAAGGGAGGCAATCTATATTTCTTTCGTTCAATTGAATGGATGTTTCACCTATTTCACCTGACGGATTAAAACTCTCACAAATGCTGAAATTGTGTAGAAAATAAATTCTGGCGTGGGCGGGATATTGTGACCCGCATATCTACCCAACCACTCGATAGTTTAAATCACGAAACTTGTCTTGGTTCAAATCCTTATGTTGTCCAACTTGTACATGTGAGTCTGGAATATGAATATGTGACTTTCAGTGTCATATGGGGAATATATAACCTGGTTAGAGTATTGGTCTGAAGGTGTTTTCACTATTCACAACTTACACATAAGTATCCCGAACTGAAAAATATGGATGTAATTCTTTTCAATATAGTGGTTTTGAAAAATGTTTTTTTTGTGACTCTCAAATGTCAGGTAGATGTGTGTGTGTGGAGGGGGGTGGGGGTGGGGGTAACCTGAATCTTCAAAATGAAAAATATGTATTCTTTTCAAAATAGTGCTTCGAGCGAAACAAAATAAATAAATAAAAAGAAATCAAATGTTTCATCGGTTACTAACCAAGTAGGTAGTATCTCCCTCCCTCCCTCTACCCCCCCCCCCCCCCCCCCCCCCCCACACACACACACCTGACACTAGAAGTATTTTTTTACTCGAGCTACTGTTTTGAAGAGAATTCCATCCATATTCTCCATTTTCAAGATTTATATGCATAAGTTGTGACAAAAAAAAAATCTCCAGGTGGAGAAGGAGGGTGTGGGAAAGTTACATTGACAAGGGTTTCATCCTCCACCTGACACCTGGAGTTTTAAAAAAAATGTCTGTCACACCAAAACCTGGAAGATCATTTCATCCGTATTTTCCATTTTCAAGATTCACATGCTTTATTATAAATTGTGAAAGAAAAAAAGGTGGTAGGATACCCTGATCAGGTTTTATACCATGAGTACCTATTCTACAATATATAAAAACGTAATCCTCGTGTGGGGGGAGAAAAATCATCCTCGATGAGTATGAAGGTGGGAATGGGGAAATCTCACCCTTGGGGCAAGATATTTGAACCAGACCCTCGCAAGCCTCGTGTCTGGTTCAAATATCTTGCCCCTCGGGTGAGATTTCTCCATCCCACCTCCAGGCTTATCGGGGATCATAATAATCTCCCCCACCCACATGCACCTGACACTCCGAGTCACAACAAAACCAAAAATGTGGTAAAAGCACTATTTTGAAGAGAATTTCATCCATATTGTCCATGTTCCAGACTCATACACGTAAGAGGGACAAAATAAGGATCTGAGCCAAGAAAATGTTCGTATTTTCATAACTTTAACTCCTCAAATGCTACTGGTAGATATTCTCACCAGGACAAATTCTTTTATTTATTATTTATGTATTGGGGTTTTAACGACACTTTCGACAAACCGAGGACCTCTCAGCTTGCAGCCATCAGAAAAAATATAATTGTAGAAAAAGTGTAATGTGGCTTCTGTTCAACAGAATGCATCACTGTAAACTGGACGAATCATATCACGAATGATAGGTGGGCTTCATTTCTTTAAATTTTTCATGAAATCCAGTCACGGCTGCTGTAAAGCAGCCATGACTGGATTTCCTGAAAAAATTCAAGAAAATACTCTTCAGGTGAAGGGTTAACTCTCAGGTGGCTCAGTTATGGTGATCATAATATCTTCCTCATCCTAAAATTTTTTTTCTCTTCACAATTTCAACATTTCTGCCTTGAAAGAACAAATCATTATGGTGAATTATCCATTCGCATAGAACGAAAAATGATGATTACCTCCATAGAAACTCAATACTTCAAGAATCTTTAGGGCTTTTTCATTAATTTTTAGCCCCTCTCAAATCCTGATTGATAAGTTTTCATATGTGATCTAGATGTTTTCTAATATAGCACAGAGGTACCAAAGTGTGGGGGTTAAAGCAGGTGAAGGGATAAACTTGCCCCCAGTTGCAAGAAATCCCGTCGAAAAGTTATGCGAACACATTGCAGCTTTCATGATATGACGTCACTGGATTGTGTCACTGTTCATTTCGCTACAAATATTTAACCCCTGTCTTGACGGCGTTGGGATTTAATTTCGTGGCATATACCTGTGGTATATACAGACCTTTATTGCGCTTTTTCCGATAAGTAAATCAGTTATTTTCAGAAATCGACAACAAAATTGTTCGACATACCCACACGTGCACCTGAATTATTTTTGATGACGCCTGTGTGTTTTGGTGAGGGGAGAAAAAATATCCCTTTAGGGGGTGGGTGTGAGATGGGGAAATCTGACCCTCTGGACAAGATATTTGGTCCAGACACGAGGCTTGCCCAGATATCTTGCTCTCGGAGAGATTTACCAATCTCACACCCACCGCACCAGGGATAATAATAATCTTCTGGGGGTGGGGTGGGGTGGAAATACACAGAGGAGGAGGGTGGAGTTGAACTGTTTCACCGGTACTCAGATATATATAAGCTCCGTTTTTTTCTCAGTCGAATCCATTTTAACTGCAAACAGATCAGTTAAGTTTGTGCATCTTAAAATCAGGAAACCGCAGTAAAATGTCCAAAATGTATTGATAAGACCAGGGACATTCACCAACTGGGCAAACAGAACTTTGCGAACCATTGATATTTTACGACACACACAGTGATAAGCGCATTATTAGTGGGGGTAGATATCTCTCCATTGCATGGAAGTTCCTGTTTTCTAGGTCCATGAGTGCACTTAGACATATGTATTGGTTGCAAGGTGTGTAAGATATTCTCAAACTAGAACACTCAATTTAGAGGAACCTGAGGGAACAGACTCATGGAAGCAACCTATTTCAGCATGGGAGTATCAATAGGACGGCCTATCTGGTGGAGGGGGGAGGGCATATGAAGGCCCCACAGTTTGTTTTTCGAGGACCCCCTACTTACCCACCCACCCCGCCCCATTTCCCACGCCCATGCTTCTAACTGTGGGACCGATCACAATGGCGGTGGAAACGGGGATGGGGAGAGGAACCATGCCACCCTACATTTTCATATATTTTTGACACCCTACTAATTTTGATGAATAAAAAATTAACCATGGACGGTTTTTAACATTTTATCATAATTTGTTTTTAATCATTAGATTATTTAATAAAGGTTTCTGTTTTCAACCAATACTAATCCGGCTTGTGCGGAGTTAATACGTTGAGGACTCTGACAGTTGCTCGCTAATGCCAGGTGGTTCTCCCCATGTATACCGGTTTCCACTGCCCGTAAAACTGTCGGACCCTGACTGTCAAAAGTGTCGTAAAACCAAATAAATAAATAAATAAATAAATAAATAAATAAATAAATAAATAAATAAATAAATAAATAAATAAATAAAGGTTTCTCTTCTTACATTGGTTATATACTGATACAATGCTCTTTAGATGTATATAACGTGCTCGTTCGAATGAGGAATCACATGATACGTTTCTGAGGCTAAGATTGAAAAAAAAAGTAACCCACCCACTCTTTCATTGGCGTCTCCCATTAATCTGATAGCAGTTGAGTTTCAATTACAACATATTGCGAACAAAAGGTTTGAAGCTTGCGATTTATCAGTTTCAGTAAAACAGGAATGGAAATCTATTTCTTGTGTTTCGCTCTTCTTTGGGGGTGGGGTACTATTAAAAGCCATCGACACCACTTTCATTTACCCTCTCAAGTACATATCACGTTTTTGAAATGAAAATGCTTCTTTCAGGATTTTATTTTTTGACAAGTTGAGTAAAGTAATCGTCTTGGGTACTTGGTTAAATAATAATAATAAAACTGATGATGAAATGATTAAAAACGTCCATGGTAATTCTGTCATTCATGCTATCCCCTCCCATTTCCACTGCCACTGTTTGGGGAAGTATTCAGAACCGATACGCAATTTCACACAGTAAATCTGGTGAGCTATCAATTTGCTGTTATCTTGGGCAAGGTACATGTAATCTATAGAACAGCATCTTTCGTCATTCCACGGACGATGAAGAGTCAACAAAAACACTATTTCAGGGATTGAAAACTCATATTTTAGTTGACTTTCCCCGAGGCCGGTCATATCAGTGAAACAATGGTAGATTATATTGCATATTCAGTACAATGATCATAAATTATACAGTGTATTTCCGCTGTTTATCGAATACAAGAGTGATAAATTACTGATAATTTAAAATTAATTGTAAAACAAAAAATCAATACCGAATCGTTCAGAGTCGCGATATGCATTATTTTCATATCTGTGAGCGTTTTGGGTGACACTGTGTGAGCCATGTGAAGTTCACAGATTACACTCCCACCCCACCCCCTTATTGAATTCATTGTAAAATACAGCGCTTGAGAAAGTGGAAGGCCTGACATTCTTTAGGGGTGCTGCACGCCTACTGCACGCCTACTGCACGCCTACTGCACGCCTAGAAAACATTGAGGGGAGCAATTTTTTGCACGCCTTGATTTTCTGGAATGCCAGACCTGTTTGTGACTGCTATAAAATCTATTATCATTTCGTCCCCTGAATTCCAATGTGTTCTATGTGCCTAATGGCACATAGAACACATTGGAACTCAGGGGACGATTTGTCAATGTTGCATTGATTCGCAATAATTCTTGACCCATTCTGTGTCGCATTTCGATACATTTTGAGTGTAGAAGACATTTACATAAGAATTGAATGCAACATTTTGAATAATGAGAAGATGTGTGTGCCAATTTTTCCACTGTGTAGCTGAATAAAGTACAATTTTTCAGTCACAATATTAACACCTTGAAGTGAATATAACCAAAATAGCATACAAGTTATTGCATTGAAAAGTTCAGGTGCAATTGCACTCCCAAGCAATCTGAGGAGGGCAACTGTTTTGCTCTCCTTGATTCTCTAGATTGCCAGGCCTGAAGTGGAAAGATATGCTGTCTCTTTAATGCATTGCAACGACATGCATAAATCTGATGTTGGTGAATTTCAGCTGGGGCATAAAAAGAGGGGTGGGGATGTAGGCACTGTGTGACAAACTCAACATTCTTCCAGTCAAGACATATTAGTCTGGATTGAAATCTTAATTCGTTTCGTTATTGCCAGTCATCGTGTATTTTCTTACCAGACTAGATTTGATATTTGGACGTATGTGATACACATTCAGTTGGTCATACAAATAAAGGTCTGTGGGACCCGATTCGGGCTGTTGGGAGTGTAAAATTACCATTACCAGATTGAACTACGTTACGTGCCTAATTAACCGATAAGTTCGGAAGCCCAAGTGTCAGTGTCACGACTTTTCTGTCTGTATTTATCCACAAATTCCGAAAAACGCTGCGTTTTGAACTATAATTCCGTCTGGTTAATGTTACAAATACATCATCAATGTATGCCTTTGACGTATAACTGAAACAGATGACAACATGCTGTCATGCCTAGCCCTGTATCATATTCGAATAGCGGTAAATATACGAAAACGGTTGATGTATCTTGCTTTGTGATGCGCATGAAATAGTTTGGTCATGGTCCAATCCTTTTCTTTCGCATCCACCAGTGCCGTTACTATTGGGGAGGAGATGGGATTGGGGGGGGGGGGGGGGGGGGTCTCTTCCCCACTTTTCCTAGAAACTGTCAACCTTATACGCATCTTTATTACCCCAAAATAAATACAATATTTATTTCAATATTTACATTTATTTAATTTCGTCTCTGGAATACCGTTTGTGGCTTATGTAATAAACAAAACTCGGCACACTGAAGGGGTATGGTAATAAATTCGTTACACGGTGTTTCAGCAGGGTGTACGGGATTGTACTAGACTTCTGAAACTCGTATGTCCTTCGGCTTTCAGCCTCAGGAAATACGGATCTCAGAAAGGTAGTACAGTCCCGTACACCCCGCTGAAACACAGTGTAACTAATAATGCCTGAAACTCTAAAACTCGTACATGTCCTCACGCCGTGAAATTTCTTAACCCTTTACCTAACACGAAAAGCAGACGACAATTGCAAACAAAATTCTAGAATGACTAATTTTTTTTTCCTCAAAAACATAGGTTATGACCCCTCATTGGAACGAGCTCGTCGAGCTCGTTCCAATGAGGGGTCATAACCTATGTTTTTGAAACAAAAAAAATGAAAAAAATAATGAAAATTAATCGGCGATTTTTGAGAATAGCGCTGGCTGGTTTTGGCCGTTACGTTGGGTAAAGGGTTAAGTCATTTTGGTAGAGTTTTTTTTCAAAAACTCGACCTATAGTTTGATGAAGTCGCTGCGCGGGCCTGCCGATCGGCGGTCGGGCAGGTGTCGGGCGGGCGTCGTGCAGGCGGCCTAGTGATCGGGCAATCGACGTAACCTTCTCGTTAGCGCAATAACTTGAACAAATATCAATGGATTTGGTTAATATTTGTTTTGTGAGACTTTCTTGACAATGTTCTGAGCGAGCTTGAAAACCAGTGCGGTTCGGCTATACTAAGAGGAGTTATGGCCCTTAATTAGTTGCTTTTTGCCTGCTTTCTAACTTGAACAAACATCAATGGATTTGGTCAATATTTGGTATGTGAAGCTTTCTTAATGCATTGAACGAGTTTGAAAACCGATGCGGTTCTTCAATACTGGACGGAGTTATGGCCCTTCATTGATTAATTTGTTACTGTTTTCAGCTCTTCAGCGAGATAGCTTTAACAAATATCAATGGATTTGGTCAATATTTGGATATTTGGTGCTTGAGACTTTCTTAATAATGTCTTGAATGAGTTCGAAAACTGGTATAGTTAAGCTATACTGAACGGAGTTATGGCCTATAATTAGTTAATTTTTGCCTGTTTTCAGCTCGTTAGGAAGATGACTTGAACAAATATCAATGGATTTGATCAATATTTGGTTTGTGAGACTTTCTTAACAATGTCTTGAATGTAGTTCGAAAACTGGTATGGTTCGGCCATACTGAGCGGAGTTAATTAGTTGATTTTTGCATGCTTTCAGTTCGTTAACATGAACAAATATTAAAGACTTTTGGTAATATTGGGTATGTGAGACTCTCCTGATACTGTCTCGAATGAGTTCGAAAATGTTGCAATTCATTCGGCCATACTAAGCGGTGTTATGGCCCTTAATTAGTTAACGTTTGCCTGTTTTCAGCTCGTTAGCGCGATGGTTTGAACAAATATCAAATGATTTGATTTTCTTATAATGCCAAGCCTTACAGGTGCGAAAAATTCGACCCGAATTATATACATGTAAGAACGTGCCCACGGGGACTGCTTTTGGAATACAAATGACAGGTAAACTGATTAATTAATTATTATTTATTTGTTGATGCTTTGGGTTACTTTCAGTATATGTAGGTATATAAAGCCTGCAACACAAGTTGCAAGCCAAGTTATGTCTATACTGCCCACTATAGAGGACTTCCTCTCAGGCTTTGTTTACCGGGTCCTATTTTACCAGCAAAAATAGAATACTGCTAATGGCATAGCGGGGGTTCGAACCCATGCGGAGAGAGTTTCTTTCGGCACCAACCGCCTAGCGAAACCATAGTAAACTATACTAAATCACGCTCACCACTCGGCCACTGATGGTGGCCGAATGGAGTGTGTGGTTTAGTATAGTTTCGCAAGGCAGTTGGTGCCGAAGGAAACTCTGTCCGCGTCAGCTTGACACCCCCCCCCCCCCCCCCCATACTTCCCGCTATGCCATTTTCAATAGAACCAGTATAATCCTTTCTTGACACTCTCGAAATTTGAAGAAGAGACGTTCTCGTTGATTTCCATGAAGTGTAGAATGTAGAATAAAGTGATGTAATCTTCTGGGATTAATAAAAAGCAGAGTATTTTTACTATAATATAAAGGGAACTGCTACACAAGAGTTGTTAAATATTAGATATTAAAATTGCGAGGCACACAACATCCGAATTTATTATGCCAGTAATTTTTATTGACCAATCAGCTTCAATATCTAGTGACCGAAAATGAGACTGTGTATCATCAAGCTTACCGTATATAGAGCTTATATACGGACAGTTCCGACATTTTGTGTTCATCCAAACGCTCGCTCCGAAGTTTTTCCTAATTTCGCGTGTTCAACGAACAACAAATAATTTCGCGTGTGAGTCTGTTGAGCAATGTACAACTATAATACGTTTCTTCCAGTCTTTGAGAAATTTTAATAAACAAATGTGAATAGATACAATAAATAAACCACTAAAACGACATGTATGGAAGCCAACTGGCACTGTCTGAGACGAACTCAAGCGAGGAATCCTTACCCGAATAATCTGCCCTTCTCAGTTCATGCAAATATTTTCGAGTTACTCCCCCTGGACTGTACATTTTATCGTCTGTTTTGTTTTGATTTGAATGATTGAACTTGAATGTTGATCGATATCGAACATAAATTACACTTATGGTTGTGTCTCTTTCAAAGGACTGGCATAATAAATACGTTATGGGGCTTTCAGGGGGCGGATATGGTGTCATACAAGGCTCAGCGAGATCAATATTAGGCGAGGCCGAAGGCCTCGCCTAATATTGATCTCACTTCGCCTTGTTTCAAACCATATCCGCCCCCTGAACGCCCCATAACTTATTGTAGGTAAGCGATTCGTCACATTACATAAATAGTTTCTTCTTCGGTTTCTCGGATCATCATGTTTATTTATTTATTTATTTATTTATTTATTTATTTATTTATTTATTTATTTATTTATTTATTTATTGGGGATTAATAAGAGGGTCACCTCGTGTCGAACAGTTCTACGGGTGGTTGAAGCCGGAGTATCCGGAGAGAACCACCGAGCAGCGGCGTGTAACTGCCAGACTCCCCATCGTACTAACTCCACACAGGCAGGGTTAGCATTGGTTTAAGACAAGTGCACCATCGACGCGCAGTACGCCTTAGTACACAGCGCCACCGTGCCACCACAGGGGCAATCCGGATTAAGTGCCTTGCCCAAGGACACAACGCAGTTACCCCTGACGGGAATCGAGCCGTGGACCTTTCTGTTTAAAGTCCAATGCCGTAACCACTGAGCCACCGCGCTTCTAGATCGTCACGTGCACTCAAATTAACCCTTTACCTAACATGGAAAGCAGACGATACTTGCAAAAAAAACATCTTTATAGTTGCAGCATATGGTATCGCTGAACTAAATATTTGAATGAGTTAGCCGCCTTGAAATGTTGCACTCGGAAATGATGCAATCTATAAAAATAAACAGCCTTGAGAAAATATATTGTTTCAATAAACATTTGAAAAATTCTATTGATATCTTGCATCATTGTTAAATATTCCTGATTAAAAAAGGGTGACTTGATGACTTTTGGACCTAAAAAATACAATTTACTTTTTGTGTGTTTTTGTAGGGAATTCCCTGAAAAATATGTGCACGTGACCGGTACTCCCTTTGTGACAATTTTTCTCTCTTATTTATTGCATGACCGCCTGTTTTCAGGTCAGAAAAAGTTGTCTGAAGGGCTATACTTGACTAAGATATTTGAATGCCAAAATTAAAGTTATGCGATCCTATTTTTTGTTCGCCTGAACGTTATAATCGTGGCCTATGGGAAAATATTTAGTTTTGAGATTCTATATTCTGGTACACATTTCTCCACAAAATGGGTCTCCTTCAGAATTATTAGCAGCGCATCCACTTTGTACCACAACACTACATCAGCTCAGAAATCGTGTAACAAGTTTCTTCAATGTCACAGTAACCTCTGGAATTGGTTTCAACATGTACCCTTGTTTATTCCCAGATTTGAGATCGAGAATCTCAATCTAGTATTGGTTTAAGTACTTAACTTACTCCAAACACAAAGTTGAAAGTTTGCTCTTTCAGTCGATCTTCAAAAACATCACTTTTTGGGGTAGAGATTCAGTTGATATTTTACCTTTGACGAATAAGTGGTTACTTAATTCACTAGTGTGTTTAGCTCTACCGTTCCTATAATACACGACGTGTGAAAACTTTAAAATACAAAAAAGTCATATCAGAATATTTTGTTTCTGTCACACCATCAAAGCTGCAGAAATACTATTCAAGTGTCTTTCAGCCTTTCTGTCCACGATAGAGGAGTAATGGAAAATAAGTGAGACTCTTTCTTGTTAGTCTGTATGAAACACACAGACTATTGTTTTTGTACGGTTTCTTTTTATTCTTCTTCTTCCCTCTTCTTCTTCTTCTATAACTCGAAAACGAATTGCCCTATCTCGCTTATGTTTTGCATACTGACAGAGCCCTTGGGTATGGCCCAGTCGGCCGCATGGTTTTCACAGCCTCTAATTTTCTATAAAAGTAAATTCTCTTGAAGCAATACTATGTTGTATTTATTTACATTGGAGACAATTTAAACAGAGGTGGAGGTAACTGTCAAACATTAAATGTTATCTGCTATTTCAATCAGATGTCAGCTCCCCAAACAAGTTGAGAAAAACCATTTGCTTTATAAGGAAATAAAGTATAAAAGTATAAATTATTCAGTTCAATGCTTTTAACCCTCTCAAGACTTCATTGTGGGTTCCAAAGGTTTTCATGCAATGTGAGAATAATCATAACCCTTTCCATACGCACATTACTGCTCTAAACATCATTCAAATAAGTGTCAGAGCAAAATATGTCCATTTCTGATTCCTTGACCAAACCCTTTGAATGCTGTGCACACATATGCTTTTTCTGGCTTCTTGGAAAAATGTATCTGATTCCTGTATGAATATCTTTAAATACTATTAACGAAAACATATTTCTTGTTTCTTTAAAAATATTTCACACCCAAAATAAGCCCCCATAAATCCTCTTTCTATTTTGTTTATTTCTGATGCTTTAACCCCTTTCACACAGACTTGAATTTACTGGATGCAGTAAAATCTGTTTCTCTAGTTTTCTGTTGAATTTGCCATCACCTAGATTTCCAGTGGAGTTGAATGTAAATAGAGTTATGAGCATAACCAAGACACCATACGTCAAATTCCAGTCCTTTTTCTGACGCGCTGGTGTCTTCTTTGTTGGTATCGTTAACAGATGAGAACGCGATGACGTGTCAACCGTTACTTATTCCCTGTTCCTTATTCGATATTCGTTATTTTAAATAAGGAACTGGGAATAAGTAACGGTTGTCACGTCCGTTGGGAAGGCCACTTTCACTGGTTTTAAATATCTCTATCAGTTGTTAAATCCAAGTACTGTCACAAGTTTGGCACCAAAAGGTTTATTTCCGTAGATAGCTGCCAATTCAGTAGTCTGGAGATATGGGACGTCAGTCTTCATCTCTGGAAAAATACTGTCTTCAGTCATGGAAAAGTTTTATCGTTCCATGTTCAACCGATTAACTTGATTCAGCAACTTGATCCTGATCACTAAAACTTTGTGCTGCTTCCAATGAATCGGAACTTGCATGTGTCAAATAAAAAGATGTATTCATCTACAAGTGGCATTATAATTCTTTCATTCGTTTGAAATGAACGTGATATTATTTATTTATTTATTTATTTATTTATTTATTTATTTATTTATTTATATATTTATTTATTTATTTATTTATTTATTTATTTATTTATTTATTTATTTATTTATTTATTGGTGTTTAAGGCCACATACTTATGCACAATGGATAATCGTGACCGTGACAGTTTTACGAGTGGAGGAAGCCGGAGTACCCGGAGAGAACCACCGAGCGTCGACGAGCAACTGTCAGCCCTACAACATTCTAAGTCTGTTCAAGCTCCGGCCAAGCAGGGTTAGCAGAGTTACAGCGGTTGAAGACATGTGCACCATCAACGTGCAGTACTCCTTAGTACAGTACACGGCGTCATCGTGCCTCCACGTAGGCAACCGGGATAAAGTGCCATATCCAAGGACACAACGCGGGTCGCTCCGGACGGGGTTCGAACTCGGGACCTCTAGCATAGAAGTCCAACAGTCTATTACTGAACCACCGCGCTCCCGAACGTGATATACCATCATCGGGATGTCTCCACACTATCTGGTCTTGAATGCTCCGGGTGAGTAGCAGTGGCGGGTTTGAGGGGCCGCCACATTTCAATCATTGGTCATGACGCGAAGCATCACTTGACGATCATAGAGATTTGAGAACAAGTGATTGGACCCTTTTCATTCATAACATCTTTAACCCTTTAAACCCGAGCGGCCACTTTTCAGGCCAGGAACATGATACCTCATAACGTCATTATATAGGATGGCTGTTCAGTAAATGTGTGCGGTAGACCAATCAATATTTTCAACGTGCAGCCTCGGGGCTGCACGTTGAAAATATTGATTGGTCAACCCCAAATAATGAATACGGAGTCTTCTAATTTCTGTCATTGAACTGGCTTGGAAGATACCACTCGAGTTCCAAGGGTTAAATTAGAAGATTGGAGGCATTTTTCAACAACTGTCCAAATATATGTCTACTTTAAAAGAATATATGGTTCAAAGATTCACATGGTCAGAATATTTATTCGATAGGGTGGGTGGATGGAAAACAAACAGGGTCCTAAATTTAGGGATTTTTAGGGTCATATCATATTTGTTTATTTCATCCGAAGCTATATTAATTTGCTGACGAGGTATAGGTAATCATAGAAAACTGAACCCAAAATTTGAGCCCATTTTCAAAATGAAGATTTTGAGGAAAAGTGTTCATTTTATACCTTTTAGAAGCATATCTGCACCATTGACTTGTAAGTACGCCTTAGTACACAGTGCCACTTACCACCCTGATCCCACGTGGCCAATAGCGATTAAGTGCCTTGCCCAGGACACAACACAGTTACCCCCTGTGGGGATCGAACACACTTGTGTGGTAGTCATGGAATAGCCATAGTTGTTGAATAGGACTTTTAACACCGAGGAACACAAGCATAAATTCTGCACCGAACTGCATTTTTGTTTGTTCCTTGAATGCATCAAGATGCAGCCTGCAATGCTTTTGCATTGCCAATGCCGCCTTGTGACACTCAATGGACAATATGTAAGCATTAATTTTTGGGTTTCAGATTTCCTTTTTTCAGTAATGTGTATTGGACTATTCCTTTTCTCTTTGGTAGAAGAATATTCAGTTGCAAGGTTGGACAAACCAAGGCCAATACTATAAAGCGTTTACAATTGTATTTTCTAGAATTGGATTTTCTACCTAATATAACTGACTAAAATGAATCATTAGTATTTTAAAAGATAAGGCAATTTGCCAACTGGACCGCCAAACTGCCAGATCTTTGAAAATGTTAATGATTCATTTTAGCTCATTTAAAGTCATAACTAGAAAATGCAATTCTAGAAAATACAATTGTAAAAGTTCTATAGTATAGGCCCCTGGTATGTTTTCAGATCATATGAATTGTATTTCAAGTTTTAACTTTAAATGGATTGAAATGAACCATTAGCACTTTCAAAGATATGGCAATTTGCCAGTTGGCAAATTGCCATATCTTTTAAAATGCTAATGATTGATTTTAGTCAGTTATATTAATAGGTAAAAAATACAATTCTAGAAAATACAATTGTAAAAGTTTTAGGGTATTGGCTCCAGGACAAACTGGAAAAATCTGATAATCTCAATTTTGTGTTTTCAGCTTTGTGTCAATGCTTTGCGACAGATTGCCCAATGGGAATCGACGGACAAATACGTAACGACGAAACAAGTAAGTGATCTAGCTACCACTATAACTATATTTTCGGGCAGTAACGGGTATTTTAAAGTGTATAATCGTAAAGATAATGCTTAAACAGTACCATAGATATAGATGGGTCGAAGCGGCGACTTCTCTGTGACAAGCCGTGTTTCCAAAGTTATGAGTTTAGGCGGCTTTTTACTTTCTTCATTGTTCATTGGTGTCAAGGCATAGAAAGTTCCTTAATGAAATCTTCATCCCTGACTTGTCTCGTCATGAAAATAGATTTTCTTTTAAGTTATCTGCTCTAAAATTATTAGACGGGCCAGGAAGGTTCAATTAAGAAGAATGTAATTGTTGAGAAAACACCTTTGACATCAGTAGAAAATAAAGCGAAGTTTCCTTTTGTTCCTTTTAATAAACGGAAACAACAGACAGCATTCGGAGGTCTCTGTTGGTTTTGTTTATTAACCCTTTACCCAACGTAACGGTCAAAACCGGCCAGCGCTATTCTCAAAAATCGCCAATTAATTTTCACTATTTTTTTCATTTTTTGTCTCAAAAACATAGGTTATGACCCCTCGTTGGAACGAGCTCGTCGAGCTCGTTCCAACGAGGGGTCATAACCTATGTTTTTGAGACAAAAAATGAAAAAAATTAGTTATTCAAGAATTTTTTTTGCAAGTGTCGTCTGCTTTTCACGTTAGGTAAAGGGTTAAAAGTTACAAATAGAAACTTGGCCTTTTATGGCACGCTAATAAGCAGCAACTAAGTAACGTCCACTTTGGAGTTTTGTTTAGCGAATGTGTTTTTACAGTAATTCGCAAGTTTTTATTCTTCCCAGGAAAAATATTGGCAAATCGTACCCCCCTAGTCTATTATATTAATGGAAAGGATGGTACCTGTATTATATGTCTCGATGCGGACGCTGTTAATTTAATGACCAGAAAAAAAAGTTACAGAACATCAAAAGATGGTAAAAGCGCCGTTTTCCTACATAACGATATTAGTCAGGATGGCCGCCGACAGGAACAGAATGTAACATATAAACTAATATTAAACTTGCGTTGAAGAAGTGAGCATAGAACATGAAAATATCATGTTAACCCTTTCAACGGAGTACACACAATTTTGGGGCATGAATAAAGGTTTTGCCATCAACAAAGAAAAGAAACAATAAACAAGAAATAGGTAACTGGTATCAGTAACAATACTACCATATATCCTTATGAATTATTATTACATTTCATTTATTTTTCCTTCAATTTCATATTTACAAGTCCGTACGGAACACGTGTTCCATACGGATTTCAGTTGAACGCTTATTTTTCCACCTGCCATCATGGATCCATCAAAAGAACTAAACCCTGTCCACTTTCGTAATTGGCCAATCGAAACGTCGTATTCTAACCTAGATTAATTCGGAAGCTGTGGTAACAGTCCACAAATCGAATATCAACTTGAAAATGTTTTTGTTCAAATCCACCAGAATTAACGTAATTAAACTATAAATGGGAATTATTTTATAACACCGAAGCAAATAAATCTCTCAGATAACGACTGCCAAGTTCTTACAAACACAAATAAATAACCTATTTGGAAACAATTTTTATTTATATTTTTCTGTTTACGTATCGATCTATCATACCTCTTTGCCAATCACACCTGAGTTTTGGTTTTGTTTTTAGCTTAACTTGACGAAGTCTGTTAGTCTGTGAGTCTGTGCACATTTTCCTTTAGCACAGGCTACACCCCGTAGTTCTCGTCCGATCGTCACGAAATTTCATATACAGGTTTGAGGTCATGTCTTGATAATTTGCATAATTGGGCTTGAAAGATTTCATTGGTCAATTTCAAATATGGACAGTTTGATTGGCTGAACAAAATACAACTGGGTCACATTTACATAATTTGAGTAGGGAGAACTTACGTTGTCTGTCCTATTTAGGTTGGGTTATATTGCATTAACCCTTTACCTAACATAACGACCAAAACCGGCCAGTGCCATATACGAAAAAGTTTGATTTTTTGCTTCCAAAACATAGGTTATGACCCCTCATTAGAACGAGCGCATCGCACTCGTTCCAATGAGGGGGTCATAACCTCTGTTTTGGAAGCAAAAAATCAAAATTTTTAGTTATATGATGATGTTTTTTCCAAGTGTCGTCTGCAACACACGTTATGTAAAGGGTTAAAAAGTCATACTAAGTCGTTCATTTGCGCATATGTGTGTCATATGACAAATAGAATATGAAATAAGTGCTTTTCGCATATGATATTTATGAAACTCGTCCGAATATTCCGTTTGGGGCTCGCCAAAACGAAAAATTCTTAGACTCGTTTCATAAATATTATATGAGAAAAACACTTATTCCATATCCTCTGTATACTTTGAGACTTTTGTCTAATAAACTGGAAAAAAACAACAACCCAACAGTAGAATTGCTATTCCAATTTGTTTTCTCTCCATTTTCCTTATTTTGCCTTCCAAGACAGAGACTCATTCCAGCGAGATATCATAAGATGTATAGCTTGGAAACCCACTCAGAATTGTCAAGTTATTTGGAAAGGTATTCCCGGAGGCAGTAGGTAGGCAGTTAACGGATATGCAATTGATGCATTTAATTTAAAATTAATGAGAGGAAATGGAAAGTATGAGGCACTCATAACGGGGGGGGGGGGGGGGGGGGGGGCAGTTTTTTTTTTTTTTTTTTTTTTTTTCTGTAATGAAGCCAAAATGGATACCCATCTTCTGGATGAGGATAATTTTGGCTTTTCGTTCAATATTAACTTCTTGTTTTTGAGAGTTTTTGTTCAATCCACAAAGGCATCGACGACTGGAAGGGTGAAAATTATTGACCGCAGCTATACGAACAACGCTACAAAGAAATAGTCCTCGACTTTTCTGTTACACTTGCAGTTCGGGCCCCATACCTGATGTAATGAACTCGTGTCTTGTTGTAAAGCAAAGGCAGTCAGTGATTTCATAGAATCCAGCGAGCGTGCTGAAGTATTAAATTATTATAAATGGTACGAAGCCATTCGATCGAGTTCCTTTCGTCAACAACCTCTCAGCTAATGTATTCCAACTGTAATATTTGTAAAATTGTCAGTAATTAATATTAAATTACTGATTATAATTTTGATGATTCAGTGCATCATAATGAAAATCAGTGATTGTGTGTGTCAACTTTGAAATTGGCCCAAGTGTAATTTCATTGTATACGTGTATGTTCTACAACGAGGCTGAGCTATACATTGCAGTGTGTTAAATAAATAACAAAGTAATGATCGTGTTCTCGTCATACCGTTCGTGTCTTTCGCATAGCATGGAGTGTCTTGAAGACTGGTGTTGATTCGGGGTGTTTTGTCTTTGAAAGTGACCAGGTGGCGTCGTGAAGACGACCGATTGGGGAGGGAGGTGTGTAACAACCAGTAGAGTAATAATCAACCAGTAGTGTAATATTAACCAGTAGTGTAATAAAAATTAACAAGTAGTGTAATAATGAACCGGTAGTGTAATACAAATCAACCAGTAGTGTAATAACCAGTAGTGTAATAAACTTAACCAGGAGTGTAATAAACATCCATGAAAACCAACAATTTTTCAACAAAAGTTTAGTTTGGGTACATCTTATCGATATTTAATCATTTTATCGTACATTTAAAGGCGTTTTGCAGGTCAAACATCATTCCGTGGGTTCCATACGGCGAGGAAAGGTATTTTTATGATTTTTATGTGATATGCGTTTTTTCTGGCGTTTAATGTCACTTTCTGCATTTGTGGCTTTATGTAAATTCAAAGTTGGCCAATTATTTATAGTAATGCTGTGCTTTTGAGAGACTGCCTACCCCGGGTATAAGTTGTCAGGTTCTATCATACCAGAAAACATTTGGGTGATAAAGTGTGGAATTCGAGGGCTAGAATTGTGTGATCTCCTGCGTTGCCTACAATTATAATATTTAATACGGCCCCGGCGAATCTCTGAAGGTCTCTCTTACTTCCACCCATTTCAGTCGCTGTATCATTATGCGTGGCTTTTCCGTCCAGTTGACCGTTTTGAATTCTAAAATTCGTTTTTCTCATGGGAGTGGTGCTCATCATATTCCTTGAGCATAGACACTCCACCATATTTTATGAAGGTGCGGCTGGAGTGGAGTAGGGTTGGGGGTGGTTGGTTTACCTAAAATCTGCAGTCAGTTATTTTTTCCATCTTGAAGGAGGAGGTCGGTAAGAGAGTAGAGGGTGTCTAAGGTGAGGTGAATAGAGTGGGTGCTTGGAGGTCCACTGCCATTTCCGTCTGTCATGTCAAGTGATTGTTCTTGATTACCAATGGTAGACAGCTATTTAGATCATGTGATGATTTCCATTTAATATAAAAAGCTTGAACTCATTCAACATGTAGAAAATATTGTTTCAGCAGGAATCCTTGATGGGTTAACGCTACTCTTATACTACATTAGAAGTGTGTCATGTGAATAAATGACCCTCATTTGGGGAGAGAATGGGGGAGGCGCAAGGGGCGTCATAGTCACGGGACCCAGAGGCGCATGTTGTGTTGTCATGGTAGCCCGCGTGAGCGACAATATTGTGACGGGATATGTGATGTAAGTGCGCGTGCGCAGTACTACTACTACTACTACTACTACTACTACTACTACTAAATCTCTTGCTACAACAACAACTACTACTACTACTACTACTACTACTACTACTACTACTACTACTACTACTACTACTACTACTACTACTAACCACTACTTCTACTACTACTTCTGGTTAGTAGTAGTAGTAGTAATAGTAGTTGTAGTAGTAGTAGTAGTAGTAGTAGTAGTAGAAGTAGCAAGAAATGTAGTAGTAGTAGTAGTAGTAGTAGTAGTAGTAGTAGTAGTAGTAGTAGCAAGAGATGTAATAGTAGTAGTAGTAGTAGTAGTAGTAGTAGTAGTAGTAGTAGTAGTAGTAGTAGTAGTAGTAGTAGCAAGAGATGTAGTAGTAGTAGCAAGAGATGTAGTACTAGTAGTAGTAGTAGTAGTAGTAGTAGTAGAGTAGTAGCAATGTGGTATAAGAGTAGTGTTAACCCATCAAGGATTCCTGCTGAAACAATATTTTCTACATGTTGAATGAGTTCAAGCTTTTTACATTAAATGTAAATCATCACATGATCTAAATAGCTGTCTACCATTGGTAATCAAGAACAATCACTTGACATGACAGACGGAAATGGCAGTGGATCTCCAAAGCACCCACTCTATTCACCTCGCCTTAGATACCCTCTACTCTCTTACCGACCTCCTCCTTCAAGATGGAAAAAAAGCCCGGGGTAAGCAGTCTGTCAAAAGTACAGCGTTACCATAAATAAGTGGCCAACTTTGAATTTACATAAAGCTACAAATGCAGAAAGTGACATTAAACACCAGAACATCACATAAAAATAATAAAAATACCTTTCCTCGCTGTATTGAACCCACAAAACGCCTTTAAATGTATGAGGAAATGATTAAAAATCGATAAGATGCACCCAAACTATGACTTGAGGGACCTCAAAACTTTTTCAAATTTTGTTGAGAAATTGTTGGTTTTCATGGATGTTTATTACACTACTGGTTAAGTTTATTGCACTACTGGTTATTACACTACTGGTTGATTTGTATTACACTACTGGTTGATTATTACACTACTGGTTAATTTTTATTACACTACTGGTTAATATTACACTACTGGTTGATTATTACACTACAGGTTGTCACAAGGTGAATACCCAGTTTGTCCCGACTGTTATGACTCAAGTTCCCCCTGAAGAAATATTCCAACTACGTCATCAAGGCATGCCTTCTTCGAAGGCATGCCTTAATGATGTAACTAGAATATTTGCCCATTGAGGGATCGCGGTGGCTCAGTGGTTACGGCATTGAACTGCAAATCGAGAGGTTCACTGCTCGATCCCAGTTAGGGGTAACTGAGTTGTGTTCTTGGGCAAGCACTCAATCTCGATTGCCCATGTGGGGTCACTGAGGCGCAGTGTTCTAAGGCGTACTGCACGTCGATGTGCACTAGTCTTCAGCCAATGCTAACACTGATTGTGTGGAGTTAGTACGACGGGGAGCCTGGCAGGTGCTCGCCGTTGCTCGATGTTCTCTCCGGGTACTCCTGCTTCCTCCACCCGTGAAACTGTCCGACACGGAGAGACCGTGGCTGTCGAAAGTGTCGTTAAGCCACAATAAATAAATAAATAAATAAATAAATAAATAAATAAATAAATAAATAAATAAATAAATAAATAAATAAATAAATAAATAAATAAAATAAATATATCCTTTTTGCAGGCAGTCCAGATGGCTGTGGTAGGGAAGTACTGAATAGGTTAAATATTATTTTGAGGAAAACATATCTTGAGGAAATGTTCTGCTTGGAATTATTTATCCCATCAATTCAACGGTAGGCATGCATTCCCGATTGACACCGTTTATTTGCACTGAGTGCTCGGGGGATAATGCATGTTGCGATGTGTCAGCACTCGGAATATATTTGAATACGTAACTATTTTTCATCATCAGGTATTTGTGGTGTTTATGAGAAGTGGGATACAGTGGATGGCGATACTTGTTATATTACACTGATGGATGTCAACATCAATACGAACGTACGTATACCACTGGTTCACTAAATAAATATTATTTATAATGACTAAGGTGTTAACGGTGTCTGTTTTAAAGATCTGAACAGGAATACCTATTTGATGAGATAAAATGCACAGAACGAAGAAAATAACGTTCTACAATTACACCCCCTTTAGAGGCGACGCGCCGTTTTAGCTACTTGGGAAAGGTCAGATGGTCTGAGAGTGCTACACTCTAAAATCTGTTGGGTTAAAAATCAACCCATATCAACTGGGCTGAGTGAATATGAACCCAATTGGGTTCATATTCACTCAACCCAGTTGATATGGGTTGATTTTAACCCAAAGATTTTAGAGTATACCGTTAATTGTGTAGTCCGTTTGTCTGTCTATTACTGGCCGAAAAGTGTTTATGATCATTCCATTGTTCAATCGTGAACAAACATTTCCTCGTGATGGATTGGCTCAACTGACCCCCCTCCCCCGCGCCTACAGAAATGGGATTAAAAAGTACTAGTGTAAATGTACGTCTGCTTGTTGGTCTCTCTCGTGATTTATTTATTTATTTACCGAAAGGAGAGTGTCGTAAGAAGTACTTTTCTTAGTTCGTTTGTCTGTTCGAGATCAAACATTTGTTCGTGATCAAACGTTCTCAGTGGTCGCAGCTTCACGCGCACTCGTACTTGTCTTCGCACAAAAAAATAATTGACCTTTAAATCAGGGCCTATAATAAGTGAAGAACATATACATACCATTAGTCATATACGGTCTAAATCACTATACAAAACATTTATCTTGCACATAGGGTTTAATCCCGAGAACTGGAATTCCCGGGTTCCCGGTTCCGAAAACCGACCCCCTACACGCGGGAAATCTACAGCACGAACCAAGAATGAAGCGTGGCACCGTTTGTGTATTGAACTGAAGTTTTCTGAATTGAAGCTTTGTAGGATTCCGTCAGTCCTTCCACACCTGATATTTTTACAGTCCTGATTCCTGACGAACCATTTTCAACAAATCACTGTAGCTCTCAACCAGTTCCGGAGGATATCCCCTCCCTTTCAACAGCAAGATCTTATTCACACGCTTCAATGTTCAAACTCGTCTTCATTTTCAGAATTACTAGTATCACTGTTCACTACCTCCTCCAACATCAACACCCTCTTCACTGCCGTCGCCAGTCTCCTCTGCATAAAGCAGAGGAGACTGGTGACGGCAGTGAAGAGGAGGGTGTTGATGCTGGAGAAGGTAGAGGTGATAATGCGATTTATTCTGAAAATAAAGACGAGATTGAAGCGGGTTTGGGTTTTCATACTTATCTTAGAAAAAGAACTTTTCTGTTTGGAGATGGGAGATTTCCAATGAAATATGCTCATTATCATTAAAATAAATGCGTCATGTTACCCTCATAAATTTGCTTGATATTACCCGGGAAATATCCCGGTTCCCGGTTCTGAGAGTAATTCCATTCCCGTTCCCGGTTCCTAGAAAACCAGGGCATATATTAAACCCTACACGCTAAAAAACTAAAGTGTTAAAAATTGCACTTGAAGTTTAACACTTGCTAAGTGCTGAACTAGCACTTTGTTCAAGTGTAGATATCCCAGAACTGGACAGGTGTTGACAATAATACCACTTGACAAGTGTAATGTCGCGACACTTAAAAGGAAACAACGCAGATGACGCAGATCAGGCTCGAACTCTCGAGCCTGATCCGCGTCATCTGCGTTGTGTCCTTTTAATTATGTACCCAACAAGCGCAAATCAAATTATGGACGATTCTGGAAGAACCCCCAATGCTAGACACATGGGAAGTGTCATCCATTCAAGTTTCAGATGTCTGACGATTGGAATGTCTAAGTGCTTAGAGCATTGCACTTTGAGTGTTAAAATCAAACCGTAAGAGTTAGAATGGGTTTAACACCTTGAAAGTGTCAGTTTTAACACTTTAGTTTTTAGTGTGTACTTGCAGACCTATTAATGATTAATGTTCTGATTACTGACTGGTCAGTTTTAGTTGTTTTACGGGCTTTCGCATAGAAAAATAAAAACAACTGGTGTCAAGTACTGGTGTTTATTAAATATAAAAATACTTGGTTATGATAACAAATACATTTAAAATGCATGTATGGAAGATACAAAAAATGCCCCCCCCCCCCCCCCTTCCCATATACAATTGAACAATTTTGACCCTCTCAGCTGCTTCACTTTTTGTATAGTTTCTATAAACCGATAAATATTGGGATGATGATAAGGAATAGATTTATTTATCCGGTGACGGAAACCTTCAAGATTATTGTTCGTTCTTGTGTTAATTCTGGTGTGAAATGATTCCACATTGGAATAGAGAACCTAACATCTCCATCTACCCATGTTGTCACCGTGTAATCATCGAAGGCTGTGGTATTTGGTACATCAGGTGCCAGTTCCATGGCCTACAACCATCCATCCTGCACCTTGTCTATAGGAAGAAGTTGAAGTGAAGTACCCATTCCTGTATTGTAGATCCCATCCTTACATGCAAGATGTACAGCTGATCACAAAGTGGTGTGCATGATTAACAGGTGCCATCCACATACATTGTGTCTGCTACCTGGGGGCTTGAAGCTGTTCTTCTGTTGAGAAAGCTAGAATCTTATCTGCGTCGCCATCATTGGTGAACAGAAATAATCTATCGTCAATCCACGGTTCTTCTAAGCTCACCTTTGAAAGACTTGAAGGAATGCTTGGAATTGTAGCTCTCCTGTTACGATAAAGAGCACTTCTCATACTGGGATAGTTCGGATATCATGACCAAGTTGACTGATTTCATCATTGTAGATCATTGACAAAGGAATAGAAAAAGCAACTCAGCTGGTGATGATTATATAAAACAAACAAGTCCTTTGATAATATTAGTGAACTAAAGCATTATCTAGATACATCAAAGAAAATAAGCCAACAACACTGTTTTTATTAAAGAATGTCCAGCTTTTTTTCAATTAAAAATAAATACACAGAACGACACACGCGTGTGAGTGGGTTAATCGATATAGAACGAGTGTCAGTGCGGAAGGATAAACAGAGAGACCGCAGGCTTCGACTTTTATCCTTCCACGATGGCACCAGTGCCATATCGATTAACCCATTCACCCGCGCGTGTCATTCTGTGTTTATTACACGCATTTCTGTCTTTAAAAAGCAGTTTTTAGAAGGGCACTCAGCAATTCATTTGACAACTATCAACAAAAAGAACACATTTTATCGCCAACCAAATTTGCGAGAGGAACCTGTGTTACTAATTCATCCCCTGAGTTCGAGTGTGTTCTATGTGCCTATTGGCACATACAAATCATTGGAACTCAGGGGACGATTTTTAGCTATTGCTAGCGATTCAAATTGTAATTGCGGTGCACGATGTGAGGAAAATTCCAGTGAAATTTAGCTTCTTTTTAAAAATAGTCCGTCAACGATTTCCGTTCCGCACATGTGTGCGGAACAGATTTTCATTTTTCGCATGGTTTAGTGTTGCTGTAGATGGGGGATTCATAGAACAGGCGTGTGATAAAAATCATTGAGTGAATAATATAGCATTATATGTCAAGGGGACGCAATTTGTTAACACCGTTTTATCAACCTTAAAAGTGTATGACTAGTGGCACATTTAACCCTTTACCCAACAAATCGGTCGCATCCGCCCGCGTAATATGCAAATTCAGTAGTTGAACAAATATTATTTTTAAAAAAATTTCAACAAAACCATATCATGTGACCCGTCGTTGGAACGAGCTCGTCGAGCTCGTTCCAACGACGGGTCACATGATATGGTTTTGTTGATTTTTTTTTTTAAACTTTGAAAAAATGATATTTAAAAAAATAAATTTTGATATCGTCTGCTTTGGGTAAAGGGTTAAAGTGTATGACTAATGACATGTATAACTAATGGACCCAAACCGTACCTTAGTGTGGATTACCAATACAATAAGTTTCATAAGGTTTTTGTGAAGAAAAATACATTTGGAAGACGGCTGGTTGAGCAAGTAGAACAGACATGCATGGTTCGGACTTTATACCTTTAAACTAGGGACCTACGGTTATTCGAATCTCGAATCGATTCTCGATAATCGGCCTCCCGATTCCTTTCGATTCGTTACCAAATCACCAAAAACAAATCAGTCGCGATGAACAAGGATCACGTCAAGTTGTTCACACAATGGTAGACCTGTATAAAAAGATTAATTTATTTCGTCGAACTGGTGATTTATTTATCATTTAATTTCTGTTATCAAAAATCAGCGAACTCAGCATGTGTAAAAACTTGATACCAATTGAGTGCAGGGAAAAAAAAGATATCTTTCGGAATTGAATAATCGCATGTTCAGTTACCACCATCAATACAGATTTGTATTTTGTTCACACCTTTTTACTTGTATTGGGGGAAATATGTTCTCGTTGCAAGATAAAATAAAAGGTCCGTATGTCAACATTGCGGGAGAATGTGAGGAGATTGCAGCTGATTTTGTGAGAAGAGGGATTCTGGTAGATTCCTGTGTCCAGGTGCGCGCGTGCGATGGCTATAGTACGCGAAGTATTTCCTATTTTTAGATCAGAAAGAACAGAATGTGCCTACTTTAAGTGAAAATGAGGAAATTTTTCTGCTGAGTAATGATATTGACAAACGAGAACACTTTTGACAAAATTCAATCAATTTGTCTCCGAACACGATGAAATGATCTCATCAGTTATTTGCAACACAGCATTTATGTAATTTGCCGTGCAATGAAACATTTTTTTAGATTAACGAACCTGTTCAGAAGAACGAAAATAGATGGAACATGCGTCTTTGCATGAGAATGTCTAATGGCTGTGAAACACTCGATTATCCGGAGCCAATGCTATAAAATGTTTACAACTGTATTTTCTAGAATTGTATTTTTACCCATTAATATATAACTGATTAAAATGAATCATTAGCATTTTAAAAGATATGGCAATTTACCAACTGGCAAATTGTCACATCTTTGAAAATGCTAATGGTTTATTTCAACCCATTTAAAGTCATAACTTGAAAATACAATTCCAGAAACTACAGTAATTTATAAAGTTTATAGTATTGACCACTAGGTCTGGATTGAGTTTAATGTAATCTGATATTGTTTGCTGACCTGATACGATCAGCTGTATAGTGATGGGGTTAGTACCAGACTCTCCAGGTTGCTTCGGCCCAGAGAACAAGCCGTTCAATCCGGTTCTTGGCCGATCCAAAGCGGCCACGTCCACAAATATTAGATTGGCTAACCAATTATCACATTCCGTTTGTGTATTTCAAATTTTGTTCAGTAATCTATATATCTCGTTTCCTTTGTGCATTGCACATTATGTTAAGTATATTGTGACCGGATATTCAACATTCCACCCCTGACTTATCTAGTCATGTACATCTACTTTATATGAAGTTATCTCCCCTGAAATTATTAGACTGACAAGGAAGGTCCAAATAATAGGTATGTAATTGTTGAGAAAACGCCTATGACATCAATAGAACATAAAGCGAAGTTTCCTTTTGTTACTTTCAATAAACTAAAACAAGAGACAGCTGTCGGAGCTGTCTGTTGCTTTCGTTTATTAAAATTTACAAAAGGAAACTTGGCTTTTTATGGCAAGCTAATTAGAAGCAACTAAGTATATGTTCACTTTGCCTCTTTGTTTACCTAATGTGTTTTTTTACAGTAATTTGCAAGTTTTTTTTATTCTTTCCAGGGAAAAAAAAATCAGCAAAATCCTAGACTTTTATATTAATGAAAAGAATAGAATCTGTATTTTACTATAGGCAAAACGATAGGTTATCGAAAAAAGTGCGGAAAGATAGAAATCGTATCCCCCCACTGTGAAGATATAGAAATTTTCACTTTCACGGTATCAATCAAAATGGTGGCTTTCAAAGCGTCACTTCAAGGTGAATACCCGTAAAATTATCACTGGAAATGATCGATTTGTTCTAAAAAAAAGTATAAAGAAAACAAATCTAGTGTTTTTAAGTGGATACCGATCATTTCCAGCAATAATTCAACACGTATTCACCTTGAGTGGATGCATGAAACCCGTCAGCTGAATCAGATCGCAAGACGCTACCTGTTTATAATTTAAAAAATCTAGTGTTTTTGAGTGGATACAGAAAATTGTCTCATGAGTGACCAAGACAAATGCAAGCGCTCGCGAAAAATAAACATTTGTCTCGGACACTCGTGAGATAATTTTCGGTATCCCCCTCAAAAACACTAGATGTCCTCAACATATTTCACGATGGACACACTGTTGATATAATGAACAGAAAAAAGTTAAAGAACATCAAAACGATGGTGATAGCGCCATTTTCTTATTTTTAATGGGTTTAAACAGAGACTAATAGTCAAACGTTCAAACTGATTGGGAAAAAAATTATAAAAGACCAGCTTCTGTATTGTTATAGTACTCTACGGGAAAGGCTTGAGGTTTGTGAAATGACGCACATATCTATGACATAATTTCTCTAACGTTTCGAAGTATCAATTTCTTTTTGAAATTCTGGTACTCTAAGTGTTAAATTTATTGACAACGTTGGAAAATTAGGAGGAGCTAGCTCTCCTGTAAATCCCTTCCAATGACGAAAATTATCAGCCATGCTCAATTCATAATGCAAAAGAATCGAGATTTACCTTCTACCGAGGCTGAGAAAAAGATGAAATGGTTCTGGTTTCTTAACCGATCCTAATTTTCATGCCTGCCCCAATCTTTTTATAACCAAAAGTATTATCTTTGTTTAACCCTTTACCTAACATGGAAAACAGACGACACTTGCAAAAAAAAATCATGATTAACTAATTGTTTTCATTTTTTGTCTCAAAAACATAGGTTATGAACCCTCGTTGGAACGAGCTCGTTCCAACGAGGGGTCATAACCTATGTTTTTGAGACAAAAAAAATGAAAAAATAATGAAAATTATTTGGCGATTTTTGAGAATAGCGCTGGCCGGTTTTAGACGTTACGTTAGGTAAAGGGTTAAAATGATATCGGAATATACGTTTGGAGCGAACTTCAGGTATATGTGTACCGCGAAAATAGGCCATATATTCCAATCCTTCATCTAACCAAAAGTGAAGATAGCACTTTAAAAACATTGAACAACTAAAATGTTCACGTTTTGCCACAAAATCATAGCTTGTGTCCCTCATTGAAACGAGCTCAATGAGCTCGTGGCGACATCAACTATGTTTTCGAGACAAAAGATGGAAAAGTAATATAATTTGAATCGCAATTTTTTAAAATTGCGCACGCCCCTGTGCGATTCATATCTGTCCATTGACGTGACGTGGACCTTCGCAGATCTCCGAGAAAAGCTCCGTGTGGCCTAGGAGCCCGAGGGACTGTTTTCACCCAGCAATGATAAGAATATATAAAGTTTGAAATACAACAATTTTAGCAATAATTGCTCTCTCTGAAATCGAAGATACCCAGCTAGATTGATGCGCTTTAAATTGGAATCTGTTTAATGTTTTCAGTCATAAACATTTTCTGACCATAACGGACGACAATTGTGGGTACCAAGCGATCCTTGCATTCGGGTGATCTATAAGTGTTTCATTCAAACTCACACTTTATTTATTTATTTATTTATTTATTTATTTATTTATTTATTTATTTATTTATTTATTTATTAGGGTTTAACGACACATTAACAGCCAAGGTCATATCGTGTCGTGACAGTTTTACGGGTGGAGGAAGCCGGAGTACCCGGAGAGAACCACCGAGCAACGACATTGTAACTCCGCACTGCAGCACAGGCAGGGTTAGACTGATTGAAGACATGCGCACTATCGACGTGCAGTACATCTTAGTACACGGCGTCATCGTGCCCCCATGTAGACAATCGGGGTGAAGTGCCTTGCCCAACGACACAACGCGGGCGTCCGAATCGATCTCTCAGATGGTCACCCATCCAAGGACTAACCGGACTCGACGTAACTGACACTTACAATGCACATATTTCAGAAGACATTATGTAGTTGTCAAATGAAATCTGCTTTCATACATAATAGTCAGAATGTCTTAGCTTATGGGTACAGATTACTTCGTTTAACCCGTTGAACTCTCGTTTCCTGGAATGGTATGGCATTTGTGAACACTTGTAGTGAGATGGATTCGTTCAATATCAATATACAGGAAGGATAAAATAATAACTGCAGTCTGCAGCCGTATGGCTGCAGACTGCAGTTATTATTTTATCATCAATGACCAGTGTATAGACCTTCTATCAGACAAAAATGGGACGAAATTATGCTTTGGACCGAAAAATCAGTCTTACGAGTTAAAAAGGTTAAACGAATGTGGTCAATACTGGATATTATGCACAATTGGACTATTCGCTAATTATCATTATTTTAAAAGTACTGACACATACATAGTATTGCTTTAGTGAAATGATATGGGTCGTAGAATCACGTCCAGTTGACGGGGGGTATGGTCGTTGTATCAAACGAGCTGCCGCAGGTAGCAAATTGGGTCTGGCTATCTGACCCTCGTCAACGAGACATCATACTAAAACCCATATCACTTCACTGAACCGATAATATGTTTATTATATGACCTGTATTGTTAATTGGCATGCCATCAGCCCACTCCCGAATCACCCCATTGACGCGAAATGCAGTCACCCTCACTTCTTTCCTACTTTTAACCCTTTACCCAACGTAACGACCAAATACGCCCAGCGCTATTCACAAAAATCGCCAATTAATTTTCATTTTTTTTTTTTCGTTTTTTGTCTCAAAAACATAGGTTATGACCCCTCTTTGGAACGATCTCATCGAGCTCGTTCCAATGAGGGGCCATAACCTATGTTTTTAGACAAAAAATGAAAAAAATTAGCTATTCATGAATTTTGTTTGCAAGTGTCGTCTGCTTTTCATGTTAGGTAAACGGATAATAAATTTTTTTCTTTTGTAATTCATAATGACATGTGTTATCTTTGCCGTTTATATAGCGATGTAGCCTTAGCTGCTGATGTGGAGTTAAGCACCAATAAATAAACAAATATATAAATACCCACATTCCTAGTCGAAAATATACTGAATACCATTTAAAAAAAATTAGTATTTTGTTCGGACGGGTTTAAACGAACACGCTGTAAATAGTTCCGTACCTTCCGATAACCTAGTTTCAAACCATACTGATACGGGTTTCAAACAATACTGATTCGTCTGTGGATCTGACACACGGTTTTCCAACCACAGGGATTTGATCGTAAAATAATAGTGGTATTTTGAGGTGAAAAATTGATAGTTAAATAACAAAAGAACATTATCGACCTTTAGCTCAAGATATTCACAAAAATACAGAAATTTTGCCTTGACTTCTCTTAATTCCTTGACACGTGTCTCTTTTTTCCATGTTCTCTCTGTCACTCTGAAAAGTGTCACAGCAAGGCCAGCCATTTCCATGCAGAAAAAACTGACTACAAACGTCCTCAATGGAACAGTGGACAAGGCCGGAAAAGTACCAGACCATCAATATTAGATTGGGCCAAAGCGATGTAGTGAATCCTGGACTGGGGACTGGACGGACGCAAAAGCAGTTCGATCTGCATCCCTGCTGCTGTAGCCATTGTCACATGAATTTATGACAAAACAATTAAACAACAGTGTTTTCACTGTCAGATATGTCAATATCAGTGAACTAAATTCTCTAAAATATTTAAAATTCATGAAAATAAAAATCGTTCATCGTTTCTAGGTGGAGGGTTTTGGTGAATTGTTAGAGAATGAGTAATATCCGGTGTCGGGTACACACCGCGAAAATGTATCAACGAAACAGATGAAGTAATGAATTTATTTCATTAGTGATTTGTTTGCATAAAATTTTCGACATTGTCGAAAATTTTATACAAACAAATCAAATTACGAAATGTTGACTTGGTGAATGCAGTCTTATCAGGGGCGGCATAAGCTCGATAAAAGTGGAGGGGCACAAATTTTACAATGCTACTATGGTTCGAACCAATGTGAGAAGGGTTACAATCGTATGCCGGTAAATGTACAATGACTCACTTTTGTCTCTCGTTTAGATGAATATGCCGCTGTGTGATCACTGTCTTGTCTACTTCAAACATCTTCCAAACTGGAGGCCAGCCTTCGGGTTGGAAGATAGTTGAAGTGGAAGAAACATTCCGAAGCGACCGAAAGTGGGATTCTTTGGCTAAATATTATTTAGATTTGAAAATAATGTTACAGGAATGCCTGTATATTCACACGTTTGCATGCGCCCATTGTAACTCATTATGTAACTGAGAAACATATCTGTGGAAAAAAGTGGAGGGGCACGTGTCCCCTGTGCCCCCTGGCTCCACCGCCTCTGAGTGTTATCATTTTCCAAGAAATCATCACACGAAGAAAGCGGTACGACGGTGAAGTCATTGTATCCCATAAATGGACGTTTATTCGAACAATAAAAGTCCTGGATAAATTTTTGCTTTATTCACCTAGTAGCAGCTGCTAGCAGGGTGATAAATGTTCCCCGTAGGTTTAACACTGAAAGAATGTATTCCTATAGTAGAGACGGACTTGTTGACCTATGGCGCCTCTACCGCATTCGTGTTGTCATGACCTGTTTTACGTTTGTGGGAGACATAATGAACCGATGTTTATCAAACGTTGACCATCGCTTAACTGTTTAGTTTTAGAATATGTGGCACATTTCAACTCTGTCTAACAATAAAACGAACAACAATTAACAAAGAAAACATAAAGTAAATGAATTGAAACCAAGCGTTGAAAAGCATACAAGTTCGATTATGAAAGGCGGGGGCATGATGAGTGATGTTTCATTTTCCAAATTAGGAAAGTGTAAATAAACAAATGCACGAGTCGTCTGCTTTGTTTATAAAAATCAAGTTGAATCGACGACGAAAAAAAACGACAATAAACAACGAAAATAAGAAAAATAAACATTGTTCATTTAATAAAGTATTTTTGCAACTTTAGCTCAAGTTTGTAGAGGAATTATTTTTAGACAGAAATGTATCACTGCGCCTTGTTTATTTTTGGCAGTTTTGCTTGTCGATCGAATTGGACCACTGTGCTCCTCACTTCTCGCAGTGTTTTGTAGCGAGTAACAGCACGATTTCACCGCGATTGCCCTGTAAATGATTTATGGGATAAACAAAATAGACGTATAGGGTTTTCCAGTAAAAAAATATTCTACTCGTAGCATTAAGAATGAAACCGACTCGCCCAAGGCTCGTCGGTTTCATTCTTAATCCTACTCGCAGAATATTTTTTTTTACTTGAAAACACTATACGTTTAGTCTATATATATAATCGAAGAGAGAATAAGTACTCCGGATAAATAGCATGTTATTTGCTTTTCGCATATATATTGTGATACTTGTTTGTGTATATTTTCCATCACTTACAGTACGTGGAGAGTGCATTATCACTACATCACCCACAGAGTGGCGATTCCACCCAAGCAATAATTGCAGATTTTTGGCGAACCATAACAAGAACAAGCAAAGTTCCAGCCAATGGACCTTCGGGTTAAACCCGGAGGTCCATTGGCTGAAACATTGCTTGTGTTTTTTGTCCATATGTGCAGAATTTGAAAGTGATACTTTGGGTGGTAGCTCCACTCTACGGGCGATTTTGTTACAATCCACTCTCCACGTACTGTATGTGTGTGATTTGGCAACAGCCTCGTGTGGGTGTTGTTGTCAATAAATTATCTTATCATATCTATTTTTGTTTTTAGTTCGCAATTTCCACACAATGGCATTGTAATACCTTTGACTTTAGTAAAGCTGAAGAGTAAATACTTAGGAGTCCATTGTCCGCTACAGGAAGGCCGGGGGTAAATGTGGGCGACAAAGGAAAATATAAAAGGGCACCCAATCGACTCGCTTAAGGAGCGGAACGTGCCACCACATCTTTCAGAACGGAGATTTGAAGTGAATCTGGATGTGGTTGTTTTTCTGAATGCATTTGCGATTGTTTTTCCTCGGCGATTCATCTTTTAACCTGCATATTTGCGAGGTGTGCGTTAAAGAAACTCGGTGGACGATGAGAAAACATTATAATGAACAACAGATGGTTAAGGTGTTTTGGGCTTTTGGATTAAATTATACTTAAACCTTCCTATAAATGCAAAGGTTAAAGTAGACAGTATAACCCCCGACAACCTCGTTTTGGAATACAGGGTGTAATGTGCGGAGGGGGTCGGGAGGTGGTGGTTTCGCGATGCGCAATGGTCTCTGTTTGATTGAGTCCTGATACGACGATATTGTCAATTATTTTACTTGTATCAAAGAGAATTTTCTCTGTTTCCCGTTCGTTCCCACAGATCAAGGACATGGAGGGCCATACCCCATCCTATGATATGGGGCTCCGACACCTCTGATCTGATGCGCAACTTACAAGCATTGATTATAACTTTGGCGCAACAAATCGTAGCCTTAGAATTATAATCAGTCGTTTTATATGTTAGTTTTCATTGGTCTCAGTACAGTAACAATTTGGTTTTGTTTTACAGCAAGGGTTAAATCACAGTTAATGCATTGTGTCGAGATTGAAAACTGAAATGAATTGTACTTTTCTTCTTCTTCACATCGCACCCACTGTATAGTCCTTATTGCATCTCTCGAATTACGAGATCCACTATTTTTGCATGTCTCGATCCACTATTTTGGGAATTATATTTTTAGATGAGAACTGTTCGTCCGCGTTCAGTAACTTTAAATAAATAAATAAATAAATATTTTTTGAAAAAAAGCTGATAGAATTTCCAATTTTGTTGATATGAGCGGCTGGTGCAACTTTTCGCTTGAAACGCGCTGCAAAGTATCTGAACACTCAAAAGGTTTACTGTTACTGGTATTTCCCAACGCTGAGTTCCTCTTTGGTTTTCGAGCTTTTACCTCAACTGAAAATGAAAAGGGGAGGTAAGGGATCTCTGAAAAATTTGGAAAGTTTTGATGAGGTGTTATAAATCCTTTACCTAGCGTAATGGTAAAATGGTCATCGCTATTAACAAACATACCTGGCGTATTTCGTCATGGAAATCGACTTTTGATAAAGTTATCTCCCCTGAAATAATAAGACGGTTGAGGAAGGTCCAATTAAGAAGCATGTATTTCTTGAGAAAAAACTTATGACATCAGCATAAAATAAAGCGAAGTTTCCTTTTGTTTCTTTTAACTGGTTGAGGGCTAGATTATTTTTGGTATTCTGAATTTGGTGTTCAAAATTTGTTCTATTACAAATTATCGGAGAGCTCCTACAAACAGTCTCCAGTAATTTGTAACAGAACAAATTTATATAAACAAAATGTTATTTGGGTTTGTCTAAATACGAAACATGAGCAAGGAAAACGTTGGCTTGTTTTCTGGTACTCCCATTTTTTGTAAGCCCTCATAGTGGCTTCTAGAAATCGGCCAATTAATAAACGAAAACAACAGATAGCTCTCAGAAGTTTTGATGAGATATCATTCAATCCTTTACCCAACATAATGATAAAATCGGTCAGCGCTATTAACAAATATCCCTGACTTTTCTCGTCATGAAAATCGACTTTCTATAAAGTTATCTCCCCTGAAATTATTAGTCTCGCGAGAAAGGTACAATTAAGAAGCACATAATTGTTGAGAAAACACTTATGACATCAGTAAAAAATAAAGCGATGTTTCCTTTTGTTACTTTTAATAAACGAAAACAACAGACAGCTCTCGGAGCGTTTGTTGTTTTCGCTTATTAAAAGTTACAAAAGGAGACTTGGATTTTCATCGCGTGGAGAGAGTATTATCACTAAATCACCCACAGAGTGGAGATTCCACCCAAGCAATAATTGCAGATTTGTTGCAAAGCATAACAAGCACAAGCAAAGTTTCAGCCAATGGACCTCCGGGTTAAACCCGGAGGTCCATTGGCTGAAACATTGCCTGTGTTTTTAGTCGATATATACAAAATTTGAAAGTTATAGTTTGGGTGATAACTCCACTCCGCGGGTGATTTAGTGACAATCCACTCTCCACGTACTGTATAAACAACAAAGTGACCGTCCACTTTAGCTCTTTGTTTGGCGAATGTGTTTTTGCAGGAATTGTTTACTTTTCACAGGAAAAAAATTAACAAATTTTACCCCCTAGACTTTCGTATTAATGGAAAGGATAGTGTCTGTAATTATTATATATGCCACAATGCGTATACTGTTGATATTTATTTATTGGTGTTTAAGGTCACATATTTCTGCGCAGTGGCTAATCATGACCACGACAGTTTTAGGGGAGGAGGAAGCCGGAGTACCCGGAGAGAACCACCGAGCAACGGCGAGCAACTGTCAGCTCCTCAACACACTAACTCCACACAATCAGGGTTAGCATTGGTTGAAGACAAGTGCACCATCGACGTGCAGTACGCCTTAATACATAGCGCCACCGTGCCCCCACGTGGGCAATGGGGGTGAAGTGTCTTGCCCCAGGACACAAGGCGGTTTCCGCAGGTTGGATTCAAACCGAGGACCTCTCGGTTTGCAGCCTGCACCTCAACCTACTGAGCCACCGCGCCCCCGTATACTGTTGATATAATGACAGAAAAAAGGTTACAAATCATCAAAAGATGTTGAAAGCGCGGTTTTTTTTCTCTTTTATTGGTTTTAAACAGAGAATAATAGTCAAACGTTCATACGTAGTCGGGGCGGGGGGGGGGGGGGGTCGGAAAAATTTTCAGAAACGTATGATTTTTATCGTTCGACAGGTTAGACCACCCATCACCCTTTACCCCGATTTGTTTCCATTTTTGATAGTTTCTCCGAACAATTTCAGACACCCCCCCCCCCCCCCCCCCACCCTTTGATGGATACTTAGAGTTCAACTCGTTATTCACTACAGTTTAAATCGTTACCCAAAGTAACGGCCAAAACCGGCCAGCGCTTTCTCAAAAATCGCCAATTAATTTTCATTATTTTTTCATTTTTTGTCTCAAAAACATAGGTTATGACCCCTCGTTGGAACGAGCTCGTCGTATTAAACAAGAATTTTGTTTGCAAGTGTCGTCTGCTTTTCTTGTTAAAAAAGTCTTATGCTGGTAAAATTACCTCTAGCAAAACAAGCTGAGTTATTCAAAAAAATCTCTAGTTATAAAAAAGCTACTCAGCCATTTTCCAAAGTAATATTGTATTTATGGGCAGGTCATTAATCCGAACTCCTTCAGAAGGTCAACGACTTGTTGTTATTGGGTTGCCGTTGGTGAAATCAATGACACAGATGACAACCAAATTAGAACAAGTCTTTGTACATCTGAAAGAGTACGGATTAGCAAGTCATATATATCTATCTCAACCTGATCATTACTGAAATATTCTAGCCTACATTTCACGAAGATTTAGTCTTTTTAATTTTAGGTTTTTGAGAAGTTTAAAAATTTTATTTTTATTTTTGTTGGAAAGGGTTTGAAGAACAAATATATTATCAGTGTATGATGACTTTCATCAATTTTGAGTACATATCCACTGACCTACCCTTAGTTTAAACTCAGGGTGTTAGTTAAGAATAATCAGTACGAAAGTGCACTGATGTACATATACCCTTAGTATGTCTAGATAATGAATGTCTTCTGTTTTCATCCAGCTGTTCTATTGGGGGCTATGTACAGTGGAGCCCACTTAATTGGATATCTCTTAATTGTATATCCCTGTTAACTGAATATAATTTTCAAACACAAAACCATTTAGCATACCTTCAGTACAAATTTGATCTGTTAATTGCATATGGGTTGTAGAGTAAACTCCTGTTAAATGTATATAATTTTTTGTAATATGTCGAAAAAATTACTGTGACACGCACCAAATTCCCCTTATTTATCAACCTTTTTGGCCTCACTACATCCAATACAGACATTTATTCAATTATATCTTGTTTGACAGAGCTCTATGAGCTCTGTCAAACAAGATATAATAGAATAAATGCTCAGTTTACGTCCAGAACACAGGAAACTGACCAAAATCCTGTTAGTTGTATACTCCTGTTAATTGAATAATTTTCACTTGCAAAATGGATATTCAGTTAAGAGGATTCTACTGTATCAGATGTCGTCACTCTTGTTGTGGTTAAAACTATTGAGTAAAAAGCTAACACAACTTCAAACTGGCTAAAAAAGTGATTAATGACTCATTGGGTGAGTGCTGCAGATGAATAAAAATGACAAAATCAACATTTATATGGATGCACCTGTTCTAAAAAGGCAATAACATCATCAAAAGAATGAAAGGGAAAAAAAATTAAACCATGGGAAATAGAAGATATGTAATGTTTTTGGGTGGATACCAAAAATTATCTCGTGAGTGACTGAGACAAATGTTTATTTTTCGCGAGGGCTTGCGCAAGCGAAAGTAACCATTTGTCTCGGTCGCAAGTGAGATAATTTTCGATATTCACTCAAAAACACTAGATTTCCTTTTTATTATTCGACTTTTATAGGAATCTGATAATTCCACTCCTTTCAACCTTGAATTGATGCATGAAAGTAAACAGCGCATTGAATCATTGAAACGTGGAAGTGATTTGATTGATACTCAGAATAGATAGGGTCCTGCAATCTGATTCAGCTGGCGGATTTCTAGTCCAAACATGGCCTGAAAGTCCGTAATATAAGTTTTTGGTTTGGCACGTCCTTTGAAAGGACGTACCAAACCCAAAAAGTATATTACGGACTTTCAGGCCATGTTTGGACTAGCGGCTTTCATGCATCAATTCAAAGTGAATACGTGCTGAATTATTGCTGGAAATGATCGGTATCCACTCAAAAACACTAGATTTACTTTTCATTATACCTTTTTAGAACAAATTGATCATTTCCGGTGATAATTTGACTCGTATTCACCTTGAAGTGATGCTCTGAAAGCCGCCATTTTGATTGATACCGTGAAAGTGAAAATTTCTATATCTTCACAGTGGGGGATACGATTTCTATCTTTCCACAATTTCTTCGATAATCTATCGTTTAGCGTATAAGAAAAAAATATATCTGACCACTCCGACCACCAATCCACCCCATCATATGTTCTGGAAATTATCACATTAATGATATAACGTCGCTAAAATTTCAAAATTTCAATTTTATATGAGTAGTATAGCATGTACCCGATCGTGCCCCATTACCCGGAGCTTTGGGGGAGCAACTAGTGTTAAATTCCCATAGGAACCGGAGCCGTTTGGGGGAGCAGACATGAGACGTGTTTTTCGCGCCATGCAGCTAGATCCACCAAATGGTGTACGCACTACATATATAGTATTCTATGGCATGTACAGTGATATACGTACGCATGGGGATATAGGTATATATTATGGGTAAGTGGTGGAAAGATGATGGGAAAATTGGGTTTTCTTGAAAGTTTTTCCTGCGAAACGGTTGACGTTGCTATTGACGTCGTGACGTCATGATACGCACGCGACGTCAAAGAGATGCTGACCACTGTTATTGTCCACTATACAATCTGACATAACGTTATTCGGGTCAGTGGATGCCGGACTTTTTGTAGGGGTGATCTGGTAGTAGTGGTATATATCCATGTTAGTATACTCTTAGCCCTTGGGTCTTCATATTATGCTATGTCTGCTATAGCTAGGTCAAGCAGTATTGTGGGCATGGGAGTCATGTATGGTCGGCCAGTGCGATATTGTCATTGGTGGTTTAGATTGGCAGTACAGGATGAATGGTCTGTTGGGTTATCACCTCCTTAGTACTATTAAACTACCGAATCATTTACAGTATCTAATGGCTGGTATTGGTACTATGGAATTCCAGACCAGGTAGTATTATACTAGGTTGTTTAGAAGTGGGGCTTAGGAAGCATTGGATGAACCGCTGTAGATCCCTATTAGTCCTCGGTATTGTTAATCCACCTGATGCTTCATGTTATCCTATGACTGGTATAGGTGGTATGTTATGGCAGGTCAAATGGAATTTTGGAGTGGGGGTGGGGGTAATGCCTGGCAGTATAGAACAGCAGTATAGTATGGACGATATATACCTCTGTGGGTCCCCCGAAAGTCATTGATACTACTAATCGACTTAATGCTTTATGTTATCCCATGACTACTATAGGTAATATGCAATGCTAGGCCAAGAGGTACTGTGGGTAAGGGTAATGCCCGATGTAAAAACACGGAATCCATATTTTACGGAATGCTTTATATGTATACAGGGGAAATCTGATTGAACATTTTGAAGCCTTGAGCGAAGGTATCGCTAGGAAGTAGTGGTACACGTCAATATTAATGGATGGTAGTTTAGTCAATAGTACTGGTACAAGGCCGCAATTGAACAGGCCTGCTGTAGAAGCTAATGGTAGGACAGATAGACCATAGCCAGTAGTGGCCTTGGAGCTTTGGCGACAAGATGGAAACGGAATCCCATTTGTGGAATCCCTTTTTTTTGGAATCCCATTTGTGGAATCCCTTTTCAGGAATCCCATTTTCTGAAATGAGGATAAGAGTCGTATTAAAAATCCCTCAATGAGGGATTTTTAATGGTCCTCATAACCTCAAAATTCAATGAGGCTATGAGGGATAATAAATGAGGACTCATTGAGGGCTTTTACATAGCCCTCATGGCCTCATACGACAAAAAAGGGATTCTCCAGAAGGAATCCCATTTGCGGAATCCCTTTTTAGGAATCCCATTTGTGGAATCCCTTTTTTCTGAAATGAGGATAAGAGTCGTTCGAGGAGTCACTCGAACGAGCAATTGCTCGTTGGCTCATTTGCTCGATGGGATTCGAGTCATTCGAGCAATATGCCGAGTCACTCGATCGAGCAATTACTCTAAAGCTCATTTGCTCGATGAGATTCAAGTCATTCGAGCAATGGTTTATCAGTAACTGCTCGATTGCTTATTGGGTTGTTGTATGCTTTTCATATACTCAAGGGAGATAACTGCATTATGGGAAATCAAGCACCGGTAATTATAAGACTTGGACGAGAGAACCAGAGATAGTTTGAACTGGATAGACTGTTAGTTAGTGATAGAGAAACATATGCAATAGGCATTAAAAATTACAATTCTAGGAAAAATGCTATACACACAGATTAGAAATGGGCTTCAGTAGTATGTCTCGCACGTTTCACCCCCAGGGGGCCCCTCGGTACTATAGCACTACGTGCTAAGCCGATCAATTGGGGAAATAAAGTCAATTTCGGTGATTTCGGGTGGATTTTGGTGTTTTGGAGGGATTGTCGGGTTGTTTGTGGTAATTAGATTTACTCTTCTACAATCGAACACACCCTCCAAACATACCCCGTCCCATTGCAGAACAATTGGGTAACATAGCTATCACGTGCTACTATAGAAACCAAGATGGCGGCCTCCAGTATACAAAATGGACGACGGAAACACGTATCACCTTAACAACACGCGCTGCGCATGCGCACTAACACCACGTATCACTATGGGGATGACGTCACAAGATGGCCGCTCACGCGGGTTACCTTGACAACACAACATGGCGCCACTACCTCACGTGACATGACGTCACTTTCGGGGTCCGGCAACGGGGTCCGGCCGAATGGGGGTGAAACGTGCGAGACATACTACTGAAGCCCATTTCTAATCTGTGTGTATAGCATTTTTCCTAGAATTGTAATTTTTAATGCCTATTGCGTATGTTTCTCTATCACTAACTAACAGTCTATCCAGTTCAAACTATCTCCGGTTCTCTCGTCCAAGTCTTATAATTACCGGTGCTTGATTTCCCATAATGCAGTTATCTCCCTTGTGTATATGAAAAGCATACCCAAACCCAATAAGCAATCGAGCAGTTACTGATAAACCATTGCTCGAATGACTTGAATCTCATCGAGCAAATGAGCTTCAGAGTAATTGCTCGATCGAGTGACTCGGCATATTGCTCGAATGACTCGAATCCCATCGAGCAAATGAGCCAACGAGCAATTGCTCGTTCGAGTGACTCCTCGAACGACTCTTATCCTCATTTCAGAAAAAAAGGGATTCCACAAATGGGATTCCTAAAAAGGGATTCCGCAAATGGGATTCCTTCTGGAGAATCCCTTTTTTGTCGTATGAGGCCATGAGGGCTATGTAAAAGCCCTCAATGAGTCCTCATTTATTATCCCTCATAGCCTCATTGAATTTTGAGGTTATGAGGACCATTAAAAATCCCTCATTGAGGGATTTTTAATACGACTCTTATCCTCATTTCAGAAAATGGGATTCCTGAAAAGGGATTCCACAAATGGGATTCCAAAAAAAAGGGATTCCACAAATGGGATTCCGTTTCCATCTTGTCGCCAAAGCTCCAAGGCCACTACTGGCTATGGTCTATCTGTCCTACCATTAGCTTCTACAGCAGGCCTGTTCAATTGCGGCCTTGTACCAGTACTATTGACTAAACTACCATCCATTAATATTGACGTGTACCACTACTTCCTAGCGATACCTTCGCTCAAGGCTTCAAAATGTTCAATCAGATTTCCCCTGTATACATATAAAGCATTCCGTAAAATATGGATTCCGTGTTTTTACATCGGGCATTACCCTTACCCACAGTACCTCTTGGCCTAGCATTGCATACTACCTATATTAGTCATGGGATAACATAAAGCATTAAGTCGATTAGTAGTATCAATGACTTTCGGGGGACCCACAGAGGTATATATCGTCCATACTATACTGCTGTTCTATACTGCCAGGCATTACCCCCACCCCCACTCCAAAATTCCATTTGACCTGCCATAACATACCACCTATACCAGTCATAGGATAACATGAAGCATCAGGTGGATTAACAATACCGAGGACTAACAGGGACATACAGCGGTTCATCCAATGCCTCCTAAGCCCCACTTCTAAACAACCTAGTATAATACTACCTGGTCTGGAATTCCATAGTACCAATACCAGCCATTAGATACTGTAAATGATTCGGTAGGTTAATAGTACTAAGGAGGTGATAACCCAACAGACCATTCATCCTGTACTGTCAATCTAAACCACCAATGACAATATCGCACTGGCCGACCATACATGACTCCCATGCCCACAATACTGCTTGACCTAGCTATAGCAGACATAGCATAACATGAAGACCCAAGGGCTAATTGTATACTAACATGGATATATACCACTACTACCAGATCACCCCTACAAAAAGTCCGGCATCCACTGACCCGAATAACGTTATGTCAGATTGTATAGTGGACAATAACAGTGGTCAGCATCTCTTTGACGTCGCGTGCGTATCATGACGTCACGACGTCAATAGTAACGTCAACCGTTTCGCAGGAAAAACTTTCAAGAAAACCCAATTTTCCCATCATCTTTCCACCACTTACCCATAATATATACCTATATCCCCATGCGTACGTATATCACTGTACATGCCATAGAATACTATATATGTAGTGCGTACACCATTTGGTGGATCTAGCTGCATGGCGCGAAAAACACGTCTCATGTCTGCTCCCCCAAACGGCTCCGGTTCCTATGGGAATTTAACACTAGTTGCTCCCCCAAAGCTCCGGGTAATGGGGCACGATCGGGTACGTGCTATACTACTTATATGAGGTTTCCATACTCTTAGTGTTACATTTACTGACAACTTTAGAAAATTAAGGGGACCTAACTTTCCTGTAAATCTCTTCCAATGACAAAAATTGTCAGCCATGGGGAATTCTTTTGATAAAAGTTATTTGCCGACTGCGTCCAAGTAATCTCCCGAGCGCTTAATGTTTTATGAAACAAGACTATGTTTGGACTTTAGTTTGAACCTAACATAACTAGATGAGCCTGTCCATACCCCTCGTCGCCATGATTATGCTAAGACGAAAAAGGGCATAACTCTGACAAAAAAAGTCCGATCAAAACTATAATCACAGGTGCACAGGTTCCCATGATAGTAAACACCCATAACAAGTTTCAAAGGAATCGACCCATAAACATCTGAGAAAATCTCCGGACAAAATTGCATGCTTACCTTTTCAGGTCGAAAAGGGGCATAGTTCAGGAAAAAATAATTCGACAGGAACTACAATCGCAGGTGCACAGGTTCCCATGGTGGTGAAAATTCATACCAAGTTGCGAGCAGATTAGTCCGTAAACGTTTGAGAAAATCTCCGGACAAAAGTATGTCTGCCGACGGACGGACAAGGTGGTTCCAGTTTACCCCCCCCCCTCCCTCCACAACTCGATGCGGGGGGTTATAATTATCGATTATGCTTTTCGTAGCTCAAGAAACTGACCGTGTATAGTGCAGAACAACCCCACCATTTTTTTTCAATTCAAAGTTCTCCTCAACCTACCTAAAGAGTCTAGTGACCAGGGACGGAGCTAGGAGATTTTCAATGGGGGTGGGGGTGCAGATCTATGAAAATTCCAGCTAGGGATGGATACTTAAATGGGGTGCGTCTCCTCCCCTCACTCGGACCCGCCCCACTCCCACCCCACCCCGGATGGTGAAATACTTCACAATGTTGACTCCGAGTGACAATACCAGTAGGTTTTGGGGTATTCTGAGAATATTTCCAGGCAGTTTAATTCACTGCAGCTAAATATCAATATCTTACCCCCTACAAGTATCTGGGAATTCCATTGGTTCAAAGACGTCACATGCAGACTGCATATAAAACCATATACTGCCTGTCAACATCAATATACGCTGACAGCTATGGGTAATCTCCCCTTTGTTCATGGATTATTCAAAATGGCGGCAGCCGATAAACGCTTCAAGTTGAAAGATTGAGTGTTGGAAGCCCATATTTGGTCTGAAGTGCAGGTTAGGCAACTTAAAAGGCTTCATATTCTGTGATGTGTGTCATGTTACCTTCGAAATGAAACTGTTTAGTATATATGAATTTGCCTTGTTACAATTTATGGGAAAGTGCCTGTACTCTCCCATAAATTGTAGCAAGCCAAAGACACGTGAACACATTGTGAGAATTTCTCTCATTTAATTTTGATCACTGTTGTTATTAGTTCTGTGCATCGATGCAGCAGTCGGTAAGATATATTCGCTACACAGTTTGTCGGTGGCCTGATGTGGTATATATGGTGTCAGTTAATTCAATATTGGTCTCGAGCTTCATTCTCGTCCAATATGAAATTAACTGACACCATATATATACCATATTAGGCCACCAGCCAACTGTGTAACTAATAATATACATAATTTGAGGTTTTAAGACAGCACAAAATGACAATTTATTGTGGTTCTGTACCCTGTAAGTAGGCCCTATCTGCCTTCATTAGGCACTGTGTCAATTACATGAATGTACATACATGGAGAATGCCCCAAAATCAGTATTCAACCAATAATTTATTAATTAATCATCTCAAATATGAGATCATGCTGAGCAGTGAGCACACTAAACTTGAAATGAACTCAATGACTAACAACCAACCAATCATTATGCTTGCAAAGTACGAGAAATGAGTTTGCTAACTAACTCAGCCTATATGTCACAATATGTGTGAGATATTAATTCAACAATAGCGAACACAAATCAAAATTTTCAGTCTGGCTATATCTGTCTTTCATGAGAGTACAGGGCCAAAGAAAACTCTGCACAATTTTGGTAGCAGTCTTAAAAATTCCAGGACACAGCCTCACAGGGGTCACATTTTGAGTCCAAATACAAACTGCCGTCTGTGAGTGCATTGCTTGTAGATCTCATAATGTGCCCTATATACTGGCCTCATAAATCAACTGCTATTGACTATTGTGAGCACAGAATTGACCAATTTGTTTGTATTCCTGCAATTTCTGATATAATTCAAGAAACGGTTTGCTAAATGATTGTTATAAAATGAAAGTTTAAGGTCAGACATAGAAGAGAACAAAACGCGTAACACGACCACGGTTGTGGAATTAACCTTAGAGCCGCGGCGGAGTAGTCTTGCGTTGTTTGACCACAATTTTGTCTGTGGGAATCTGTGGTTGAAAATGTTACGGAAATGCAATACCACATTCTGTAAAAACCTCCGTTGCAACAATGCATCGAATTTCCAACTGATGGGAATTTTTGCATGAAAAATTTCAAACTATCTGTTGTTTTTATTTCACGTCATATGGTGGTTAACAATTCGTCAAGGCTACTTTGAAAACCCGGAAGACTGCACTAATTGAAAATATTTATATTTGATTCTTTGCAGTTTCTCTGTTGTCCTCTTTTATAATGCGTTGAATCGCAAATGTCATTTCAACCGTCAACCGTACAAGGAAGTACAAATTCAAACAAGAATAGATACACAGTTACTGTTAACCCTTTACCTAAAATGAAAAGCAGACGACACTTGCCAAAATAATTCTTGGATAACTATTTTTTTGCCTCAAAAACATAGGTTATGACCCCTCATTGGAACGAACTCGACGAGCTCGTTCCAAAGAGGGGTCATAACCTATGTTGTTGAGACAAAAAATTAAAAAAATAATGAAAATTAATTAGCGATTTTTGAGAATAGCGCAGGCTATTCAAACAGTAAAAATTCAAACAAGAATAGATACACAGCTACTGTTAACCCTTTACCTAACATGAAAAGCAGACGACACTTGCCAAAAGAATTTTTTTTATTTTTTGTCTCAAAAACATAGGTTATGACCCCTCATTGGAACGAGCTCGTTCCAAAGAGGGGTCATAACGTATGTTTTTGAGACAAAAAATGAAAAAATAATGAAAATTAATTAGCGATTTTTGAGAATAGCGCAGGCCGGTTTTGGCCGTTACGTTGGGTAAAGGGTTAATCAGCCCTTCCATCTCAGTACAGCATAGACCATAGTCGTCAGTTCAGTGGTTACGGAATTGAACTTCAAACCGAAAGGTTCAGGGTTCGATTCCCACCAGAGGTAACTGCGTTGTATCATGGAGCAAGGCACTTAACCCCGATTACCTACGTGCGGCCACGGTGGTGTTGTATACTAAGGCAAACTGCACGTCGATGGTGCCCTTGTCTTCAACCACTGCTAAACCTGCGTTTGTGGAGTTAGTACGCTGGGGAGTCTGACAGTAATTCGTCGTTGCTCGGTGGTTCTCTCCGGGTACTACGGCTTGCTCCACCCATAAAACTGCCCGTCATGAGGTGACCCTGGCTGTCGTTAAACCCCAATAAATAAATAATTAAGCACGACAATTAATATTTTTAAGCTGCAGCTGACCGGCCACAGGCTGAGCTGATGTCTTCTGTGAAATCAGTGTTTGCCATTCTGTAACAAAAGTGCAGGCCTATCTTGGCCTAGTTTCTTTTAGTTTCAAGCTTACTTTATATAACTTATATTAAATTTATGCACACCGATGTAGAAACACCAGCATTTTCAGCAGCAAATTTTTTCCATAATACAACTGAGAATTTAACCAACCACATCCTGTTTGACAGAGCTCAGTGACCAAGATATACTTGGTTACATTTCTATTCCCACACGAGCAAAATATTATCATTGAAAAGGTATTATTGAATTACATATATGTAGGTGTTAACCCAGTTGTTTATACATGACCTGACCTTTCTGATGGCTATTTCACGGTCTCAATTCTATACTCTATTATTCTTCTCGAATAATATAGAATCCTCAGTCTGTGTGGAGTGGATCTCACAGGACATAGCACTACAGTAGCATAATCCCTGAATTGATTCCATCAGAGTGTTCGAACAGATCGATATACTTGACGAGCAGGGATAGTTGATCCTGGGACATCTGCCTTGGGGGACTAGCGCGTTTATCCACTCAGTCGCACGCTTGGTGCTGGTCATTCAAAATGTGCTGTAATGCTGCATGCGTTAACTATTTGAGACTTTAATTATCCTGATGTTCAAACGTCTCTGGGAATTCAGTTTTATCAACGTTTTTTTTTTCAAAATGCGACGTCAAACGTCGGGAAGTACCAATAATATATTTTTCACATTAGTGATTATCTGATCGAGGGCTAGATTATTTTTGGTGGTCTGAATTTATTATTCAAAACTTGTTTTATTACAAATTATTGGAGAGTGCCCGTGGGCACTCTCCAATAATTTGTAATCAAACAAATTTTTATAAACAAAATATTATTTATGTTTGACTGAATATGAAATATAAGCAAGGAGAGTGTTGGCTTTTGCTCTGGTATCCTCATTTTTTGGAAGCCCTGATAGCGGCTTCTAGCACTCAGCCAGTTAGAAAGTCTTGACAGCTGGATTATATTAGTATTTCAACCTGCGATAACATTTGACTCAACGGTTGCCACTGAGCAAAATTCGGAAGAAAATATGAATCGAAAAATAATAACAAAACAAATATTCACAGAGTATCAACGCGTTGTTTTGATTCCGTACGTCATAAGACGTACAAAAGTATCAACGCGCTGTTTGATTCCGTACATCATAAGACGTACAAAAGTATCAACGCGCTGTTTGATTCCGTACGTCATAAGACGTACAAAAGTATCAACGCGCTGTTTGATTTCGTACGTCATAAGACGTACAAAAGTATCAAGGCGCTGTTTGATTCCGTACATCATAAGACGTACAAAAGTATCAACGCGTTGTTTTGATTCCGTACGTCATAAGACGTACTAAAGTATCAAAGCGCTGTTTGATTCCGTACATCATAAGACGTACAAAAGTATCAAAGCGCTGTTTGATTCCGTACGTCATAAGGCGTACAAAAGTATCAAAGCGCTGTTTCATTCCGTACGTTATAAGACGTACAAAAGTATCAAAGCGCTGTTTGATTCCGTACGTCATAAGGCGTACAAAAGTATCAAAGCGCTGTTTCATTCCGTACGTTATAAGACGTACAAAAGTATCAACGCGTTGTTTTGATTCCGTACGTCATAAGACGTACAAAAGTATCAAAGCGCTGTTTGATTCCGTACGTCATAAGGCGTACAAAAGTATCAAAGCGCTGTTTCATTCCGTACGTTATAAGACGTACAAAAGTATCAAAGCGCTGTTTGATTCCGTACGTCATAAGACGTACAAAAGTATCAAAGCGCTGGTTGATTCCGTACGTCATAAGACGTACAAAAGTATCAAAGCGCTGTTTGATTCCGTGCGTCATAAGACGTACTAAAGTATCAACGCGCTGTTTGATCCCTTACGTCATAAGATATACAAAAGTATCAAAGGGTTAACTGTATCAGTGCCAATTTCTTTACAACTGATGATTTCCAATACTGCGTAGTTTTTAATTAAATTATACCGTACCTATAGTCCTGGATTAAATTGTGTTTCTAAATAGAGAGCGTCCTGTGGGACACACAAAAAAGTTTCCACTATGTTTTCTTCCCGACTGAATGAAAAAAACTCCCTGAATGGAAGTGCATGCGTTATGTTCGCCAAGTGAAGCGTGTCCTTGAGTTGAGACCCTATGAATAGGAACTAGGGGTCTTTTATACCGTTAATGATACATTTAGTTTTCATTAACACCTTGCATGCTGCTGGCAGATATTTCTGCCCAGAACAGGATTTCTCTTGCCTCCGAAATAAGTATAATTTGTAATCAAATTTCCCCTGTAAGCTGCATAAATTTTGTCACCATTGATTTTTTTAGTTAAATTTAGATTAATTTTTTATCAAATTTAGTCATGGCTAATGCACTGCAGCCATGACTAGATTCGATGAAAAATATCTTGAAATTACACACCGGGAAAGAGTTAAACGGGGTTACAGTTAAAACTAGAAGTCCTGTCATGGAATGCGCACAAATAGCACGTCGATCTGTGCGTTAATCTACGCGTTATGACCACAGTAAGGCTATCAAACTCTGAACATTTCGCCTGTGCACAAGCAATGTTTCAGCCAATGGACCTCCGGGTAACCCGGAGGTCCATTGGCAGAAACATTGCCTGTGTTTGCTATGAGTAACCAGGAGAACCTAATGTGCTTTGGATGTCATTCGATATGGCAATTGCGCGCAATTCCTACGCGCAGTTGAGCCTAGATAAGCGCACAGTTCGTGACAGGACTTTAGTTTTAACTGTATACGTGTTTTAAATAAATGAATACATAAAACTTTAATAATCACTTCTCAAAGTTTCAAACGTCCAGGTGAAATCAATAGATGGGGCAGAATTCCATTCCTAATAAGTGTTTAATTAATAGCATTTTATTTTATATTTTCCCATAGTTCTGTTTCTGCACTCTTTTATTCTATCATTTTTACGCACCAGTAACTACGTTTTCATGTACAACGGGAATTATGTTATTTTGCGATTTGGAATTAGTTCATACCCTTTCATCCCATTGTCACTTTTTTTTTTAAATTGCAACTGGATTTCAGAGAGTTTCTTTTTGATTTTAAGTGATCACCTCGAGAATAATTTAATTTAGGCATTTACGTTCTCTTTCAACTCGCGAGTCGCACGTGACAGTACCAATAGTTTGTTCTCTGTATAAAACTATTGTTAAAATCATGACGGCAATTGGACCGGTAACCAGCTGCTGGTAAGGATAGAGTATATTTTTTACGGTGGAAACGATTTCTACTTAGAGTTGAATGACATTGACTATGTAAGAATGCTGAAATGACATTGGCTATGTAGGAATGGTCAAATGACACTGACTATGTGTGAATGTTCATATTCAATGAAGTAAATTATCTTCAGAACGAAACCTATTTACCTACTTCAACGGCTTCCTCCTAATTTTAACGATTATTTTATGCAGAATACAAACAATTGGTACTGCTATATGCTACTCGTGAAGCTAAATTATTAAGTTGATCAAGGGGGGGGGGGGGGGGCACTAAAAATTTGCAAGACGTGACGTCCTATTTTTTATTCGGCTCCTTTTTACACCCACCCACCCACTACGTGCAATTTTTCTACTACCATTCTCAGACACCCACCCCCACTCTCCCATTAAAATCCAAAATAAACTTGTAAACTTAGTAGGCACAGCTGTCTTTAGGGGGTTTTCATAATGTCCTTAACCCTTTACCCAACGTAACGGCGAAAACCGGCCAGCGCTATTCTCAAAAATCACCAATTAATTTTTACTATTTTTTTCATTTTTTGTCTCAAAAACATAGGTTATGACCCCTCATTGGAACGAGCTCGTTGAGCTCGTTCCAATGAGGGGTCATAACCTATGTTTTTGAGACAAAAAATGAAAAAAATTAGTTATTCAATCATTTTTTGGCAAGTGTCGTCTGCTTTTCATGTTAGGTAAAGGGTTAAACTGGTACCACCAATTTAAACCTTTGTGGGCTGCTGTGGGCCCCAATCTACAAAGGACAAGCTGTTCATTATCAGGCTTGGCCAGAACAGGTGTACATATACGGGAACAAATTTTCATTTGAATTGTTCCAAAAATATTGTCTGCACATTTTCTACATTTCGAACAAGACATCCACCCCCTACTAACGTGTGACATTTTCCCAGTTTAAGCCCAATATTCTCACATATAAAGCCTCCTGATGTTGTATTTATGTCAGGAGTGTGATGTACAACATCATCTTTAAGGTTTGAAACACAAATGATGGTATATATTAGCTGATATATTGATATATTTTTAAAAAATTCAAAAAATTGCACAGGTTGGAAATGCACATTTTTGGCGCACTCAAGAGACCCTCCCACCCCCACGTCACGTCTTGCAAATTTTTGGTGGCCTCCCCCTGAGTTGATCTCTTAAAATTAAAAAGGAACTCTCTGAAATTCAGTTACCATTTTAGACACTTGTAATGTTATCTAAGTTATTCCACTTGATAAAGTCTGCATAGAAGGCCGAAAGCTTGTGTTCTAACAGTAAATTAGCATTTTAAGGTATTACAGTTCATTTCTTCCATCTGGAGACCCATCGGCTATGTTGATAATTTATCAAAATGTCTGTTAATTATCGATTTTTTCTGTTTTTTAACCCATTGAACACTAGTGGTATTTTCCATGTCAGTCCAATGCCAGCAATTAGAAGAGTCCATATTCATTATTTGGGGTAGAGCAATTAATATTTCAACATGTAGCCTTAGGGCTGCTCGTTGAAAATATTAATTGGTCTACTCCACATATTAACCCTTTATCCAACGCAGACGATATCAAAATTTATTATTTTAAATATCATTTTATTAAATTTTTCAAAAAATTTCAACAAAACCATATCATGTGACCCCTCGTTGGAACGAGCTCGACGAGCTCGTTCCAACGAGGGGTCACATGATATGGTTTTGTTGAAATTTTTTGAAAAATAATATTTTTTCAACTACTGAATTTGCATATTACGCGGGCGGATGCGGGCGATTCGTTGGGTAAAGGGTTAACTTTACAGCCACCATACTTTATGAAATTATGAACTATCATATTCCTGGGCCCTTAAAAAAACTGCCTCTCAGTTTCAAAGGTTTAACATGCACCAAACAAACATATCCACAGTTTTACTCAACAATCTTTATATTAAAAATGAATTTCTAACATTTTCGCAGGAAGAGAGTGTCAGTAATTCCACGAAACCATTCTTACAGAATTCCGATGGAGTACTTTTAGTGTATTCAGTTACGGACAAAGCCAGTTTGAGGGCTATCGAATCCGTCCTTAGAATTCTACAACAGGTCAAGAGCAGTCGAGGTACTCCAGTTGTTTTAGTAGGTAAGTGCATGTGTTCACAAACATATGTTAAGTTATTAAAAATAACTTGCCCATGTTACCATCGATAAGGATAACCATAGTAAAATGACCCAAGATATATCAGTACATGAAGCAGTTTTATATGTAGGGATTTTAGGCTTGAATGTATGTAAGGTTCACATTTTGGGGGATCAGTGAGGAGGGGCGAATCCCCTTCCTAACAGCCCCTTTCCCGCGATTATTTATATTATTTATTGGTGTTTAAGGTCACATACTTATGCACAGTGGCTAATCGTGACCGTGACAGTTTTACGGGTGGAGGAAGCCGGAGTACCCGGAGAGAACCACCGAGCAACGACGAGCAGCTGTCAGCTCTCCAACATCGTAACTCTGAACTCTGCACCGCAGCACAGGCAGGGTTAGATTGGTTGAAGACATGCGCACCATCGACGTGTAGTACGCCTCAGTACACAGCGTCATCGTGCCCCCATGTAGGCAATTGGGGTGAAGTGTCTTGCCCAAGGACACAACGCGGTTGCCGCAGGTGGGGTTCGAACCGAGGACCTCTCGGCTTGCAGCCTGCACCTCTACCAACTGAGCCACCGCGCCCCCTTTCCCGCGATTACGCCACCGATTACAAGAAAACGTCGAGTTGAAATAGGTGTATGTTTTATCTTTACCATTATCTACCTCCGAATGGTGGTATAATTTATTAGTTGTCTATTCCATTGGGTGTTTTCGTCAACAATAATATGTGGTTGACTGTGGAAAAATATAAAAACATGTAGGATGCAGTACGGCGCTTTGGGGAACACAAGAATATCCTGGCTGGTGCTGCTACATTTTCCTGATACATTTTAAGATGACATTACCATATGTATCCCTGAATGATTGATTTTTTTTTTATTCATGTCTTTAGTCTCTGGGTGTTTTCCACTTTGTCGATATAGGCCGATTAAGCAACAATAATATGAGTTGACAGAGGAAAAAGATACAAAAAAACCATATTGGAGTCAGTACAGCTCTTTGGCTAACACCGGATATCCTGCCTGATGTTCTAATATTTTACCTGACGCAATTTTATGACATTACCGTTATCGACCCCTGAGTGATTGGATAATTTATTATGGTTTTTTTTTATTCTTTTGAATGTTTTCCACTCTGTTGATATCGGCCGATTTATTGCGTAGAGGTTTATATCACATGCCATAAACTGATCCATGGAAATGTCAACGAGACATCACTTACTTTATTAAATCAGTTCGCCAGATAATGATTAACACGGCCCGCTTTGGAAACTTCAGCATGTTCTCCCGTTCAACTGTTTTTAATCAAGTCGAGGTGGCGCAGAATAATATCTCAGTCATTTCAAGCTCCCGACTCATACGTAAATTAATTCCCCTCGGCCGCAGAATCATTCATTGCATGTTGAGTGACTGAAGCGACTAACTTTAACTTACCTTGTAAAGCAAGTCACTGAACAGATTTGTAAAAACAAATCAGCCTTGAAAGAGTCAGGGTTTATAACCAAACCTGAATTATTCGACAAAAAATACGCTTGATTGGAACTAGGAAGTACTGCTTCACAAACTGATGCGTCACTGTGAACTGGCAGAATGTTTTGTTTTGATTGTTCGCATTTATAAAGTTTAAACAGTTTTGTTTCCTGTCCGATTTTAACCTTTTACCTAACATAAAAAGCAGACGACACTTGCAAACAAAATTATTGAATAACTATTTTTTTTTTTTCATTTTTTGTCTCAAAAACATAGTTTATGACCCCTTATTGGAACGAGCTCGACGGGCTCGTTCCAAAGAGGGGTCATATAACTTATGTTTTTGAGACAAAACGTGAAGATATAATGAAAATTAATTGGCGATTTTTGAGAATAGCGCTGGCCGGTGTTGGTCGTTGCGTTGGGTAAAGAGTTAACCCTCCGATTTGCACATTTCTTTCTGCAGAGACTTTAGGTTGGGATCTGACTTAGAGCAAAAACCTTTCCCATTCTGAACATGCGAGCAGGGACTTTTCATCGGGCCAACTTTGATTTCTTGATTTCGTCGAATAAGGCAGAATCTGTCGTGCACATCCAACGGCATTCACGAACCCATCTTTTCCTTACGTCAAATCATGAACTCATCTGATTGCGAGTGTGTGACCAGGCACGTCAACCGGTACCTGTAACGGTATCGGTATCGGTATCGTCGGTTCCCTCATGCTCCAACCGGTACCGGGACACAATTATTTTATGGGGAAATTCCTAATTGAACGAGGGTAAACAGGCTGATAAATGTGTATGGCACACTTACACGACATACTTTTAACTTATTTGTGAATGAACATATGAAAACACTCTATAGGTGCATGTTCTGTCTGCAACACAATCTCGATAAGGCCGACCATTTTGACTTTTCATACGTCGCATCAAAGACACTGGAAGCGCCGTCATCGGCTACTTCAAAGAAATTATTCTGTGGTGACATCAAAGTAATCATAAAGCATGATCCTCGTGCTTTAGATTATTTTGATGTCACCGCAGAAAATTGGACGATGGCGTGTTTGTCTTGCGAACTTGGTGACTGGTGCGGTTTAAATGCGAATTTTTGCCATCTGATTGCGATATGTCACCCAATTGTTGATTTGTCCCGGTTCCTGTACTGGTTTCGGCGGGACAGGCTCTGTCTCGTCCCGGTACCGGTTATGTACTTTACGGCGGTACTTTGACATGCCTGTGTGTGACACAAACCTGATTTATTTCCAGATAATGAAACAGGCCAGTACAAGTTGTCGAATAATCTGTTAGTTCGCCTATCGTTTGCTTTGAAGGAAGTAGGGTGATCTATAATTTGGTTTGCAGACATTAGCAGATTTCAGACAAAAAGAGTGGAAATTTACGCGAATAGTTCGCTGTGTTAATTTGTTTCTCTTTTTAAACACCAAATCCCGTTTTAGTGGAAAAAAATAAGACACGGAGTTATTTGTCATTAACCTGTCACTTAACGCTTTGAACCCGAAAAACTGCTTTTCGGGGCATGATCATGGTACGACTTGAATTCATAAAGTAGATAGTTACTCAGTGAATTTACAGCCCCAAGTCTGCACGTTGAAAATATTGATTCGTCCTCCCTCATGTAACGAATATTTATACCATGATTAACTATTCTACTATATATAAAAAGCCTTTGACATAAATTTTAACTTTACACACCGACCGTGATGAACACGCCAGCAATGAGATTTCAGCAGTTAAAATTTACACCTACAGTACGTGGAGAGTGGATTGTAATTAAATCACCCGCGGAGTGGGGTTATCACCCAAGCTATAACTTTCAAATTTTATACATATCGACAAAAAACATAAGCAATGTTTCAGCCAATGGACCTCCGGGTTTAACCCGGAGGTCCATTGGCTGAAACTTTGCCTGTGCTTGTTATGCTTTGCAACAAATTTGCAATTACTGTTTGGGTGGAATCTCCACTCTGCGGGTGATTTAGTGATAATACACTCTCCACGTACTGTACAGTGAAATTACATCCAAATTGACCTTTGGTGCCCTCCTTGAATGCAAACTTGTCTAAATTTATCACTCGTCGCCTCGTGAAGAGTGAAATGAAACCGGCAATTATTTAGTACGTTTTTAAATAAGTTTACTTCATAAGGTACCAAAAATCAGCAAATATATTTTGTCTCATGTTAATAAAGCATCCATAACTCGAAATAATATGTTATCTTATTAAAATGAAAAAGACCCCTTGATTTGCGCGTTTCGTTTTCTATTTTGTTTCGGCGATAAAATTGCCAACGGAAGTACCGCGCACGGCTCATGTAAACAAAAACAGATTCGCACGTGTGAATATTGATTTATTTAACATTTAAACTCTTAGCCTTATTAATCTGACGATCATGGTATAAATAAAATATACCCAAAGTGGCTTGGGATACCAAATGTTCGCCACTCGTGATGAAGTGATGTTAACCGCGCGCCAAAGGCTCGCGGTTAACACCACTTGTGGTGCACATTTGGTACACTAAGCTACTATGGGGATATTCTATACATACTCTACCAGTCGATGGCTCTGAACTGCCATAGAATATATCATCAGGGTCCAAAAGGTTAACATCAATAGCTGACAGCACTTGTCCTAATACAACTAATACGTCCATTTTTGCCTCAAAAAGATAAGTAACAACTCCTGAGGCTTATGACTCTCATTGGAAGAAGCTCAAAAATTGAAAAAAAATATAATAAGGTTGGTATGGTGATTGTCTTGAATTCCGCTGTTCTCTTGTGGTCGTTAACTTATAAAAGGTCTGCAAATCATTTCGGCCTTTGCGCTAACACAGGAAATAGACCTATGACTTTATCGTTTCTCATGCTTCAAAAAGTCTAAAGTAGGTTTGCCTAAATATAGAATAAACGTATAGTGTGTTGAAGTAAAAAAAATATTCTACGAGTAGGATTAAGAATGAAACCGACGGGCCTCTGGCGAGTCGGTTTCATTCTTAATTCTACGAGTAGAATAATTTTTTTTTACTTGAAAACACTATACGTTTATTTTGTTTATTCCATAAATCTTCTACAGGGCAGTCGCCGCAAAATCGTGCTATAATTCGCCACAAAACACAGTGAGAAGTGAGGAGCACATTGGTCCAATTCGATCGACCAGCAAAATCGGAAAAAATATACAAAGCGCAGTTATACATTTCTGTCTAAAAATAATTCCTCTATAAACTTGAGCTAAACTTGCAAAAATACTTTATTATATGAGCAGTGGGTGGTGTTTTCTACTGGCATTGTGTAATACTTTCGAAAAGATTTAAAGAAATCAACAATCGAACTATTAATTATGCTAGACAAATGTGGTAGAGGTCAGAGGTCAACAAGTCCGTCGCTACTAGGGGAATAAATTCTTTCAGTGTTAAACCTATGGGGAAAATTATCACCCTACTAGGTGAATAAAGCAAACATTTATCCAAGGCCTTTATTGTTCAAATAAACGGCCATTTAAGGGATAATACGGTTTACTTGATAAATTTAAGATACCGTGGAATTGAGGTAAAGGCGGACAGTGGGCGAATTCTACCTCGGAGAAAAGGACGATGCTGTGCTTTGAACCAAAACACCAGGCGAATTCAGCAGGTACGCCAGGGGAATGCGACAATGATAAATTATACTTTGAGCCAGCACGCAGGGCTAATTCTTCACGTATATGATGGGAGAATTGTGCTATTCTTTGCTTTGGATCAGCATTTTGCACGAATTCTGTCATGAGAGTGGTACAATACTATGCTTCGCACCAGCGCTCTGCGTTAATTTTGTACGCATGACGGGAGAAAGGTACGATACAAAGCACTCCGGGCGAATTCTGAAAGTATGCCGGGACAAAGGTACGATACTGTGCTTTGAACCAGAACTTTAGGCGAATTTCCCAAGTACGCCAAGTAAATGGTAGTATTATGCTTTGAACCTGCACTTCGAGAGAATTCTGCAGGAAGACCAGAAAAATATGCCTTGAACCAGCACACTAAGCGAATTGTGCAGGTACACCGAGAGAATGGGACGGTACTGTGATTTGATAACACTCTGGTGGAATTTGGACAGTGAAATTGGTAAGAACACACCAAAAGAGAACCAAATTCTCGACTTTCAAACAGAACTCAGGCGAACATGTCCAATTCGCCACACTGTGCGAATTCAACACATTTTGAGGTAACCTTTTCTGAGTTTACCGTATTTGTTGTAATCTATGCAGACAGATCTTATGGAAGTAAATGAAGGGCTATTCTGACATGTGCTCTATCAACAAAAACACATGACCCCTATTCAAGGATAAAAGAAAGCATACGCCTCACAAATTATACCGTAAGGGCTCCAAACCCAATAACATAATCTTATCTGGGAAAGACATGAATACGTAAACAAATTATGCTCTGTTAACTCTTAACCTGCCGAGTATTCTCTAGATATTTTTCATCAAATCTAGTCATGGCTGCTGTAAAGCAGCCATGACTAGATTTGATGAATAATTAATCTAAATGTAACACAAGACATCATTGCTGAAAAAATCCCTTCAATGTACATTGTACAAGTATGATTAAATATGTCAAACTTATACTTATTTCAATGACAAGAGAAACCCTATGCTGGGCAGGAATACCCACCAGCTGCATGCAAAGAGTTAACCGTGCGTTTCATTACGCTTACTTAGGTCGTTGCAAGATGACTGTTTGGGGAGGAGATGTAAACCCAGTTTATCCTGACTGTCATGATTCAAGTTCCGACCGATAAAATATTCCACCTACATCATCAAGGCATGCCCTTTTTCAAACGCATGCGTTGATAATGCAGATAGAATTTTTTTCGGGATTGTAGTTAAAAAAAACTCAGGACGTTAGTTTGTGTATTAATATATGTACTTTCCCTGATCCACGGACTTCCCTGCTTCTTGTTTTATTAGCCCGTACTGGACTCAAAATTGGCCATGCTGGGACAGAATCAGCCACAGTCCTCCATTTGCCTAAGACTAACTAAGCGTGTGGCATTAGCTCAAGGAGCAAATCATATCTTGTAAAAAAGTACATGTTGACTAGCAAGAATGAATTAATATCCAAGACTCAAATTCGAATACAATTGTCTCATGAAAATTATTGGGTGTGTTGGGGGCGGGGGGGGGGGGGGAGTCGAATTTCAATAGTCCCAAAGGTTGCAATTTATTGAAAATCTCTATTCTAGAAAATGCGGAGATAAGGCTTTGGGGGCATTTTTTCAGGGACGTGGCGACAGGGGGTGTAGGTTGGGGTGTGCCAGCCCCCCCCCCCCCCCCCACCAAATCCTGGCCTATAGTTGGAAATTCGGAGGGCAAGTCATGAGTAGTTGCAAATTTCATCTATCTGGATTTTAGAGCTTCTTTAGCGATGCTAATGTCTCCTTTATTTCCCAAATTCCAACTCTGTTTCAAATCGGCAAAAATTCTAACTGTCACTATTTACAGCTACAGTGTACGCAATATTGAGCTTCATATGCATGAAGTCAATCGGTACGAGATTTCTATAGTACGTTATTTGCACTTCAAGAAAATCGCATCATGTAAAATCGTTATTCTGAGTTAATGCCATCATTCACAGTTACAAAATGCTGAAACCTCGAAAATTATCCTTCCTGCATAAGATCTGATTTAATGTGAGGGCAGTATGAATTGCTCAGAGTTCTAAGCTTGAGCATTTGTTTAGCACATATTTAATTCCCAAAAGAATACCAAATAATAATAACAACCTGATAATTCTATCATAATTGTGTTGGCGTTTCAGTTACTAGAATCTCTTTTATGCCCCCTTTCATGACTTCATTTTCAAAATATTTCTTTGTACTGGATTTCCAACTGGGGGAGGGACCAGGAGGGGGTTCCCCCCTCCCGGTCCCTCCCCAGTTGGAAATTCACTACCCAACCCCCCCCCCCCCCTCCAACCAATCTGAAACTTCTAGCCACGTCCCTGCATTTTTTACCAAACAAATCAAGCTGCAGTCATTTAATATTCTTGCATTTTTTAACTCCTGTATTTCATATCATTTTAGGAAATAAAGTTGATTTACGTGGATTACGAGAGGTTCGCACATCAGATGGGAGAGAATTCGCATTCAATATAGGATCGTCATTTTATGAGATCTCAACCAAGTACGGTCGATATGACGTGAACTCAGTTTTCTATGACGTTATTAGACAAATTCGATGTGTGCGGTACCGTGCGAGAGTGCAAGAGAAAGCTTGTGCCAACGTTAGCGGACTAATCCGAAGACTGAGTTTAAAGTCTCGTAGACGCCATTTTAAAAGACAGTCTAGCGCCACGTGACCTATAATATTATTGTTGAAGAAGTTATATAGTTCATTGAGGAATAATATAAATCACAAGTTGTGCAGAATTCTAGAAGAGATCTTCAAGATATTTTTCTTTCAATCTCATAATTTTGGTATAAAAATACATCAGTTCAGAGATCATTTTTCCGTGGTGCAAAGAGGGGTATTTAATTTTTTATCAACGGCACATGAGTTTGACTTTTTTTCTTCTCACCCTGGAGGCTGATGTATAATTTTTTATACCACGATTACCTATTCTACTATATATAAAAAGCCTATGACATAAATATTAGCTTTACACACCAACCGTGGTGAACACGCCAGCGCTGGGATTTTAATAGTTAAAATTTACACCTACAGTTGAACTACATCCAAGCTGACATTTGGTGACCTCGCCTTGAATGCATACTTGTCTAAATTTATCGCTCGTCGTCTCGCGAAGAGTGAAATGAAAGCGGCAATTATTTATGACGTTTTTAAATGAAGTTACCTCATAAGATACCAAAAATTAACCAACATGCGTTGTCACATGTGAATAAAGCATCCATAACTCGAAATAGTATGTTATTAAAATGAAAAAGGCCCCTTCATTTGCGCGTTTCTTTTTCCATTTCGTTTCGGCGATAAAATTGACAGAGGAAGTACCGCCCATCGGTGCTCATGTAAACAAAAACAGATTCGTACGTATGTACGTCTGCTGCTCAGTAAAGTCGAGAAAAAATAAGTGCGCTTGCTACCCGTGGTAAATAAAAGGTTAATTGTTATTGTAGCCTTCAAAACACAAAGCAAATTCTCAGTCATGCTGATTTGTCCCAACTGCACAGTAGAATAATCCATGAATATTATTAAGAATTTGATGAATGACATTTTTTGACAGAGCTCCCTGAGCAAAGACAAAGAATTAGATTATCGAAATCTTTATAAACAGGAAGCTGTCATTGAAGGGAATTTACACAAGTGCTAGAATAAATGATCGGAAACGGCTTGATTGGATGTTGTCCGACTGAAAACGACATGGTCTGCCCAGAGACGTGGGAGGAACGTGTTGAAAAGAGACGATACGACATGTGTGTTTAAGCTTATTTAGTGCAGAATTTAACACCCGCAGTGGAGTTAAATTTGGAAGAAACAATCTATTCCAGTTTTCTTTAATACTGCGGGTAAACGCAAATCGATCGGTAATCCCAGTTTTCTTGTCAAAACTAGATATACAGTACGTGGAGAGTGGATTGTAACTAAATCACCCGCGGAGTGGAGATATCACTCAAGCTATAACTTTCAAATTTTGTACATATCGACAAGAAACACAAGCAATCTTTCAGCCAATGGACCTCCGGGTTTTAACCCGGAGGTCCATTGGCTGAAACTTTGCTTGTGCTGGTTATGCTTTGCAACAAATTTGCAATTATTGCTTGGGTGGAATCTCCACTCTGCGGGTGATTTAGTGATAATACACTCTCCACGTGCTGTAATCTACTTTTTCTGGAAATACAAAGAAAAGGTACATTTCGAACGCTATATGTTCTGTACAGAGTGACCTTTTTCGTCAATCCTGCAAGTGAAATAGTTTTTTTTGTGGTCTATATTCTCAGTGGGCACAGTGCAATTGAGCAGTGTAAATTCGTTACTTACATAGTATCTTAATCTTACTTGAACGGGACCTTCCCAATTTTTAAATGAATAGTTTTGTTCAAAATGCTCTCTTTGGGTCCATGTTTGATAAGTGTAACTGATGTGTCACAATGAAGTTATCATAACGTTAAGGGCCTATATAAGTAATGAAATTTTGTTTATTTTGAATATTCTCACCTCCGATATTCCTTCAGTTAAAATTAAATATACACAAAATGTACATCAAAATGAAGGTTGGGAGGAAGAGAACACGAAACACATGAGTAATCAACTCATAGATTCGACTGTATGCACCACTGGTTCCTGGAAGTCTGCTGCCGTATTCGCACCAGAACTGATAATTTAATAATATTTCACGAAAACAACTTGTGGCCAAATGTGCGTTTCATATCCAAGAACAAAGCTAGGGGATAAAAATTCTTCAAAACACGGCGACAGAGCTGCATTGGGGAAAATTCCAACGCCTTTGCTTTTGTTTACATATGAGTATACTTTCGATTTCCGGCCGACGTCATCGAACAGAAAAAGCATGTAAAAACAACGCCGTCTAAAATCAAATAATGAAAAAGATCGCCTTCATACAGTATACTGTTATTAGATAGAGATTGCACAGTTGCTATATTCAGTACAATGTATCATGATACCTGTTGAAATTTCTTAGAATTACGATTTTGTTTTTTGATGGAAATTCGTGGTAACGAGTGATTTGCGCATGTCTGTCGAGCATGGAAACCATCTTCAATAAAAAATGCAGACAGTGTTGTCCTTTTCCAAAATGCAGACCTATCGCTGTATTCGAAAGTGTTTTGAATGCCTAGCTTTGTTCTTGGATATATGAAGCACATTTGGCCACAAGTTGTTCTGATGAAATATTATTTTATTATCAGTTCTGGTGCGAATAGGTAGCAGACTTCCAGGAACCAGTGGTGCCTACAGTCGACTCTACGAGTTGATTACATATGTGTTTCGTGTTCTGTACATCCCAACCTTCATTTTGACGTATAATTTGTGTATATTTAATCTGAATTTAAGGAATATGAGAGGTGAGAATTTCAAAATAAACAAAATTCCATTACTTATATAGGCCCTTAAGCGTTCTTTTTAGGATGTTTTGGTTGCAATAATTTCGGTTTATACTTCATTCGTGAACATTATGAACCACCTTCGATTCTACAGCCCTCAAAACATGTTCACAGAATAACTAAATGTTATAGAACTGTTTGTGCATAAATCTCGAAATAAACATTACCTTTCTGAAGTATGGAAGACATCAAATAGACGCATTTTCCATCCCCACCATCGCCATTTCATTTCCAGCCTGGCTATACAGAAATCTTATGGATCATACCTGGAGCACACGATTTATCGCTGATATTGCTTTCTGGGTTTTGTTAACCCTTTACCTAACATGAAAAGCAGACGACACTTGCAAACATTTGTTTGAATAACTAATTTCTTTCATTTTTTGTCTCAAAAACATAGGTTATGACCCCTCATTGGAACGAGCTCATAGATTTTTCTGATGTTTAGGGTCCTGTCGCATTTTCCTCACGAAGCATCAATTCACGCTAAAATAATTAACAACTGTCACCAAGAGGGGTGAAGATTAAGTTTTTTTACGCATACACTTTTAAAAAAAAATCCAGATTACCCCTCTGCTCACCACGAGTAGCAGACGACACTTTCAAACATATTTCTTGAATAATTAAAACTTTACATATTTCTTTTCTTTTTTTTTTATCCCCTTTCAATTCGGAAATATGCCATTGGTCAAACACTCAAAACAGCAGTCTAATTCTGTAGTAGTAAGGAATTCGGCGATGTTATAATCTGCAACTAGCCTACACTCTAAAATCAGGTGGGTTAAAAATTAACCCAAATCGACTGGGTTGATTGAATATGAACCCAGATCGCCATATGGTTCACGTTTCCGACCAGCTGAAACATTTCAGACGATTGAATTGAGAACGTACCTTAAGCATTCTTTTTCTTTGAATCGACGCAAGAAATATTTTCTCAATCGAATACTTGATGACTTTACCAATGCTATTGGACGTGTGTGTTTTCTGAATACTTACGAATTATGATTCACCAGAATCGTAGTTCCACCAGCGTATCTTGATGTCTTCAGGACGAATTAAATACTTAGTGATTAGAATATCTATAAGTGGGGTACAAAAGAATATGTGTATATCTTTGTGAGGACATTGCATTACATCCAGGAAAATGGGTAAACTAACAGCCCATTTTAATCGTCGGATTCTTCACATGAGTAGACTGGTGGCCTGAGAGCTTCTGACAACATGTGATCAGAGCCTCGATAGGCGGGGTACATGTGTCTGTACTTTGAATCATGTTTTCAGACACAGACAATCTCAAATGCGCTCTTATTTTATACGAAATTTATAAACCGAGTTTACTGGATTCGATTTCAGCTAAGGTTCAAAGAACCTCCAATGAATTCAGAAAACGAAGTTTATAAATTCCGCATAAAATATGATAGACTGGATGTAATTTGTCACCACTTGATCGTGTTAACATTGTGTATACATTTCATATGGGTCAAAAGAATTCGATATTTTATTGTGATATTCTCGAACCTAACAAAATACGCCGAGACGTAAGTGCACGCGAATATGTTGCACCGGTTTTATATTCTGATTACATGTGGAAGGAAAAAGTGACAGTCGTGAGATAAAATTTAGGATTATTTAAAAGAGAGTAAACCAAAGTTTTTGATTTCTCGTTAAAACGAGCTCAAGTTGTTGTTTTTAGTGAAGTATCAGGAGCTATGGTTTGGAAGAAAAACTGATGTTTTCAATATTTGAATAGCTATCTCGGGTATAGGATCTAAATAAGTTATCTCTACCCGAGTCCCAGCAGTGGCGGGTCCAGGATTGGAAAAAGGGGTTGGAAAATTGAGTGGCGGAGACACGAACCGAGCGCCGCAGGCGCAAGTTGGGGGTGAGCTCGAAAGGGGGTTATCCCCCCTCGTGTACGGGGGAGTCGGGGGTCCTCCCCCGGAAATTTTTTGAAATTTTGAACGCGGGAGACGCATTCTGGATGCATTTCCTTATGTACTAGAGGCAATTTAATGCTTCGTAAATGACCGATTTTTATACTACATTTCTACGAATCGCAACATGATTCTAGTCAAATAGGTTGCACTTGATCATCCAAATAACATTTATCAGACTATTTTCGTTGATGAATCGACATTTATGTTGACTACGGTTGGTACAAAGTATGGTTTGTAGTCTGTACCTCATTGAGGTACAGACTACAGACCATACATTGTACCAATCGTTTATATGATGGTATCTAGTCGTGAGAACTCCTCGTGTAAAGATAATTTCAATACAGGTTGAATTTGACTTTGAAAAATTGCTTGTTGTCTCCCCTTTCAAATATCAAAGGGGGTGGAAATCCACCCTATCCACCCTCCCTGTATCCGCCCATGCCCAGAACTCTTCTGGGCTGTTGAAACTAATATAAAATACTTCCCGTTGGTATGCAGGATTCTTTGTTTCAGAGCATTGTAAGTTCACATTGTGATGCTATTGCATCGCGTTGTTAAAACTGCGCTCATACTAACTGAAAGACCTACTGCTACATAACTGAGTGTCATAACATGATTACACCGACAAAGTTGGCTTTATTTGATGTGCAGTGTACGAGCCCGTGTTGATTGTCTTGTTGATTGTCATGCACAATTGTTTCTGGAATAGAACACTCCGGGACCCGCCACCACCAACCAACACCGGCTGAGATAGGCTGTGCAGGGCGGCTCGACGTGGTCTACCCATCCAGGAAAGAATTAAAAATGCGCTTTCAATTTGAGTCGTAATACTTACATTACCGCTAATATCAACCGGCAGTAGCTAATTCAAGAACGACGACTCACTTTACAATTCCATCCATGTTGCCCCAACGCTATTGCGTTGGGGCAACATGGGTGGAATCAGCTGACCTGTTAGGTACATGGGCGTCCAAATCAATAAGTGAGTGGAAAGAATGGGGCAAAGGATGTCATCAAGCAGTTCGTCTCCGAGTGTTGGGAGGAGAGAAGAAGCGTGGGAATAGGAAGGCAGTTGGGAGTACAGAGGTAAACAAGGCCTTCTCGTCCGAGAACGGCGACAAATCAGCGGTCGGCCAAAGTGTTATTATTATTAGTGATCTGAACGTAATATGGGAATGGGCTTAACCCTTTGAACACCAGAGGCCCTTTTACCGGGAGGGTCACAAGTTACGTCATAATGTCATTAAGTGGGATGGCTACAAGGTAAATATGCAGTGTAGACCAATTAATATTTTCAACGTGCAGCCCCAAGGCTGCACGTTGAAAATATTAATTGGTCTACCCCAAATAATGAATATGGACTCTTCCAACTGCTGCCATTGAACTGACATGGAAGATACCACCGGGGTTCAAAGGGTTAAGTGGCTGGAGACATGTTCTCTTGAAAAACAGAGAGAACAGACTTGTGTGGTGCTGTCTGGTGACGTCAATGTATTATTGTTAATCTCAACCTTTATTTTATAGAAATACAGCAAATGAAAAGGCACCCCAGGCACTGTTCCCGACAAAACATGGACATGGTATCCCAGATATGTATGCAACATGCATTCGATACTATTCCCTTCTTTTGTCCGCGAAAATAAGTCATGCGCCCTTGTTCACATTAGGTTCGTTCTTGCCTGTAATGAAGTCATTAACCATGTTTACAAGTATGTTGTTTACAGTACGTGGCGAGTGGATTGTAACTAAATCACCCACGGAGTGGAGTTATCACCCAAACTATAACTTTCACATTTTGTATATATCGACTAAAAACACAAGCAATTTTTCCACCAATGGACCTCCGGGTTTAACCCTGAGATCCGTTGGCTGAAACTTTGCTTGTGCTTATTATGCTTTGCAACAAATTTGCAATTATTGCTTGAGTGGAATCTCCACTCTGCGGGTGACTTAGTGATAATACACTCTCCACGTACTGTATATCTGCAATATGTATGTACGCCCGATACTTGGAGGGTTATTACTTGGTTAGTTTCACATCGGTCGAGATATCAGCCCAAGGTAATTTCCTAGCAGCCTAAGATCGAAGGTCGAAGATTGATGTGAAGTTACCGAAGGCTGATATGTCGGCCTGTATGAAACTAACCAAGTAATAATCCCTCTATTTATTGAGCCGAAGCACATAATTACAAAATGTTCTCTGATATGTTACAGTTTTTCTTGTAGTTCAGCTAACCGAATGTCTCGGCTTCCAGATCGGTGGAGTCGCGACGTTCGGATTGCCGAACTATCTCTTTCTCTCTACTTACGCCTCTAATTTTAGTTTTTGTTACATTTTCTGTACAACACTCTTCTTTCTTCTCTCCATCCATCCAATCGTCATTAATTCCACGTCATTCAAACACTCCTCTTCAAATCACTCCATTATACCCATAACATCAGTTTTTCTATTTGTATTTGACGAACGAGGGTTTCGTTGTGAATATTTTGGTTGGCCTAGTAACGACGCATCAAGGAGAACAACTCTGATTTGGTTTACATCGACCGGGATCGGCCTAATATCAGCCGAGTCTGAAGTCATATCTGCCGAGCTCGATAATGGGCGATTCTTGGAAAGAAAATCCTATCCAATAAATGATATTTCTTTTCCCCGTGAGTATAATACATGAATCTTTGTTGGCATGTTCACATCAAGTTTGTTTTATTTTCATTTTAATAAATATTGGTAGTTTTTTCTCTCTGCTATATGAACGATAAAGAGGAGGCCATTCAGTATGAGAACAAACACAACATGGAATTTTATTCTTGGCTGTTACACTGTAAAATTAGTTTAAAAAGCCTAAGTATAGTTTCCAACACGGAGATCCATTAGCCGACATTATGTTTGTGGTCCTTAACCCTTCAACCTGGTATGCACACATTTTGTGTTAAGCAAAAGCAAACCGCGAACAAACAACAAAATAAGCATCTAGCTGGATCAGTGATAATTTAATGCAACGGCCCAAAAGGATATAGAAAATGTCCCGAATGGAAAATAATTGGGGGAGTCACACCCCTATACCTTCAACCCTCCCAATAATTGCGCCCCAACGAAATAATGTAAAGGGCACTGGGGTAACGCTCTAATTATTTGGCTCGGCATCCTCCAAGCAAAAGGTCCGGAATCATTGAAAGTCAACTACAAAATACACACAGTTCAAGAACATAGATACAACACCTCCGGGTCTGTTGGATATCCTCTGGTGACTCTGTTGCGAAAGGTTAATGGATACTGCTGTAATGTATTGGTACCCATGGACTCTGGAGACCATCAATCCGGCAGCCATAACCTCTTGCGCCTACAAACACACTTCCAGTGATTTGCTGTTGATAATACGTCTTGTTGTTTGCAGTACCAAATGACATATGAGTGAGATAAGTCCACGAGCGTGACAAAATCCATGCAACAGAATTCAAGTACATTCAATGATACGCGAGTCAAATGTTATTAAAAACAAGTTGTTAGTATTAATAAATGACAGAATATTATTTTGCTTTATTACTTTTGGGTTATGTTTATTATTTTTTTTAAAAATCTGTCAAAATGAAGAAGTGTATTTAAGCTCAATGATCAATTAACTGCCATTTCAGAAATATATTTTTGATCGAGGAACAAATTCGAACAAGTTACATTTGCCAGGTGTAATTGTGTAGTTCCGTGGATTGTCACTGAATGTAAACAAACTGGTGAAGAGGTTTGTGAAGTGTGTATTAATTTATCAGGAATGTAAGTTAAAAAAAAAAACTCTTTCATATATTTCGATCGAATCGGTCCGCAAGGCTGATTGTGGTCGTAAGCCAATTACGTACGCAAAACGCGAACCAGTTGTGTCAGCATGTCCAGTACAGTCGCCGTGGACTGGTCTTAATCCACGCGTGTGCAATCATGTCTGCGCATGCGTTTATCAGGTAATAAAAATCATCATCAGCAAAATTTTAATTAATGAAGCACCGGGTTCTACCCGGTGCTTCATTAATTAAATTTTTGATGATTATTCCTATAATTAGTGTTTGGAATCTAATATTATTGCGTCCGTGGAAACGTTGACCACCCGTGGAAAGCGACCAGTTCACGGCGGCAGTACTGCACGTCCGCGTAATCGGACTGAGCACACGTCACAACTCGGATGATTTCGTTCCTCAAACATTACCTCGCCAAATGACCGACGTCGCCATTTTGTCGAGTGGTTCCCAAGTTCTATATTAAGTTTTCATAAACAAAAATAAACTGTAAATATGCTAGTTTGTAATTGGGGCGAACGTATACTATCTATTCTGGTGGGTCACACCATCCCTGATTTATTTCGTCATGAAAATCGACTTTCGATAAAATTATCTCCCTGAAATTATTAGACGGGCGAGTTAAGTCCAATTTTCTTAATTGTACCTTCGTCGCGCACCCAATAATATCAAGGGAGATAACTTATAACTTTATCGAAAGTCGATTTTCAGGACGATAATAGTCAGGAGTGATCACGAAAGCCGGGAGTGAAAACAGATTTCCACTGGCGGTCTCAAACCATTTATTGTTACCACTGGCGCAACGAACTCTGTCTCAAATCATTTCTTGTTACCACAGGCGCAACGAACTCGGTCTCAAACCATTTATTGTTACTACAGACTCTGCTGACTCGGTCTTGAATCATTTATTGTTACCACTGGCGCATCGAACTTTGTCTCCAACCATTTATTGTTACCACGGGCGCTGCTGACTCTGTCTTGAACCATTTACTGTTACCACTGGCATAACGTACCCGGTCTCAAACCATTTATTATTAACACCAGCACAACGGACTCGTTCTCAAACCATTTATTGTTACCACTGGCGCAACGAACAAGGTCTCAAACCATTTATTGTTACCACTAGCGTGACGCGAACTCTATCTCAAACCATTTATTGATACCACTGGCACAGGAATTTTCATCACTTCAGTGACACTTTCCCTTGGAAGTCAGAGAAAACACGTTCCACCAGGTGAACGGTAATTTAAACTCAAAATGCTAAAACACCGTCGATAGGGAGCGACGCTAGGGAACACAAACTAATCACAAAGAGGCTTATCGGATTGTCTGAGATCTACAAACAAAAACGAAAAAAATCCACGAAACCTGTCAAAGGCTTCGCGTCTTTGGGGCTCGCATTCTAGCCGATTCTCGCCTTCGCTTGGTCCCAACTCAAAAGGCTCAGAATCAGCTTTGGTAATACGAAAAAGCGTGACAAATGTTAAAGCTGACCAGTGTTGCCCGACAGATTAATGTCGTCGTGGGGCTTGCACTTTTTGTCATTTTGTACACAGAATATTTACTCCGACCTCACTCAATCCTGAACACTAAGCGTGCACATAGTACAGTACGACCGCCGTGGACTGGCCACTTTTCACGGGTGGGCAATATTTCCACAGATACAATAATATCTTACCTCCTACAAGTATCTGGGAATTTCATTGGTTCAAAGACGTCACATGCAGACTGCATATAAAACCATATACTGCCTGTCAACACCAATATACGCTGACAGCTATGGGTAATCTCCCCTTTGTTCATTTATTATTCAAAATGGCGGCAGCCGATAAACGCTTCAAGTTGAAAGATTGAGTGTTGGAAACCCATATTCGGTCTGAAGTGCAGGTTAGGCAACTTAAAAGGCTTCATATTCTGTGGACGTGCATCATGTTACCTTCGAAATGAAACTGTATGAATTTGCATTGTTACAATTTATGGGAGAGTGCCTGTAGGCACTCTCCTATAAACTGTAACAAGGCAAAGACACATGAACACATTGTGAGAATTCTCTCATTTAATTTTGATCGCAGCAGTCGGTAAGATATATTCGTTACACAGTTTGTTGGTGGCCTAATATGGTATATATGGTGTCCGTTAATTCCATATTGGACTCGAGCTTCGCTTTCGTCCAATATGAAATTAACTGACACCATATATACCATATTAGGCCACCAACAAACTGTGTAACTATATATTAGATTCCAAACACTAATTTATAATGTAGGAATAATCATCAACAATTTAATTAATGAAGCACCGGGTTCACCTCGGTGCTTCATTAATTAAAATGTTGCTGATGGTGCTTTTTACTACCTGGTAAAGGCATACCTGGTAAAGGTAATTGTTGCTGATGGTGCTTTTTACTATTTGGTAAAGGCATACCTGGTGAAGGTAATTGTTGTTGATGATGCTTTTTACTACCTGGTAAACGCATGCGAGGACATCACTGCCCCCGCGTGGAATATGACCAGTCCACGGCGACTGTTCTGTAGGTAGATGATGTTTATAGTGATATTAATGTTATTTCCCTTGAGTAATAATTAGATGTTACTACATGGTTATTTTCATATCGGCAAAGATATCAGCCCTCGGTAACTTCACGATGGTCGAAGGCTGATGTGAAGTTACCGAAGGCTGATATCTCGGCTGATATGAAAATAATCAAGTAATAACCTCTTTACTTAACCAAAACATGAATTATAAAAAATGTTCACAAAATCTGAAGTTTCTTGTTCTCCTGCTTCAGCTATCCGAACGTCTCTCACTGGGGAAGCTACGATGTTCGGATAGTTGAACTAGTGAACTTTATTACTTTCCAAAGTGTGATTTACTGGGATTTCCGGGTTTGATTATAAACGATAACTTCACAAGTGAATTATGCAATCAACAATTGTGTCATGTATCCGTGCGCGCAAACGGAGATGCTTTGCCGTGGGTGTAATGGGGACTTCATTGTTTTTGGGGGATTTTTTTACCCTTTACCTAACCTGAAAAGCAGACGACACTTGCAAAAAAAATTCTTGAAAAACTATTATTTTTATTTTCTGTCTCGACGAGCTCGTTCCAATGAGGGGTCATAACCTATGTTTTAGAGACAAAAAATGAAACAAATATTGATAATTAATTGAGTTTTGAGAATAGCGCTTACCGTTTTTTGGCCGTTACGTTAGGTAAAGGGTAAAATAATATAATTATCGTTAATAATGAGAAGTAATAAACAGAGTAATCACTTGACTGGACTGGTTACGTGAAATAATTCATTCGAAGTGAGGGACTATATTGTAAAACACTCGTGCGCATTCGCGCACTCGTGTTTGTACAACGTCCCTCACCTCTCATGAATTATTTCCCGTAACCAGTCCAGTCAAGCGATTACTCTCTATATCTTTTCTCCCACTTCGACGAATCACCGCCACTTACGACACTGAAACTTTTGTGTTGTGTTGACTTTTCTGCACAGTTCTCTTCATCCACGTAATTCTTACTTATTGACATAACAAATTCCTCACCACATAAAAACCAGTAAAGACGCATCAAGGGAAAACATATCGGCTGAGATCAGCTCCATATCAGCCAAGTTTAAAGTCATATCAGCCGAGCTCGATAACGGTTAATTCTGGGTAAGAAAATCATATCTAATAAAATGATAAGTTTGTTTATTTGTGTGTGTGCATTTGTTTGTTCGATCTTTCCGCCTACACGGTCCACTGAATCACAACCAAACTTGTTTTGTGCATTCCCCAAAGTCCTGAGCCTATCACTGAGAGTTTGGAGCTTCTACTCACATGAGAAATGGGGTGAAATTGGGTGAAAAAGCACCCATATTTTGTTACTTCCCTAACTTCTCCGGCACCATGAATTGAATAACGTCCACTTGCTTTGTGTACTCACATCAGTCCAGAGAGTGTTGAGGTTTCAATACATGAGAATCAAGAGGGGGGTGGGGGGGGGGGGGGGGGGGGGGTATGGAATCAAAAGGTATGAAAATGCACAGTTTCCTTCCAGAAAAACTCGTTGTTTGATTATCTCCCTTGATTTGTAATCAACGGATTTTCCATCCTCGGACGAGTGGGGCAGCTGGTACTGACAATGGTGCTCAAAGGATGGTGTAACACCCGGAGAGTGCCTGTGAGGAATGGAGGAGTTCTGACGGTACTGTCACGTTGTTGTGTAAAGCTGTGTTACCCCCACCGGCCTCCACCATAAATATTTGACATTACACGAATAGAGGCGACAATTCGTCTCCAGAGTTCCTATGTGTTCTGTGTGCCAGTAGGCACATATAACACATTGGAACTCAGGAGACAAATTATTGAAACCAAATTTCTTTAACCCTTTACCCAACGAATCGGCCGCAACCGCCCGCGTAATATGCAAAATTTAGTAGTTGAAAAAAATATTATTTTTCAAAAATATTTCAACAAAACCATATCATGTGAAACCCTCGTTGGAACGAGCTCGATGAGCTCGTTCCAACGAGGGGTCACATGATATGGTTTTGTTGAAATTTTTTGAAAAATTTTAAAAACTTATATTTAAAATAATAAATTTTCATATCTTCTGAGTTGGGTAAAGGGTTAATAAGTAATAGTTTTCATTTTTGTATTAAAAACATAGCTTATTCCTTCTAAACGGAACGAATGATGTTCTTTTATGGGTAATTCTGGACATTTTTACGCGTTACGTTAGGTAAAGTATTAACACACTTGTTGGCAACATGTCATCATCAACTAAGAAGTCAAAATCTCCAAACAGCTGAAAAATAAGACATCGCAGTGACGCGGCAAAGAGGCATGGCCTAACAAAAGTTTCCAATTTCAAGGGTTTTAATCAACTCTTCGCCCATGATGACATTTTTTTTAATTGTCTGTGTGTGGTCAGTGATGGATGCATGAAATGTTAATTAAGGAATGGCCTGGAACTCCAACCCAGATCGTCGAGGGCCCATTCCTGACTTGTCTCGTCATACAAATCGACTTGCGTTAAAGTTATCTTCCCTAAAATGATTAAACTGGCCAGGAAGGTCCAATATTTATTTATTTATTTATTTATTTATTTATTTATTTATTGGTGGTTAAGGTCACATACTTATGCACAATGGATAATCGTGACCGTGACAGTTTTACGGGTGGAGGTAGCCGGAGTACCCGGAGAGAACCACCGAGCAACGACGAGCAGCTGCCAGCTCCCCAACATCGTAACTCCGCACTGCAGCACAGGCAGGGTTAGATTGGTTGAAGACATGCGCACCATCGACGTGCAGTACGCCTTAGTACATGGCGTCACCGTGCCCCCCATGTGGACAATCGGGGTTAAGTGCCTTGCCCAAGGACACAACGCGGGAGTCCGGGTCGGTCACCCATCCGAGGACTAACCTTGCTCGACGTTCCTTAACTTCGGTGATCTGACGAGAACGGTTACCGCAACGCCACGCGCCCCCAGAAGGTCCAATTAAGAAGCATGTATTTGTGGAGAAAACTCCTATGACATCAGTAGAAAATAAAGCGAAGTTTCCTTTTGTTACTTTTAATAAACGAAAATAACAGACAGCTCGGAGAGCTGTCTGTTGTTTTCGTTTATTAAAAGTTACAAAAGAAAACATGGGTTTTTATGGCAAGCTAATTAGAAGCAACTAACTAACTGTCCACTTTGACGAATGTGGTTTTACAGTAATTTACGGGTTTTTTATTCTTTCCAAGGAAATAATTAGAAAATCTCACCTCCTAGACTTTTATATCAATGGAAAGGATAGTGCCTATATTATATGTCACGATGCGCACACTGTTGATAAAATGAACAGAAAAAAAAAACATTTCTTTAATCTTATTTGTTTTACAAGGATTGGCGAACAAGTTATGCAACGTATATTAACGCCTCTCCTTGGCCCAATGGCGTAGGTTTGTGGGATGACCTTCATAGCGGCAACTTCGTGGCCTAGCTCTTCTCGAATACTACGAAGGGGTCTTTAGCCTGCACGGAGTGTGTCTCTCTCCGCACAGAGGACAACCATTGTACGTCCCCACCCGATAGGAAATTTCAGAATAACAAAAAGATAGTGAAAGGGTCGTTTTCTTATTTTTAAAGTCCAATATTCAAACAGATGGCGGAAAAATTGTAAAAAGCCAGCTTCTGTATTTTTATACCACTACTCTACAGGAAAACGACTGAAGTTTGTGAAGTGATGCGCACATCGATGATAAAATTTTGCTAAAATTTCAATTTTGATATGAAAGTTCCATACCTTTAGTGTTAAATGTACTGAAAATTAAGGTTACATAACTTTCCTGTAAATCTTTTGTAATGACGAAAATTGTCAGCCATGCGGACCGGCTTATGTTACCCGGATGTTAGGGTAAGGGGGCCCTGTGTGCCCATTATATAAAAATAGTATTCTACACCATTGTATTTATACATTGTTCAATTGTGTACCGTAGTGTTATTTTATAAGGGGCTCTCTTGGGTATTCACCGCCACTCCCCGAATACAAGTTTACTGACTACTGGAAAGAGAAGAACTAAAATATTGTTTTAAAATAAAATACAAAAGTTAAAATATGATTTTGCAGTTCACTGAAAAAAACCGAAATCCGCATACTTCATTGTGTTGAGATGAACGCACTTTTTGGATGGGGTGGGAGTGCTAAGGCAACTGGTGGTTATGCACTATATCAATAGAGTTAATAAATAGAGGATATGGAATGTGTTTTTTTCATATAATATTTATGAAACGAGTCTAAGAATTTTCCGTTTTGGCGAGCCTCTGGCGAGCCCAAACGGAAAATTCGGACGAGTTTCATAAATATTATATGAGAAAAACACTCATTTCATATTCTGTTTATCATATGGCACACATACGCACAAATTAGCCACTTAGTATGACTTTTTAACCCATCACCAAACTTGAGTTGCAGACAGCACTTGGAAAAAACATCCTCGTATAACTAAAAATTTTCATTTTTTGCTTCCAAAACATAGGTTATGACCCCTCATTGGAACGAGCTCGTCGAGCTCGTTCCAATGAGGGGTCATAATCTATGTTTTGGAAGCAAAAAGTGAAAATATAAAAAAATGAATGGCGTTTTTCTTGTAGATAAAACATTAATACAATATAACCCATCCTAAATAGGACAGGTAACGTAAATTCTCCCTACGGAAATTATGCAAATGTGACCCAGTTGTATTTTGTTTAGCCAATCAAATTGTTCAGTTTTGAAATTGACCAATGAAAGCTCCCAACTCTAATTATGCAAATTATGAAAATGTGGCCCGGTTGTATTTTGTTCAGCCAATCAAATTGTCTAGTTTTGAAATTGACCAGGCCCGTCGGAACCGGGGGGGGGGGGGGCTGGGGGGGCTGCAGCCCCCCCCCCCAATAATTTGCTCATATTTCGTCGTTAGTTTATCCATGATGGGAGCAACCGATGTAATCTGAATAAAACTGGACATTACATTATTGAACTCAGATTAGAACAGTGGCGTAGGAACCGGTTGGGGGGGGGGGGGGGGGGGGGGGGGGTAAGGGAGATATTTCCCCCACCCCCACAAATTTGTCAAAAGTAGGCTTTACTGGGCTGGGTTGGTAGTTTCTCCACACGGGATGCCCACTGGTTACCATATTCCGACATTACTGTTAATGATTACTGGATTGAGTGGGTTCCATGTGGGCTTTCTTCCACCAATAAAACTGACAGTCGTGTTTTCGCCTAATTGTGGAAAGCGATGTTAAACCCCAACCAACCACAGGGTAATTCATTGCATGTTCACTGTTCATGTCATTCTGCTCGGAAATCACGCTGAATTGATCAGAGAGCTGACGTATTTCCTTATTGACAATGTATTTGTTCAGAATCACTCAGAATACATATTTGTACATCTTAAATTAAAAAAATTTCCCTGGGGAGGCCCCCGGACACCCACCAATGAGACGGGGAGGTACCCCCTCTCGTGCTCACCCCCACTCGCCTTTTCGCGGTTCGGATGACGCTTCGCGTCATAGGAATATACGATTTATTTGCTCAGAATCAACCAGAATGCATGTTTTTACATCTTAAATTCGAAAAATTCGAAAAGTTTCCCGGGGGAGGCCCCCGGACCCTCCACCAACGAAACGGAGGATATCTCCTCTCGTGTTCACCCCCACTCGCCGCTCGGATGACGCGTCGCGTCATAGGACTATAGGTCCTACCCCCCCCCCCCTCCAATAAAATTAGCTTACTACGCCCCTGGATTAGAATTATGAACGTATCACTGAATGTATAACATGCACCTGCATATGTTGATGTTTTGAGCAATTCCTTTGGCAGCTCAGAAGTCAGACCACGACAACCGTTGGCGTAATGATAAAACTAATGCATCCATCATAAGGCCTGACTGTTTTTTAGCATGACGGAATACGGACACGGTTGCAGGTGAGCCCGGTGTGAGAACCGTCCCCAAATGTTATGGGGTTCCATTGTGATTTTTGAAACATTTTGTTGAAAAAAACAACTTTTGCCGTTTAAAAAAATCAAGAGGTTTTTGCTTCAAAAGCTACCAGAATGCTTCCTTTGATTGCCCTTTTCAAAAAAATTTCTGGGGGAGTCACCCCCCATCCCCTCCCCCCCTAAAAAAAGCTCGTGCCTTCAGCACTCGCGCCAGATGCCTTCGGCATCTGGATACCCCATACCCATTTAGTATCAGCCAGTTCACCCAAATTAGCAATATCAGCCCCCCCCCCCCCCCCCCCAATATAAATTTCGTTCCGACGGGCCTGTTGACCAATGAAATTGACGGAAGGCTTTATTTATCACTGATCAATATGAAAACAAAATATCAAATGTTTTAAAGTGAACAAAACGGATGAGTCATATGATAAAATAAAATATGTCATGTAAACTAATTGACCCTATGATACCAGTGCTTAGACACGCACCTCATCCATATAATCTCTATTTTAAGTTGAGTGTTGTAAAGCCGTTCGGTGAATGATTGAGTGGATGCCGGTTGCTCTATTATGCCTGCAGAAAGCGGCAAACGAGGAGATACTGGAAAGCGACACAACATGTATATATTGACACTACTCATCAAACACAAACCGTCACATACACACGAACATAACTTCACTCCCACACAAGTCCAAATACTCTCGTGCCCAACCACCCACCACTCTCCCACCACGCACTCGCGCGCATCTCTCATCGCACAAACAACCTTCACACACTTTCTTTTTCTCTCACACACAGACAGGCAAACGAAGAGGCCGAAATGAACCAACAAATAAAAGAGAGGCCGTTGCGTACATTCATCCACGGTACTGTTCATTTATTGTGGATCTCTAAATAGACAGGCCTTCGGGGAAGCTTTTTCGAAACTGATTTCTTTCCAACACAATATTGTTTGACATCTGAAACCTTTTGTAGGACTACCGGTTTACAAAATCATTTCACACTTAAGTAATTCTGTGTATTGCCCGAGGAAGAATTAGTGTGTTGTGCAACATCTGTGTTAGTTTGTTATCTAGCGTCGTGCAAAGGCAAACAATATTTTTGATATTTAACACTTGAGGTCGGGGGTCAAGTTAACTCCCTTGTGTGATAAAGCGAGATTTCTCTTTAACCCTTTAAATCCTAGTGGTATTAATGACAGCATTTGGAAGAGTTCATATTATTCATTATTTTTGGGGGTAGACCAATTAACCCTCTGCACTCTGATGTCAAAATGGCAAAGTTTTCAGCAGCAAATATTTCCCATAATGCAGTTTGATATCTAACCAAATATACCTTGTTTGACAGAGCTCACTGAGCTCTGTCAAGCAAGATGTAATTTGTTAAATTCCTTATTAAACAAGAGAAAATAAGAGAAAAAATAAGTTATTGGAGAAAACGTTGTTGCACTTCCAGTGTGCTAGGGGTTAATGTTTTCAACGTGCAGCCTTGGGTTGCACGTTGGAAATATTGGTTGGTCTACCCACACATTCTCCAATCAACCATCCCACTTAATGAAATTATGACGTATCATGTTCCAGGAATCGAAAAGTGGCATTGCGGGTTCTTCAAAGGGTTAAGTGACGGTGGTAAAATGATGCAGGGGTGTAGGCAGGATTTTTCAGGGTGGGCTAATATTTGGGTTTTATGAATCCTCCACACTAAAAACTAAAGTGTTAAAACTGACACTTTCAAGGTGTTAAACCCATTCTAACTCTTAGGGTTTGATTTTAACACTCAAAGTGCAATGCTTTAAGCACTTAGACATTTCAATCGTCAGACATCTTTAACTTGAATGGATGGCACTTCCCATGTGTCTAGCATTGGTGGTTCTTCTAGAATCGTCCATAATTTGATTTGCGCTTGGTGGGTACATAATTAAAAGGACACAACGCAGATGACGCGGATCAGGCGCGAGAGTTCGAGCCTGATCCGCGTCATCTGCGTTGTTTCCTTTTAAGTGTCGCGACATTACACTTGTCAAGTGGTATTATTGTAACACCTGTCAAGTTCTGGAATATCTACACTTGAACAAAGTGCTAGTTCAGCACTTAGTAAGTGTTAAATACAGCACTTCAAGTGTAGTTTTTAACACTTTAGTTTTTAGCGTGTAGGCAGGATTTTTCAGGGTGGGTTAATATTTGGGTTTTATGAATCCTCGATGACCGAATGTCACCCGCGACTGCCACAGGCAAATGCTGGGGAGAGCAGGAGAGGGATGTCCCCTCTCCTTTGTGGGTATCAAGGAAATGTTTTGAAATTTCAAGTCCATGGGAGTGAATCTGTGTCCTCAATAGTCTTTTTAGGGATTTAAATCAGTAACTTTTGTTGACTGAAATAAAATCCAGTTGGTTTCGTACAGTATTGCTGGGGGATTCTTAACCCATGTTAAAAAGTCCAAACTTGGACCCAAAAGACCTAATATAATTTGATGGTGTGGTACGTCCAAAAGAAATTTATTACGGCCTTCGGGTCAACGTTTAGGCTAATATTTACATGAATGGACCTTTTTGAAATTTGGGAGGGAGGCATTACCCCCTGGCTACACCCTAGTAATGAGTGAGGAGAGGCATCAAAATTCGTGTAGTTATTTCCAGTCAAATGACTATGCAGAAACAACTGTTGGACAACAAGCTCGAGCAGTATGTGATGTTCTGTAATGTAAGTCTTTATTTCCCAAGCTTGCTGGAGTTAACCTACACATTAAAAACTAAAGTGTTAAGACAGACACTTTCAAGGTGTTAAACCCATTCTAACTCTTAGGGTTTGATTTTAACACTCAAAGTGCAATGCGTTAAGCACTTAGACATTACAATCGTCGGTCATCTGAAACTTGAAAGGATGGCACTTCCCATGTGTCTAGCATTGGTGGTTCTTCTAGAATCGTCCATAATTTGATTTGCGCTTGGTGGGTACATAATTAAAAGGACACAACGCAGATGATGCGGATCAGGCGCGAGAGTTCGAGCCTGATCCGCGTAATCTGCGTTGTTTCCTTATAAGTGTCGCGACATTACAGTTGTCAAGTGGTATTATTGTAACACCTGTCAAGTTCTGGGATATCTGCACTTGAACAAAGTGCTAGTTCAGCACTTAGTAAGTGTTAAATACAGCACTTCAAGTGTAGTTTTTAACACTTTGGTTTTTAGCGTGTCGATGACCGAATGGCACCCGCGATTGCCACAGGCAAATGCTGGGGAGAGCAGGAGAGGGATGTTTTCCTCTCCTTTGTGGGTATCCAGGAAATGATTTGAAATTTCAAGTCCATGGGAGTGAATCAATGTCCCCAATAGTCTTTTTAGGAATTTAAATCAGTAACTTTTGTTGATTGAAATAAAATCCAGTTGGTTTCCTACAGTATTGCTGGGGGATTCTTAACCCATGTTAAAAAGTCCAAACTTGGACCCAAAAGACCAAATATAATTTTTTGGTGTGGTACGTCCACAAGAAATTTATTACGGCCTTCGGGTCAAAGTTTGGACTAATATTTACATGAATGGACCTTTTTGAAATTTGGGAGGGAGGCATTACCCCCTGGCTACACACCCTAGTAATGAGTGAGGAGAGGCATCAAAATTCGTGTAGTTTTTTCCAGTCAAGTGACTATGCAGAAACAACTGTTGGACAACAAGCTCGAGCAGTATGTGATGTTCTGTAATGTAAGTCTTTATTTCCCAAGCTTGCTGGAGTTAACCTACACACTAAAAACTAAAGTGTTAAAACTGACACTTTCAAGGTGTTAAACCCATACTAACTCTTAGGGTTTGATTTTAACACTCAAAGTGCAATGCTTTAAGCACTTAGACATTACAATCGTCAGACATCTGAAACTTGAATGGAAGGCACTTCCCATGTGTCTAGCATTGGTGGTTCTTCTAGAATCGTCCATAATTTGATTTGCGCTTGGTGGGTACATAATTAAAAGGACACAACGCAGATGACGCGGATCAGGCGCGAGAGTTCGAGCCTGATCCGCGTAATCTGCGTTGTTTCCTTATAAGTGTCGCGACATTACACTTGTCAAGTGGTATTATTGTAACACCTGTCAAGTTCTGGGATATCTGCACTTGAACAAAGTGCTAGTTCAGCACTGGGTAAGTGTTAAATACAGCACTTCAAGTGTAGTTTTTAACACTTTTGTTTTTAGCGTGTCGATGACCGAATGGCACCCGCGATTGCCACAGGCAAATGCTGGGGAGAGCAGGAGAGGGATGTCCCCTCTCCTTTGTGGGTATCCAGGAAATGATTTGAAATTTCAAGTCCATGGGAGTGAATCAGTGTCCCCAATAGTCTTTTTAGGAATTTAAATCAGTAACTTTTGTTGATTGAAATAAAATCCAGTTGGTTTCCTACAGTATTGCTGGGGGATTCTTAACCCATGTTAAAAAGTCCAAACTTGGACCCAAAAGACCTAATATAATTTTTTGGTGTGGTACGTCCACAAGAAATTTATTACGGCCTTCGGGTCAAAGTTTGGACTAATATTTACATGAATGGACCTTTTTGAAATTTGGGAGGGAGGCATTACCCCCTGGCTACACACCCTAGTAATGAGTGAGGAGAGGCATCAAAATTCGTGTAGTTTTTTCCAGTCAAGTGACTATGCAGAAACAACTGTTGGACAACAAGCTCGAGCAGTATGTGATGTTCTGTAATGTAAGTCTTTATTTCCCAAGCTTGCTTGAGTTAACCAATCAGAATTGGACAAACGGGTAGAAGCGTGTAGTAATTGTGGGGGTATGACGCCGGAGGTACACAATATGACGATGCGTACTAACTTGGGGAGTGCCGTGGCTCAGTGGTTAGAACATTGGACTCGAAACTCAAAGGTTGGTGGTTCGATCCTGACCAGCGATAACTGCGCTGTGTCTTTGGGTGTGAAAGTTAATTCCGAGTGCCCACGTGGGGGCACGGTTGCGTTCTTTCCTGATACGTACTGCACGTCGATGGTGTAATTACCTTCAAACGCTGCGAACTCTTTTCGTGCAGAGTTAGTACGTTGGAGAGTCTTACAGCTGCTCGCCGCATCTCGGTGGTCTGTCCGAGTATTTGGCCTTCCTCTATCTGGAAATCTGTCCCTCACGATATGACCCTGGGTATGGAAGTGTTGTGAAACAAACAGTACTAAATTAACTGATTCTTAAATCGTTGCATATGGCCATTTATTAGAACGAGCTCGGCAAGCTCGTTCCAGAGGAACGAGCTTGCCGAGCTCGTTCTAATAAATGGCCATATGCATTTTATATTTACCATTATGACTGAAACGGCCGGACGACACTATTTTCTATTGCCTGTAACGTGAAACCAACCATTTAATTTTTTTTCTTCGCAGTCGATTCAGACAGTGGCGCTTGCGCAGGATGTTACTTACAGAAACTTTGCATTAAATACTCGGTCTTGATCATCAAGATCTGAGTATTTTTTACGAAATTTAAACAAGTTACGTTTATTGCTAAGCGGTTAACCAGTTATGAAATTCTGTAACCGTTTCATTTTTATAGTTATGTTATGAGGAAAAAACATTTCTATATAATCAATTAATCCAAGATCTCAAGCTACCAGTCTAATTATGTAAGGAATTTGACGCTGGTATGGCCTGGGACCAGTCTAGTCCTGAAATAGCCCATCGTTTATGCTTAGATTCAATCTGTTGAAGTATTTCAGTTGGTGGAAAATCTACGGTTTGCCTTTCCGACCAACAAATTTTTCCACCTGACTGAAAAAAAAATTAATTTTCTTTGATTCAACGCAAGAAATGTTTCTCGAGCCAGACTTTTACCGAATCTTTGATTCAGAAGCAGCGAAGCCGGGGGTGGGGGGGCACAAGGGCACGTGCCCCTCCACTCTCATTCCACGGATATATTTCGCAGTTACACAATGAGTTAATGTCGGGCAAACGTGTCAATATACAGGTATCCCTGTAACATTATTTGCAAAATCCAAACAATATTTAGTCAAAGAATCCCTCTTTCGGTCGCTTCGGTCCGTTTCTTCTACCTCAACTATCTTCCAACCCGAAGGCCAGCCTTCGGGTTGGAAGATGTTTAAAGTAGAAAAAACGGACAGGACAGTGACCACACAGCGGCATATTCATCTAAACGAGAGACTCCAGTGAGTCATGGTACATTTACCGATATACGATTGTAACCTTTCTCACACTGGGTCAAACTATGGAAGCATTGTAAATTTGTGCCCCTCTACTTTTATCGAGCTTCCGCGGCCCTGCATTTAATATTTACCATTATGACTGAAAACTCACCACACCTGTAGTTTTATGATTAACCCTTTCATAACCTGAAAAGCAGACGACACTTGCAAAAATAATTCTTGAATAACTAATTTTTTTCATTTTTTGTCTAAAAAACATAGGTTATGACCCCTCGTTGGAACGAGCTCGACGAGCTCGTTCCAACGAGGGGTCATAACCTATGTTTTTGAGACAAAAATGAAAAAAATAATGAAAATTAATTGGCGATTTTTGAGAATAGCGCTGGCCGGTTTTGGCCGTTACGTTAGGTAAAGGGTTAAACGGTGCAGTTCCGCCAATTGTGTTAATATATTTACGTTTTCAATGGGAATTAAATACTAACTGATTAAAATATCTATAACTGTCTCTGCACTAGGCCTAGCATTTTCTAATAATGTTGAGGCCCAACAAAATGTCTTTCAGAAGGGATTAACGGGGGTCTATTTAACATTGTTTGGGCATGTTTTCTTTTGACTTAATGATAATATATTATTCTCACAGAGTCTACTGACAGGCCTCGTGAAAAAAACTTATGAGGCCGGTCTCGGAAGCCTATCAGCCTCAGCTCGTACAAAATTCAAGGGTTGTGTATCAAGTGATAAATGTTTAACCCATTCAACACTGAACTTCTGAATAGTATCTTCTTAAAAAATTATAATGTACGGCAAAGTGGGCGAATCTATTTTGTATTCGTAGGGAGCTTCAGTAATTATTTTATCCTAAAACCCTACGGGGCTGTAGGGTTAAATTATTGCTCATTCTCTTTCCCCTTATATTGTGTATTGTATGATCTTGTAGAAGAATGGTACTATTTTTTTCAGAGGCGTACAGGTCGTAGGGTCCACCGGGAAATTTCCAGGTCCCCCCCCCCCCTATTGGGATCCCCCCAGGGCCCACAAAATCTACGCAGCCCAACACCTGTTGACGCATGAAATTTCGTGAAAATGACCAAAAGGCGAAATGGATCTGATTGCATAGACTGTCGGTTTATCGATATGCCCTCTATGTGGACTGCCATTGGCAGTCCACAGAGAGGACATTTTGATAAACCAGCAGTCCATTCTGTCATTGGTCGGTTAGATGCTAGGAAACAGCGTTCTGTCGGTTCGAAAAAGCAACAAAATTTTCTCCCATTGGGCCGAACTATGGTCGACCTGGTTAGTGCGGAGCCCCCCTTTGGGCAACCATTTTTGCCAAATGAACGACAAAGATGATACAAAAATGCCGTCAAAAATGCCCCCTGTGTGGACTGTCATTGATGCCTCAGATGCAAGGAAACACCGTTCTTTTGGTTCGAAAAATCAAATTTGTGTCTGGGTCCGAGCACTCTTGGTACGTTTTCCGGCAACTTGTTTTGGCTCAGTCCTTCCCTGAGATTTTTTGGACGCAAATATTTATACATTACCTTTTGAAAGTGATAATACTAATAAGACACAAGGTGGGCAACAACACTTTGGGCCGATGAGGCGATCGGAAACTAACATTTTTCATCTAACGGGATTCGTCAGTTAGAAAGTCAAGCAATGAATATGGTTGGGTAACTTCTATGCAGATGCTTTATACCACCGACTTGAACTATAAAATTGGAAAAGTTTGCCAATTTCAATTACCGATGCATTAAAGCGAGTAAAACGTGCGAGTGTGTTTAGAAAAGAATATATTTTCCTGCCAAGTATAGGCAGATAAATGATATTTTCTACGGTAGGTAAGGTTAAATGTTTGTAGTCATCATCTGTGGATATCCTACAAGATATCCATTGGCGACAAAGGAGATTACGGAAGTAAAACAAGGGAACAAAATTCAAAGAGGAAATGCCAGGTATTGCAAGCAGTATTTTGTAAGCATATCAGCTTTAGTCATGCACGCCATATGCTGCATGGATCTCCATCTCTGTGTGGATAAGAGAAAACAAAACATTGGTACATAGATGTAATTTTAACTCTCTTCCTAACACGATCAGCAGACGACACTTGAAAAAAAATAAACATTTTTCTTTTTTGCTCCCAAAATGTAGCTTATGACATCTCAATGGAATGAACTCGATGTGCTCGTTCAAATGAGGGGTCATAAGCTGTGTCTTGAAGACAAAAAATGAAAATTTGCCGTTATGTTAGCTAAATTAACTCACAGTTTTCTGGGTCATCAGTTTCGCTTGTGGTAGTACCTGATGCCACAAATGGACATGTACACAGACTTTTTATATGTGCTTGAACATAAACGCATGCTTGAACACCCATTATGCATTGTTCACATTTGATACAGCTGTCGCGTATTATTAAACAAGGATGTACATGTAGGAACGGGTGGGGGGGGGGGGGGGCACATGACGCAAACTGTTACCAGAATTAGTTGTGTGTGGTGTGTGTGTGTGTTTTCAAATGACACAATTATGTTTTAGAGGAATTTAGAATGTTGGTTTCTGATCTCCCGCCGGGATTCGAACCCTCGGCAACACCGCCTGACAATCAGGAGCCCAATACGTAAACCACTAGACCATTGCACACCGTCAAAAACGCTGGCTGGAATCTAGCTTTTCAGATGAGATTCTCATGATTACTTGGTTCATCTTCCTTTCGGCAGCAGCATGAAAGTGTGGAACGCGCTGGTTACAAAACGACGAAAGTGCCGTGGATGGCCTCAGACGAAGGCTGGCACGGGCTTGTGTGTGTTATTCAAATGACACAATCATGTTTTAGAGAAATTTAGAATGTTGGTTTCTGATCCTCCGCCAGGATTCGAACCCTCGGCAACTCCGCCTGGCAATGTGTGTGAAACACGCAGGCTACAGTTCTACGAAAGTGCTGCGGTTGGCCTTAGACGAAGACTGGGACGGGCCTGTGTATGTATACGGAATGACACAATCATGTTTTCGAAGAATTTGGAATGTTGATTTCTGATTCCCGGCTGGAAAACGAACCGTCGGCAATCCCATCTGACAATCAGAATCCAACCACTGGACCATTACACACCGTCAAAAATGATGGCTGGAATCCAGCTTATTAGATGACGTTCTCGTGATTACTTGGTTGATTTTCCTTTAGGCAGCCACATGAATGTAAACACACTGGCAACAGTACGACGAAAGTGCTGTGGTTGACATCAGACGAAGACAGGCACGGTCCTGTGTGTGGAAAGTGAAGGACACTACCATATTTTCAAGGAATTTGGAATGTTGATTTCTGAGCAGGGGAGAATTAGAGTGGGGACCCTTACGGCTCTAGTGACGTCACCTGAAACGTTTACTACTTGTTGGGGTTCCAGTGATTGAAATCTTATCGAGAATTAATACACACTCTTTACTCTCAAGATGTTACCACTGATTTCCTCGTATGATTTGTTTCTTCTGCGGCCTTTAACCTCGGAAGAATTTCACTTTTAGTCCTAAAAAGTTAAAAATCTGTTTCTCGGGCCCTTCTGCGAGGTCCTTTTGGTTGCCACATGCTCTCTTTTCATAACCAATGCAAACTTGAAAAAAATAATATTAAATGGTTTATGGCTGATATTTTCCCAAGTTAAGAAAAAAAATTGATAAATTTGTCCCTTGAGTGCAACAAGGCCTTACAATGCTTTAGCACTGCAAAGCCCGCTTGCACTCAAGGGACGAAATACACCACCACCTATGCTGTTCTGTAGATTACGAGGCCTGAAAAGCAAACCATGAACATGAACATGAACTTTTGATGACTCAGAAATAATTACAAAAATAAAAAATAAAATAAAGAACCGCCTGCCCACATGCAATTTTACAAAAAAATGACCTGAGAAACAAACAAAAGATCTACTTTGTGTGGCCATATCGTTCCATATTTAACAAATTTCCCAGCCGATCCGAAAAAATGTGAAAATGTGTTAAATATGAAGCAAAGAATGTGTGAAGATTTCTGAGTGTAGTAGTGCATTACTCTCAATCATATCTTTGTGTATTTATTCCTAACATTCCACTATCAACATGAATGGCCTTCTGTTGTCGTTCCCGACCAAGTTCGAAATTCTTTCAGCGTCCTGTAAAGGTGCAACTGCCTGAATTTATATTGCCAATGTCAAGCGGGAATTTCACCAGTCATTCTGTTGGGTCTGAGCCATTGAACTGAAAACTCAATGTTTTTCGGAAGTTGGCTCCAATGGGAGTCGATCCTGGGTCTACGTCACCTAATCACCTTCACATAAATGCTGAACCAGTATGTTAGTTAAATGCAACTTTTCCGAAAATCTTTAGAGTTTTCGGTTCAGTGGTTGGGACCCAGCACAATCCCCATACACAATACTTTAAACATTTACGAGTCACATGAAACAGATACTCGGGCTCGGTTTGTAGGAGAGGTACAAAACCTCACAAGCAATAGAATATTTCCGTCGGAGAATATTTTCTAATATTGATTGATAATGAATTCAATGATAAAACCATCACTGCAGAAATACACAGAACGACATACGCGTGTGAATGGGTCAATCGATATGGCGCGAGTGTCAGCGCGGAAGGATAAAACGAGAGGCCGCGATGGCACAAGTGCCATATCAGTTAATCCATTCACACCTGTGTGTCGTTCTGTATTTATTGCACGCCTTCACGTCTATGAGAGCAATCATTAGAAGGACACTCAGCAATTCACAACTCGTCCCCTGAGCTCCAGTGTGTTCTATGTGCCAGTAGGCACATAGAACAAATTGGAACTCGGGAGACGAACTTTCAAAAGAAGAACGTATTTTATCGCCAACCATTTTACGATGGGAACACGTGTTACTATATTTAACTATCGCTAGCGATTCAAATTGTTATTGCGTTGCACGATTCCTAGAAAATTCCAGTGAAATTTCCCTTCTATTTATAAATAGTCCGTCAACGATTTGAGTTTCCATTTTAACCCTTTACCTAACATGAAAAGCAGACGACACTTGCAAAAAAAATTCTTGAATAACTAATTTTTTTCATTTTTTGTCTCAAAAACATAGGTTATGACCCCTCGTTGGAACGAGCTCAACGAGCTCGTTCCAACGAGGGGTCATAACCTATGTTTTTGAGACAAAAAATGAAAATATTTAAAAAATTAATTGGCGATTTTTGAGAATAGCGCTGGCCGGTTTTGGCCGTTACGTTGGGTAAAGGGTTTTAAGGATGGTTGCTGTGGATGGGGATTTCATATAACAGGCGGTTGATAACGAATGTCGAATAAGGAACTGGGAATAGGCAACGGTTGTCACGTTCGTGAATCTCCTTCAGAAATGAACGATTTCACACAAATGAAAAGCAAACACAACAGGCCGTTGCGCAATTGTGGTGATGTGTATTGAATTGTACAAAGCCTAATGGTAGATTTCATAATTTGTGCCTTATCTGGAAGTGAAATCACCTTCTGTACAAATAAAAAATTTATTGTCAGATCCGTAATTCCCTTTATGGTGATTCGCCCATTCGCATGCAGGAAACAGTAGGTGTGTCAAATTCATAATTCGTTTTGAAAGCGTGCTACTAAACACACAACGATATAAAACATAAAGCGGATTTCCCACAACATTTTAACCTTCCTGGCCATTCTTTGGACAATTTTGAGAGCCATCCGAGCCCACACCTAGCAATTAAAGGTACGAGATAAAGATGAATTTAGAAAAAAAACGAGAATCTTTTTGGATCAATACACTTCAAACCCCTTCCTTGCCCATTTTGTATGAACATATCAGAGGGAGAATGCGAAAGGATTTCCACAATTCCTTCACTTTAACATTCGGCAATTTAACATTCGGCAAAATGAATGTCGAAACAGCAAAAATAGTAAAAGATGAATTCAGTTTAACTCTTTAACCTAACAGGAAAAGCAGACGACACTTGCAAAAAAAAAAATTCTTGAATAACTAATTTATTTAATTTTTTGTCTCAAAAACATAGGTTACGACCCCTTATTGGAACGAGTTCGACGAGTTCGTTCCAACGAGCGGTCATAACCTATGTTTTTGAGACAAAAAATGAAAAAAATAATGAAAATTAATTGGTGATTTTTGAGAAATGCGCTGGCCGGTTTTGGCAGTTACCTTGGGTAAAGGGTTACTCAGTTCAGAATTAAAAATCTCTTGTTTAGAAAAACAAAAGCTTGCGTAATATACACGCAAGGACTAAAAATGAGTCCACCAATGAATAACACCAATTATTGTCAATCGGTTTAACAAGTTCCTAAGCTGAATACTGATTAAATCCAATTTGTGTATTTTTATGCCGTGTTTGAAACCCATTAAGGCTCAATATATATATCTAAAACAAAATTTACAAGAAAAAAGTTTCAGTAGAAAATTTCTGTGCCAACTCGTACCTTTTCCCACACACAGACACTAACACGCACAAACCTGATCCTTGATGAGGAACCTGTCCCATATTTACTTTCCCTTCAATAAAAACTACCACTGCTTCCGCAGTTGGTTTGAAAAATGGCCTGGACATGGCATGACCTCGCCCCAAAATAGTTAATGACAACAGAATTCTCCTCATTGGTTTGAATTTGAGGAAGCTGAAAAACAGGCCTTTGCAGATTAGAGATTAAGAGGGGATGTAGAAGATAAGGAGGGATGTAAAAAGGTTATCTTCGTGTATTTAAAGTAATCCGTTTTCAGATAACCCTTATCATAGATTTTTTAAACAACACAGGGTGAAGTTGTCCTGAAATTTAACCCAAATTAGAACGACTGCTGAGATAAGTAGTCGACACCACATTGGGGTATTGGGGTATTTCTATTATTTATTTATGTATTTATTGGATTTTAACGACACTTTCGACAGGCAGTGTCACCTTATGTCGGACACTTTTACAGGGTGGAGGAAGTGGAGGAAGTCGGAGTACCCGAAGAGAACCACCCAACAACGGCGAGCAACTGTCAGACTCCTCAACGTTCTAACTTCTCACAAACAGGGTTAACAGCGGTTGAAGACAGGTGCGCCATGGACGTGGAGCACGCCTTAGTACTCAGCGCCAATCGTGATTAAGTGCCTTGCCCGACGATAGTAGTTGGAGATGAGGTAACCGTCCCTTATTGGACGGATCTCATATGTGACGTCATAGTGGCGCCATGTTGTGTTGTCATGGTAACCCGCGTGAGCGGCCATCTTGTGACGTCATCCCCATAGTGATACGTGGTCCTAATGCGCATGCGCAGCGCATGTTGTTAGAGTGATACGTGTTTCCGTCGTCCATTTTGTATACTGGAGGTCGCCATATTGGTTTCTTTGGTAGCACGTGGTTGCTATGGCCTACAACAAAATGGGGTATTTTCGGGGGGTGTGCTCGATTGAACAGGAGTAATTTCCCGATTCGAAGAATTACCACAAACAACCCGACAATCCCTCCAAACCACCAAAACGACTTTATTTACTGCAGTTTCCCCAGTTCATCGGCTTAGCATGTAGTGGTATGGTACCGAGTGACCCCGGGGTAAGTTTGCTTGAACTAGAGTAGTTTTTCTGGAATGGATTTCCCCCAGTTTTAGGACCGCCATACCATGCCTTATAATAGTAGCACGCAGTGCTATGGTACTGAGGGTCCATTTGGATTATCGCCAGCTGATAGACAACCTCCATGAAAGCCTATATCATTCCTAATGCCAAGAATCTATCGAGTAGTTACTGATAAGTCATTGCTCGAACTACTCGAATCCCACCGAGCAAATAAGCCATAGAGAATTTACTCGAACGAGTGACTCGCATATTCGACTCTTTGCCTCATTTCGGTATTTGAGGATACCTATGACCTGGCATTGTATTATTTGAGGATGCCTATCGAGGATACCTTCTGGTGAATCCCTTTTTTGTCGTATGAGAGCCATGAGAAAATCCCTCAATGAGGTCTAATATACTATCCCTCTTAACCCTTTACCTAACGAGTAGCCCTCATCCGCCCGTGTAATATGCAAATTGAGCAGTTGAAAAAATTAAATTTTTCAAAATATTTCAACAAAACCGTATCATGTGTCTCCTCATTGGAACGAGCTTATTGAGCTCGTTCCAATGAGGGGTCACAAAATATGGTTTTGTTAAAAATTTTTGAAAAATTTAAAAAAAATTATATTTAAAATAATAAATTTTGATATCGTCTGCATTGGGAAAAGAATTAACTCAATTCTTTTGAGGCCATGAGGGCCATGAAAAAAATCCCTCAGTGAAATCTAATTTACTATCCCTCTTAGCCTCATCTCGGTATTTAACAGCCATATTCCCTAGCACCCCAATTTCGGAACCCCTTTTTGGAAAACGTCTGGCCTTCGGCACTCTTTTTAGTCGTATGAGGCCATGAGGGCTTTGAGAAAAGCCCTCAATGAGGTCTAATTTACTATCCCTCTAAGCCTCATTTCGTTTGAGGCCATGGCGGCCATGAAAAAATCCCTCAATGAAGTCTAATTTACTATCCCTTTTAGCATCATTTCGTTTGGGGCCATGAGGGTCATGAAAAAATCCCTCAATGAGGCCTAATTTACTATCCCTCTTAGCCTTATCTCGGTATTTAACAGCCATAGCCCCTGTGACCCCAATTTAAGTACCCCTTTTGAAAAAAACGTCTGGCCTTCGGCACCCCTTTTTAGTCGTTTGAGGCCATGAGGGCTATGAGAAAAGCCCTGAATGAGGTCTATTCTGCTATCTCTTTCAGCCTCATTTCTGTTGAGGCCATGAGGGCCATGAAAAAATACCTCAATGAACGCTAATTTACCAAGCCTCATTTCGGTATTTAAGGATACCTATGATCCAGCTACCATGCAACTCCTACCTCCTATATGGCTCCTATACATTTCCTATACAGGTAGTCTTACCTAAGGCGTCCATCTTATCTCAAAAGCTCCAAGGCATCTCCTTGTCTATGGTCTATCCGTCCCCTAATTGGAAATTCAGAGAAAAAGTTTGAAAATGAAGCTACGAAAGGGGGCAGAAAATTGATTCCAGTAACTGAAATGTCAACACATTTATTATAGAATTATCAGCTTGTTATTATTATTTGGTATTATTCTGGGAATTGAATGTGTGCTAAACAAATGCTCAAGCTTAGAAATTTGAGCAATTCACACTCTCCTAACATTAAATCAGATTTTATGCAGGAATGTTCAGTTTTCTATGTTTCATAATTTTCTAACTGTGAATGATGGAATTAACTCAGGATAACGATTTTACACGATGCGATTTTCTTGAAGTGCATTTCGAGGATTTTCTTTATTACGATAAGTAAACGTACTATAGAAATCTCGTACCGATTGACATCATGCATTTATGAAGCCCGATATTGCGTACAGTATAGTTGTAAACAGTAACAGTTGGAATTTTTGCCGATTTTAAACGAGTTGGAATTTTAGGAAGTAAAGGAGACATCAGCATCACCAAAGAAGTTCTAAAATTCAGATAGATGGAATTTCCAGCTACTCATGACTTGCCCTCCGAATTTCCAACTATAGGAAATTTTGGACAGGATTGAGGGAGACCCCTCCCCCCCCCCCCCCTCTCCTCTCCAGACACACACACACCTCCTGTCGCCCACGTCCCTACTCACGACATCGATTGGTAAACGCATTGAAGAGAATTAAAACAACTGACTCTCCGGTGACGTCACATTTGAAATTATTGGACACTTTGTGGAGTGGGTGTGATGGGAGAAAAATCATCCACCAATGATGTGTGGATGGGTTTGGGTAGCTGTGTCAGATGAAGCAAAGCTGGACGCTATGTTTGTTTACAAAATTCAGACAATGACGAAATAGTCCGGCAATCATTAAATATTGAAATGAGGATGGTCATGTGGGATGGGTAAGATAGATGTGTCTCATCCGGGTATCACACACGAGACACGCCTAGATCAATAATCAAGTGGAGGGATAAAGTTGTATATCAAAACCTCAATTACAATTTGCCTTATAGAACTCAAGTTATAACATTTTTGGACACCATAATAACACCAGGGCCGGGGAAAGGGTGAGGTCCGGGGAGGGAACCCCGGGGTCCGGAACTTTGGGGGCCCGGACATGGGCCATGGATTCTTGGGTCAGGCCTGGGCCCCACAAACTTCTGACTCCGATGGCAATCCCTGGGCCCTCCGATCTCCGAGCGATAACCCGCAAGATAAGTTGTCCGTCGTACTGAAATACTAGTTGCCACTCATATAAAGAAGGAATGGAGTACCCCATGGAGGTGGCCAATCTGTTAATAGACTGGTATGTCAATGGATACTCACTGATGAACTTGCAAATTTGAAACATGCTGCCCAAAAAGATTTTGACGGCCAAAAGGTAACCCTTTACCGAACACGAAAGGAAGATGACACTTGGAAACAAAATTCTTGAATAACTAATTGTTTGGCTTCAAAACATAGCTTATGACTCATCATTGGTACGCGCTCAATGTGCTCGTTCCAGTGAGGTGTCATAAGTGATGTTTTTAAGATAAAAAGAATAAAAATCATGAAAATTGAATGGTGGTTTTTGTGAATAGCACTGACCGGTTTTGGCCGTTAAGTTGGGTAAAGGGAAACGCGGTCGTTCAGTGGTAGACTTTTGGACTTCCATGCTAGAGGCCCCGAGTTCGATCCCTATCCGGGACGACCCTCGTTGTGTCATTGGGCAAGGCACTTTATCCCGGTTGCCTACACGGGGGCACGATGGCACCATTTACTAAGGCGTACTGCACGTCGATGGTGCACATGTCTTCAACCGCTGTAACCCTGCTCGAGCGGAGGTTGAACAGAGTTAGAATGTTATGGATCTGACAGTTGCTCATCAATGCTTGGTGGTTCTCTCCGGGTACCACTGCTTCCTCCACCCGTAAAACTTACACGTTCACGATTAGCCATTGTACATAAGTATGTGGCCTTAAACACCAATAAATAAATAAATAAATAAATAAATAAATAAATAAATAAATAAATAAATAAATAAATAAATAAATATTGGACCTTCCAGGCCAGTCTAATAATTTTAGGGAAGATAGCTTTAACACAGGTCGATTTGTATGACGAGACAAGTCAGGAATGGGCCCTAAATAAATAAATAAATAAATAAATAAATAAATAAATAAATAAATAAATAAATAAATAAATAAATAAGTTGGGTAAAGCGTTAAAGACTTGCCGCCCATGTTTGGACAAGGACCATACCGGGTCTTTTGTAACATGCCGTCAAACTGATAGACCTGTGACATTATTTTACTAAGGTGCGTCACGAACTTCAAGATGACCGATTGGGAGGGGGGGGGGGGGGTGTAAATCCGACTTTTCCCGACTCTAGTGACTTAATTCCCGATTGATATTATATGCAACCACATCTTCCAGGCATGTCTTCGTCGAAAATTAGTCAGTCGGGATAAAAGTTCAAAAACTCAGAGTTCATAGAAATTTATTTGTCGATTAATACGCAGAGTAATCGTGATGAATTAGCACGTACCGTTCTTTAAATTCGCCATGCTGGGCACCCATAGCCCGAATCGAGTACCACAGACCTTGATATGTGTGACAAAGTGTATATGTGAGAACCCAAGTATCGAAACGAATCTCGTAAGAATACTAGCACGGGCGAATCAATTTAGATGAAAATGCCGCAACTCTAAAAATTATTTGTGGAGAGCAGGGGCGGCGGAGCCAGTGGGCGCAGGAAGTACGTGCCCCTCCACTTTTTCCATATATATGTTTCGCAGTTACACAATGAATTAAAATGGGTGCGTGCAAACTTGTCAATATACAGGCATTCCTGTCACATTATTTGCAAATCCAAACAATATTTAGCCAAAGTATCCGACTTTCGATAGCTTCGGTCCATTTCTTCTACTTCAACTATCTTCCAACCCGAAGGCTAGCCTTCGGGTCGGAAGATGGTTGAAGTAGAAGAAAAGGACAGGACAGTGGCCACACAGCGGCATATTCATCTAAACGAGAGACTATAGCGAGTCATGAGACATTTACCGATATACGATTGTAATTTTTCTCACACTGGGTCGAACCATGGTGGTATTGTAAATTTGTGCCCCTCCACTTTTATCGAACTGTCGACGCCCCTGGTGGAGAGGGGGTACATCTCTTTACATACCCCACTCTTATTTACATTTCTGTATTTCCTCAATACTTCAGAAAGGTTTTGACAAGTTAGGAATATGTTTCGAGTTCTCTGAGCTTAAAGTTATAAAGGTTCCGTTGGTATATTCTGGCCTGGATTTAAGGTGATTTTGTTTTATATGGATTTTTTTAAAATGGTGAAGGGAACAAATTAAAAGGTGACAAGATTTTAATCCTTTAGCCAACACGAACTTTTGAAAAAAAACTCTAGATTAACTGAAACATTTGTGCAGCAGAACAGTAACCTTGTGGGTTCCGTTGCTTGAATGAAAAGTCTTAGTAACAGATCTCTTCCCTTTCGCCGCCTAAGATCAGTCACTTTCAATGAGAAACTGTCAACAAGAGATTTTGGGAGAGCAGGTCACTCCTAAATGTACATTCTGTGATGAGTTCATGGAAGCTGTGTAACATCTTGTCTGTGAGTGCCCTGCTTTAACCCTTTACCCAACGCAGGCGATATCAAAATTTATTATTTTAAATACCATTTATTGAAATTTTTCAAAATAATTCAACAAAACCATATCATGTGACCCCTCGTTGGAACGAGCTCTTCGAGCTCGTTCCAACGAGTGGTCACATGATATGGTTTTGTTGAAATGTTTTGAAAAATAATATTTTTTCAACTGCTGAATTTGCATATTACGCGGGCGGATGCGGCCGATTCGTTGGGTAAAGGGTTTTAACACAAATGTTATATCCAAAACTTCGTGATAAAAAAGCTCGTTGCTTAAGTGTGTTATTAACTTCACCAGGGGAGCGCGGTGGCTCGGTAGGTAGAGGTGCAGGCTGCAAGCCGAGAGGTCCTCGGTTCGAATCCCACCTGCGGCAACCGCGTTGTGTCCTTGGGCAAGACACTTCATCTCCATTGCCCGCTTGGGGGCACGATGGCGCCGTGTACTAAGGCGTACTGCACGTCGATGGTACGCATGTCTTCAACCAATCTAACCCTGCCTGTGCTGCAGTGCGGAGTTACGATGTTGGGGAGCTGGCAGCTGCTCGTCGTTGCTCGGTGGTTCTCTCCGGGTACTCCGGCTTCCTCCACCCGCAAAACTGCCACGGTCATGATTAGCCATTGTGCATATATATGTGACCTTAAACATCAATAAATAAATAAATAAATTAACTTCACCATGTCTGTCGTTTTGACTCAGAAGCACAACCCTGAGCATGTCCATTGCGTTATATAAAATGAGAATTGTAATCTTTTTATGGAATGAGGCCACTTACAGGAGACGTGACAACCGTTACTTATTTCCAGTTCCTTATTTGACATTTGTTATCAACCGATAACAACGGCTGATAACGAATGTCGCATAATGAACTCGGAAGAAGTAACGGTTGTCACGACCGTCCACTTGCAGAGCTAATAAACCTGATCCCATCATGTTCGATAAAACAGATAAGATTATTCATATTATCGAATTTAGTGTCCCTGCTGACAGGATGCAGGGAAAGTATAGTATACACGCGAACTTAGATTTGAAATGTCTCACTTGTATCAAGTTGTCAGACTCTCGGTTGTCCTCGGTGCGTTTGGCCTGATGCTTTCCAGTTTGTTAGGGCGGAAGTGTGCTACGCTTCAAAGCGAATACGGCAGAGCTCTGTACACACTGGGAATGCAGAACGAAGCTGTATTAGAGAGACTGCACATCGTCGGATGAGTGCTAGAATGTTCTACATAGGGGACATAGAACATTCTAGCACTCAGGCGACGATATGTTACGGAAGGTTCTTGGTGAGTTCAACTGGGCAAAGCTTCCTGGGAGTAGTCCCATTCGCTGTCTAAAATGTGCGTATAAAGGATTTAGGGCCCATGGCTGACGACGAGAGTTTGTAGCTGCCACAAAGTCTTGACCATGCTTGGACAATCCGAGTCCTCCCAAATAATATATTTATATCTGTATAATTACTATCTCTTTCATAAGCTTCAACTGACAAACGGCATCTCGGGGACGAGTCGCCTGCGAAGTTGGATAAATGTGCACACGGGTTAGGACCCCAAATCGACGATGAAATCTCAGTGGCAGACTGACATTATACGCTGACTGCATCAGACGAATCTGGATTTTGTTAGTTGTGTTCTCTCCGTGGAAGCAAGCAGTTTCTATGATCTGCTGGACATGGAGAGCATGCAATAGTAAGGAAAAAAAATGTCTAAAAGAGACTTGTCATAAAACGAACACCCTAAAACCGAACTCTCCTAATGTTAGCAGATGAACCTGCGTCGAGAGCTGAGTTGTCCAATTGAATTTCTTTAGCTAAAGAAAACCATTCTACGGTAAATAAGAAAACACGCAATCAAAATTTGCACCAGCACTTGCACAAATCGTCGGCTGAGTGCTAGAATGTTCTATGTCCCTTAGGGGACATAGAACATTCTAGCACTCAGGCGACGAAATGTTTGTATATATTGTAAATCTGTTTTTTTTTTGAAAGGGAAAAATGTTATCATAGACGCAAGCCCTTCTATCAATTCCGATCTGCTTTCAAGTTATAAAACATGCTTGAACAATCTTCAGACAAATCATTTTTGCCTCAGAAACAAAGCTAGTGATCTCACACTTGAACGAGCTTTGTCAAGGTGATAGCGTAAAGTTCCGATTTTTTTATATAGAAAGTGCGAGCTCAGGAAGCTATTAGTATTCAGGAACACGGCACACCTGTTGTAGAATGTAAAACATACGTAGGCAAAGTAGGTTTGCCTGTATGAACTTCATTCTGCGATAAACGCGTGTGGGTGGGGGGGGGGGGGGGGCGTTTAACCCCATTGGTGGCGACTACTTAAGTGACATGCGTTCAGTAAAGTGACAATACATTAGTGGCCGTGCGACGGCAGTGGTAGAGTGACATTCCGTGACTTGTTAGAGGGGAAGCGATATAGTAAACTGACAATACGTTAGTGGCCGGGCGACTTCAATGGTACAGTAACATTCCGTCACATGTTAGAGCAACGGCGTCCGGATAAAGTGACAATACGTTAGTGGCCGTGCGACGGCCATGAAAGGGTGAAGTGAAGAGGCGACCAAAGAACAAACACCAGCGAGAAGGAGGCAAAACCAGCGTCAGCAGAGTATGCGGGCCCGCAAGTGACTCAAAAACTCTGTGGGTAGGGGGTGATTGATGTTTTGTTTTTCATATTCATTGGATTCCATGTAAGTCACAAATTACCATATTTATTTATATGTATTAAAATTGTTATTTCAGTAAACCCCTGTTGATTTATGCTTTTCGAGGAAACGTTATTAAAGCGTGTATTTTATGAAAATAAAAGCATAGGCGTGCAATCAATATAATTTGTGTTAAGTTTGTTTGTTAATTTCAGATTTCCATTGCTAATTTTTCTGTTTTCCTTATCCTACGTTTTGCAGTTTAAAAATTAACCCCTTCAGGATAAGAACCACCCCAACAAAGTGAAACGGGTGGGTTCGTTACGGCGAGACATATGTTCACGCACGGATTCAGGCGACACTCCTTGAGTTTTGGCTGAATACGTGGCGTGAATCTATTTTCCCCAGCAGCGATAAAGCCCGGTTTCCGACTAGCTCAACGAGCTCGTCCAAGTAAGAGGTCAAAAGATATATTTTTAAGACAAAAACTGAAGGAAAGAAACAATAAAACTTGAATGGTGATCTTTATGAAGAGTCCTGGGGTTTTTGTGTGTGTGTGTCAGTTTGCATAAGGACCACTTAAAGGTTAGTATTGCCTGCTTAAAATATCCATTCTTCAGGCAGATAACGATCAGTCGATGTTAAACCCGTTATCAAATCTGGGTTTCACACATCATGAGCGCCTCGACAAGTAATTGTTTTGAGCCATGTCTGCTGGGAATGTGCCCTTTCGAACAGCGCAGCATTCTATCAACAGATTCAAATAATTGAAAGTGTTCGTCATTATCAAAGAATGGATTATGGTTGTAAAAAGTACAATGAATTGAAATGGCAATTCTTAAAAAAACATTCCTGTTCTTTTTGTCCTAAGTTCGATGGTGTAGGCCACGAAAAATGCCCTGTTTTTTAAAGCGAGCGATTGGCTATCGAAACTGCCAATCGCCGATTTGGTAATTATCTGAAGAGTTATATTCAATTTCCTCACAAATACACTTAAATTAATAACACTATATGACCTTTCAAGATTTTTTTTTTCAGGGAAGTCCCATCCTTTTTTAATTTTTAATTTTTCACAAACAAGAGGCAATGCTCCATATGCTACGGATAAATGCAGTTAATAGAATCCACACCGATAATGTTAAAAAGGGCACTGGGTAAAGAATTCTACACATGCTGATTGAGAGTCATGACTTCAGATTGGCTCAATTTGGGGACATCGAGATTGGCTGTAGTTTAAAACACCAAGGCAGCAAGAGTGACCATGATGGGTCCAACGTCTCCAAATTCAGCCATTTGTAATTCTCGCAGTGAAGGCACAAAAATCGCTTTGGTGGGATTTGAAATCACTTTGTTCACTTTTTTGTCCAATATCCCCAAAGAAATACTAAGTTGCAGAGATCCAGTTTGACAATAACAAATGATGTCTTCCAGTTGTCATTTATTTGAAGTAATTTGAGGACTGATTTCAGTTATTAACAGAAGCACACAGGCCATAGAGCACTGTTGTAGGTTTAAATGAAATTGTATAATTCTGAATTTTGAGAGGAAAAGGAAAAAATCAGTCAATATTTTCATCTTGCAGCCAAAGGGCAGCAGGTTGAAAATATTAATTGATCTACTCCTCATATTATGTTCTGGAAAGTATTACAAAAAAGCTGGGCGGGCGGGTGGGCGGTCGGTCGGGCGGGCGGGCGGGCGGGCGGGCAGGCGGGCAGGCAGACAGGCAGACAAACAGACAGACCTGTAAACAACAAAATACGAAATAAGAGAGAGAGAGACGTCAGAGAGACAAAAACAAACAAAGACAGTTCGAATCGACCACGGTGACATAGACAGGGTGTTTGACGTGCAGCTATCTTACCTAAATTCAGGCACAATACACACGGTTTGATAAAAAAAGGTGATACTACTTTATTTTAAATTTATGGAATTTCTGACATAGGAATTTCATAGTGATTGTTTTCCTTACTTATTCAGCACCTTAATGCATGAGGGGTACTTGCCATGTAAACGACATAGAAAATCAGCCATAATCAAAAACTGTAAAATGTAGGCGATTTCTCACAGTGATCTTCCAGCATAGACAACCCGAATTATTATTCATTATAAAGGGTAATAAACTCGACCCGGCATTCGGCCAAATAATGGTTGAGGGCGAAACCCGAGACCATTATCTAGCCGAAAAACTGGGTCGGGTGTATTGTAACGAACCTGCAAACAGCTAACCCTTGATCACCTCTCGATCTGTTTGTAGTTCTGGAAAGGTAAATTGCCCGACAGCTTCTGTCTTTGTCAGTCAGTCGGAAGATGAAAGATATCGTGACAGATATCGTCCTGTTGCTAGGTCGTAGCCTATATTGGTAGATGTGGTTGTGCTGTTATCTCTTTCGCTGGTGACTGTTCTTTCTGCTCCCATTCTGTGTTGTTGCACCGATCCTCTGTACTCTGAGCGCGAAACTTTCACGAAGGTAGTTGTCGACGGTTTCAATGGGAAAGTCGATAGTTTAGTCGACCGTTAAACCTCGGGTCACAATATAGTCGCCAGCTGTGTTGTCGGCTGGGATTAGGTTGTCACCGATTTCGTCGACTGTATCGTCGACTGGGGTTTGAAAGTAGTGTTTTACCGACTTGGCCGTCGACCAAAGGTGTCACCAGATCTACCAGACTGCAAAAAGAGAACAACACCGAGAGTTAAATGTAAATCACTGTATTAATCAATCAGTCAGTTATTTACAATGCCACAATGCTTCGACACGCCTTGAAACACCTCGCCGGTTCGTCGGGAGTTCATCGAATATAATTTCGTTTGTCCGTCCCACTAAATACAGTTGATGTAGCAGAGTAGCAGGCATCCAAACCCAATCTGATCATTTGTGGTCATCCCCAGGTCAACCCTACACTACTCTCTCAGCGCTCACCACAAACCGTATTGATAGGGTAGAGGCCGTAATTATGGAGAAAGCTGTGGATTACGTGACAAAGTTTGACGTCACGAAAACAGTCTATTTTGTTCCAAAGCATGTTTACAATGATAACGATAAAGCATGATACTCACGCTTCTACTAAAACAGGCGTGGTATAGGTGGCAACACAAAAATGTGCTTGCTGGGTATCGGCTCTCGGTGACGTTAACCGTGGTATATATATAGAATAAACGGATAATGTTTTCAAGTAAAAAATTTATTCTACGAGTAGGATTAAGAATGAAACCGACGAGCCTCGGGCGAGTCGGTTTCATTCTTAATTCTACCAGTAGAATAAATTTTTTACTTGAAAACACTATACGTTTATTTTGTTTACCCCATAAATCTTCTACAGGCCAGTCGCGGCAAAATCGTGCTATAATTCGTTACAAGACACAGCGAGAAATGAGGAGCACATCGAGTAGCAAAATTGGCAAAAATAAACAAGGCGCAGTAATACATTTCGGTCTAAAAATAATTTCCCTACCAACTTAAGCTAAACTTGTAAAAATACTTTATTATATGAGCAGTGTGTGGTGTTTTCTACTGGCATTGTGTAATACTTTCAAAAAGATTTAAAGTAAAATGAACAATCGAACTATTAATTATGCTAGACAAATGTGGTAGAGGCCAGAGGTCAACAAGTCCGTCGCTAAATAAATAAATAAATAAATAAATAAATAAATAAATAAATAAATAAATAAATAAATAAATAAATAAATAAATTCTTTCAGTGTTAAACCTATGGGGAAAATTTATCACCCTACTAGGTGAATAAAGCAAAAATGTATCCAAGGCCTTTATTGTTCAAATAAACGGCCATTTATGGGATAAACAAGGACATTATTTGGTACACAGGATGATCTGAAGTGGTTCTGTCCATTCTGTCACTCGTACACTCCGCTGAGATCTCTTCTTAGTCCCGTTGGGGATATTTTTTTATACATCTTCGACTTCCCCTCGTACTCGTACTTCCGACAAGAGGTCTGTCTGGCAAGCTGTGGTTAACATGCCTGGATGTACGACAGTCCAACTCGTGGACGCATCCGATGGTAATAATGAAATTCGGTGACGGGTCTGTTAACGTTGTCATATCGCTGACTGAGGTAGTTTCTCTGCGTTATCTTCTGTTGCTTCTCGGCTCATATTTCCTTTGCCTTATCTTAGGAGTTTTCGCGTGGTTTCTTTTCCTGACTTCGCTTCTTACTTGTCATTTTATCGTCTCCGCGCCGTGGATTCTTTCTCTCGTTTTCACATTTGACGACCCGTCTGAGTTGTACAGACAATATCCCACTTCCCATGCAAGTCTCTTCGACGGATGTCTTCGCCTTATATGATCCAATAGCCAACCTTGCCCATCGAAACGTTCTTCACAAAATGGGCAGAACCTAAAGAATACCGGTGCTAGAATCCCTTTTGTTGTCACGGTGCATCCTCGTTCGGCTTTTGTGCGTGAGTGGCATAAGATACAACGCGTTCTTGCCCGTTGTGCACATGAGGCAGGACACACACAGAACTACACACGCGTGTGAATGGGTTAATTGATATGGCACGATTGCCAGTGCTGACGGATAGAACGAGAGACCGCAGGCCTCGAGTTTTTATCCTTCCACGATGGCACAAGTGCCATATCGATTAACCCATCCACACGCGTGTGTCGTTCTGTGTTTATTACACGCCTTCACGTCTATAAAAACAATTATTAGGACACTTAGAAATTCATCTGACAACTATCAACACAAACAACACATTTTATCGCCAACCAAATTTGCGAAGGGGAACCCGTGTTACTATTTCGTCACCTGCGTTCCAATGTGTTCTATGTGCCTACTGGCATATAGAACACATTGGAACTAGGGGGACAATTTTCTGCTATCACTAGCGATTCAAATTGTAATTGCGTTGCACGATTTGTAGAAAATTCCAGTGAAATTTCGCTTCCATTTAAAAATAGTCTGTCAACGATTTCCATTCCGCACGTATGTGCGGAACAGATTTTCATTTTCCGCATGGTTTAGTGTTGCTGTAGATGGGGATTATTTAGAACAGATGTGCAATAGAACGCGTTCTTGCCCTCTGTGCACCTGCGACAGGACACCACTTATCTCCGTGTCACTCGCATCTCTGTCTAAAATGAACTGTCTGTCTGGGTCTGGAAAGGCCAATACAACACCTGTTGTCAGACTCTTCTTTAACCCTTTACCTAACACGAAAATCAGACGACACTTGCAAATAAAATTCTTGAATGACCAATATTTTCCATTTTTTGCGTCAAAAACATAGCTTATGACCCCTCATTGGAACGAGCTCCAAGAGCTCGTTCCAATGAGGGGTCATAAGCTATGTTTTTGACGCAAAAAATAAAAAAATAATGAAAATTGGATAGTAATTTTTGTGAATAGCGCTGGCCGGTTTTGACCGTTACGTTGGGTAAAGGGTTAACTGTTGAAATGATGACTGACCTGTCTCAGACTAAATAAAGAGTGTTTCTTTTTTTTAGTTTATGAAGACATGCAGCCACCTTTGATTTAAGAACTGTCCAGTTAACTACACCTGAAACTGTAGGATCTGTAAAAAAAAAAATTAAAATAATAAATTTTGATATCGCGTTTGTTGGGTAAAGGGTTAAGACCAACTCACATTACTCGCTCGACGCTCACAACCAGCCGTATTTATAAGGAAAGCTAATGGTCTCGTTACAAAGCTTCACGTCACGAAAACAGCCTCCCGCGTAGTGTTCTGAAGCATGTTTACAATGATAATGCTTATGCATGCGGTGGGGGTGGGGTGGTGGTTCAGTAGGTAGAGATGCAGTCTGCAAGCCCAACAGTTCTCGGTTCGAATCCCATCTACGGTAACCTCGTTGTGTCCTTGGGTAAGACACTTCACCCCATAGCCCACGTGGGGTGGCGTTGTGTACTAAGGCGTACTGCACGTCGATGGTGCACTTGTCTTCAACCAATGATAATCCTGCTTGTGTGGAATTAGTATGTTGGGGAACCTGACAGTTGCTCGCCGTTGCCCGGTGGTTCTCTCCGAGTACTCCGGCTTCCTTCATCCGTAAAACTGTCCGACACGAGGTGACCCTGGCTGTCGAAAGTGTCGAAAGTGTCGTTAAAGCCCAATAAATAAATAAATGGACGTGGTGACCCGCTTAAGGTGGGATCTCTACACAATTAAATTTCTTTTACATTAAATTCTTGTTTTAATATTTAAAAAATGAAATAATTATATCACATTTGGGAGAATAAAAAATGAAAATGTGAACAGTTTTTGATCAGTGATCGTTCGGGATAATTTGTCGACGACAAAAGCACGCTGTTCATGGATGATTCGGTAGTAATTCGAGGTACCAACTTGGTCAGGTCAGATTGAATGAATCGCCTAATTTTCATTATTTATTTCATTTTTTGTCTCAAAAACATAGGTTATGACCCCTCTCGACGAGCTCGTTCCAAAGAAGGGTCATAACCTACGTTTTTGAGACAAAAAATTAAAAAATTAGTTATTCAAGAATTTATTTGCAAGTGACGTCTGCTTTTCGTGTTAGGTAAAGGGTTAAAGAATGCCCTGTCATTCTTAAAAATAATTCACACCAAGTGTTCGGACAACAGCGAAGGCGATTCAAACAAAAGTGGGTTTCACATATTTTTTTCTATTTCCCGAACTTGGAGAGGAGGGGTTCACGGTGGTTCAGTGATAAGAGCACTGGACCTCAAACGGAAAAGTCAACTGTTCGATCCTGAACAGCGGTAAACGCATTGTGTCCTTGGGCAAGACACTTAATCCCGATTACCCATGTGGGGCATGTTGGCGCTGCATACTAAGGCGTACTGCACATCAATGGTGCCCTTGCCTTCATCCACTGCTCGTACTGCTTGTGCAGAGTTAATAAGTTGGAGAATGACAGTTGCTCGTCATTGCTCGGATGTTTTATCCGGGTACTCCGGCTTCGTGCACCTATAAAACTGCTCTACGCTATGTGACCTTGATAGTGTCGTTAAACCCTAATAAAACAAACAAACTAATAAATAGTTTGTGACGAGAAGGTTAGTACTTAAACACTCATCAATAGAAGCGCCCACTCAAACAATAACCATGATCTTCTCAAAGCATGAGATTCCGAAGCAAAATTTTTTTATTACTTTTTATTTGGGGTTTAACGACATTTTCGATGGCCAGTGTCACCTCGTGACGGAGAGTTTTACGGGTGGGGGAAGTCGGATTACCCGGATAGAACCACCAGAGTCCCAAAATACTAACTCCGCACAAGCAGGGTTAGCATTCTTTGAAGACAAGTACACAGTCGACGTGTAGAACGCCCTAATACATAGCGCTACCGTGTTGCACGTGGGCAATCGGGATTAAGTGCTTTGCCAAAGGACACAACGCAGTCAGTCCTGGTGGAAATCGAACTGTGGACCCGTTGGACTGAAGTCCAGTTCCCTAACCACTGAGCCACCGCGCTCATAGAATTAGTTATTACTTGGGTGGAAAGCAGTGATGCTTTCCTAGGGGAACGCCGATCCCCTCTTTTTATCTAAGAGTGAACTCCGTCCCCACCCCACCCCCTACAACTGCAAGGACTAGAATTGCTTAATCTCGGCGAATCCAACACATTGTGCAGCTAGCAAGACGAAGAAGTGCTCACTGTGTTCAACATGACGAGCACCCCATTGTCTTGCCTGCTGCATTAAACACATTTTAGTTATCGTCACTTACTGGTTTTCCAAACAATAATATAGTACATTTCAGGTCGAATATAAATACACAAAGTGACATCCTTAACCCTTTGAACGCTAATGGTATCTTCCACGCCAGTTCAATGGCTTCAATTAGAAGAGTCCATATTTATTATTTGGGTAGACCAATCAATATTTTCAACGTGCAGCCTCGGGGCTGCACGTTGAAAATATTGGTAGGTCTACCTCCACACATTTACTGAACAGCCATCCTATTTAATGACGTATCATGTTCCTGGCAGGAAAAAACAGCCGCTAGGGTTCAAAGGGTTAATAACTTACACGCGCATTTCTTTTGGCTTGTAATTAAATCATGTCTCACAAGAGAGACATTTCCACGTTCTTCTTATAAAACGGAGAGACGATGAGTCGTCCTGATTGTCTGGCTATCAGAGTAATTAAATTCACTGCGAAAAATCAACGAAAATGCGATTCTTCAGTAATAAAACTCGGTATTTCCCCGAAAAGATCCCCGGCAAATCGTCGATTATTTCTAAAATGGTGAACCCTGTATTCCTCCGTCTCAATTTCGGAAAGCATCGCTGGTGGAAAGTCGACCCATGGATGTTGTTGTAGCAAACCATTCCCCAGACAGAAACTATACACAAAATGCATCTAAAAGGTATGCTTGATCGCAATCCAAATGCAGTTTAGCGTTCGTGTTTGATGTTTTATATCCCGAGTCAAAAAGGAAAGCATAATAGAAACAAATGTGAAAAAATAGCATAAAGTATGAAATATAATAGTTCTAATGTTGCATGTTTGTGGATAAGAAGTCGTGCAAGGAGTTTAATGACATGTTGTCCACCCAACCGTATACAATTTTGCCACGGAGTTCAAAATAGCACGTGCTACCCGAAAATGTCAAATTGAATAGGTGACCGACGATTTTCTATGTGGTATGTTATGCTAGAGAGCCTGGGTTATTGAGAAAACACTTACCTTAGTTTTTGCTTCCGACATTTTAAAAAAAATGCCAAGGTTAACCGAAAATCAGAGGTTGCGTGCCATTGGTATGCATGAGGCTGGGGTATCTCCAGATGAGCTCGCAGCTGAATTCGGAGTCACTGTGGCCACTATTTACCGTCTCATTGGGAGGTATAGAGCCACTGGATCTACTTCCGACCGACAGCGTTCAGATCGACCAAGAGTTACGACCCCTGCACAAGACCGACACATCATGGCGTCTCTCTTGTGGGATCGCTTCCTTCCGGCGACGAGGACAGCGGCAATTACTTATGGTAGACCTAACAAAAGAATCAGTGCGCAAACTGTCCGAAACAGACTCGCTGAACACGGCATCCGAAGTAGGCATCCATACCACGGACCAATCCTTACCCAACGTCAGAATGGAATGGGTATGTCGGCGTGTTCGCTGGACTCAGAAACGTTGGAGCACAGATTTGTCGCCAATCGAGTATCTTAGGGATCAACTGGACCGTCGGGTACGACTTCATGATCTTCAGACGTTAGGCGTTTTACGTAATGTTCTAAGGCAGGAGTGGAACGCAATACCACAGGGTGACATCCAGAGACTTATCAGGTCCATCCAATAGGCAAGCGGTGGACATACACTCTATTGACTGCATGTATGAACTTTTCATTTCATCTCATGTCTGAATTGCGACGTCCTGACGTGTTTATTATACTTTCTTTATACTTTCTTTTTTGACTCAGTTTCTATATATATACAGGGAGGACAGGCAGGGCAGGATGGCATGCCAGCCATTATAGTATATATACATATATATAAAAATATGCTACATGTTGAAATTAAATTTACTTTGTTGCTATTTTTCTTCGAAAAATATGTAATAAAGTAAGGAAGTTGCTCACAATTTTTTCTGTTATAATAAAACAATAACTGACTTTCTTTGAGGTTGATACAAGGAATTATCAACCTCATGGAAAGTAATCTTCTCGGGGTTCATAATTCCTCGCATCAGCCTCAAAGAACGTCAGTTATTTGTATAATATATATCAACAGAAAACTTCACTTTAGTGATGCCCTTTTCATTAAATACCCGCCCTCGGGTAATTAAATAGTATACGCAGTGGGAGAACTGAAAAAGAAGGAATCCACTTTGGATGAGAGTAGGCGACAAACAGTTATTACGCTGTGTTATCTTCACTTCCTTGTTGACGGAGTGGACTTCGCATCGTCTCGGTGCATCTGGCACAAATCTAATGTAGATTCGACAATGTGTTTAAAATGAATTGATGCATTAAATAATGTACAACAACCAATATGTAATTAATTCATGGTTTGTAGATTTAGGGAACACTTGATAGCGCGAGGTGGAAGAAGAGGACACAAATTCTCGATTTTGCAGTATCTGTCACAACACGTTGGGGCAGATATGTGAGATTTATGATCACTCTAGAACTCGACCGTACTCAGAGAGGACAGCCGGGCTTTCGAGTGAACATACGTCTCTCGGCCTCGCGGTGTTGTGGTTTTTGTTGGGGCAGATTCGTCATCTTAAGGTGTCCGTGACTTGATATTTAAAAAGATAACAGACGGTGGATCATTTGAGTATAATTTATTGGAAATAAAAATAATAATACTATGTATTCACATATACGCATCAATGAACAATCCAAGAATATACACTATACACAAAGCACATATGAATTTCCCCCATAAAGTTCGAGCTCTTTCCGGGGTACCCCGTGTTGGATGCTATTGTCTAGATGCTTCTGTTTGTTCCTCACTCCTGGGCTTCCTCTTCACTCCCCAAGCGATTGCGTACATAACTTATTGTCTATTTTACGCCGCTCAACCTCCAAATGCGCTAAATTGTCAGTCAACTGTAACCAACTCTCTCTAACTAAATTTTACACATTCGATATCATAGTCACTTCACTCCACGGATTTAACAACTCGCCGTCTGCACCAATCTCCGTTTACACCAATCCCCGTACACCGTTTACACAAATAAAGTTCATGCATCTAATTTGCCTGTCTCAACTAATCTCACTGTAAGCTCTTAGCTGAAATTAAATGTTCGAGCTCTCAATTGCTTCGATTAAGTTAATTGTTCGAGCTCTCAGCAGCTTCGATTAAGTTAATTGTTCGAGCTCTTGACAGCTCTTTACTACTATACACTTCGCCTATGCGTCGCGTCACTTAACCTAGCAACCGCTCGCCTAGTTAAACGGATCCCGCTTAGTCTCCACAATTAATTTCTACAAATGACAGCCCCAATGGCTAGATCACCGAACCCTCTTTCCGTCGGATTACTGACTCAATCCGAGGTCGACTGACTACTGATGATCAGTCTCTCATTATATTGCATTTTCGTGTCTAATTAATCATCAAGTCGATTCATCTGTGATATAGGACACCGTTATTAAGATAGATGAGATACCTCTTTGTAAGCTCGTGAGTCTGACATTTAGAACTACGGAGATGACACTTATTTGGGGGCCACATAGCGTGGAACACCATCTGTGGCTGACAGTAACGAATTACTATTAGGGGCTTTCAGAGATAAGTTGCGTCGTAGTTTTAAACGTCGTAGGAGGGAACCACTATTCCTCTCAACGAGAGATAAACACCCACCCGGTCAAGCAGTTAATTAATTAGCCTTCAATAATTTGTACCCAGTGTCTATTTGCGGCTTTTACAAGCAAACGTATCAAATTAATTATTTACAATCCCTGACCATTAACACTTAACTCGGACAAATTCGAATCGATCTTGACAGTATCACACTGTGTGTGTTGTGCCAGAGTATTTATTAAGCAATTTCTACTGGGCGACATAGATCTCTAATAGGCACACACCCATTACATTATGATTTCTCAAAAATGGTAAGTTCTCAACTGATTCAAAATTGGTCATGCATTTCAGTCTAAATACAAAATTTAATATTACCAATATTTTCAAAAAGAAATAATACTGATAGTTGTATAAATGTCATTACAAATAACAAAATGAAATCACACACTCTTACATGTACAAAAACATCACCCATGTTTGAGTTTGAATTTAAAAATTCAACAACCAGTGTACTACACTGGTTGTTGAATTTTTAAATTCAGACTCAAACATAGGTGATGTGAGTGTAGTACTGTCGCCCAATACCTTGAAAACTACTGTTACTGGGAGACAAATATTCATCACTGGGAGACATTTTGTCGCCCAGTGTTAATGTTTAAGCAATAAAACAACACAAGGATTGGAATGGATTATATTTGTTTTTATTTAAAAAATGTCATATTGGTAATCAAATCATATCTATGCATTACATAAAATCATATAATCTTTTGGCCTTATTGAGGGCAATTCGGTCTGCTTCACAAATACAATTTAGACTGGATCAGTCATTATGGGGTGACCAATGAAATGCTGTCAGTCGTGGACGTGACAGACGTTTGACAAAAGGTCAGAGATTTTGAAATCATGATGATGTGATCGATGAAAAGCTGTCAATCTTGGACATGACAGAGATAAACTGAAAGGTTAGAAATCTGATTGACTGATTGATTACCGGGTTGCAAGATCCACCGTGGGTTAGTGAAGATTTGTATTGCAGACCAGGTAACCGATTGAATTGGGGAGGCAAGGCTGAGAACACATGGTGTTCTCTGCCCTGCCACCGCCAGTATCACAACCCATCTGATATTACAATAGATATCTGATGACCAAAATCAAGTCCGTATCAATGTTTAGTAGAAAATAAAAGACGAGAATTTAAAAAGATGCGGATAGATATTCCAGTATCGAACCAATAGATGGGATCGCGGTGCCTCAGTGGTTACGGCATTGGACTTCAAACCAAAAGGAAACTGCGTTGTATCCTCCGGTAAGGCTGTAAATCCCGATTGCCCATGTGAGGATACGGTGGTGTCGTGTACTAAGGAGTAGTGCACGTCGATGGTGCACTTGTCTTCAACTAATGCTAACCCTGCTTGTGTGGGGGTTAGTACGTTAGGGAGTCTGACACCTGCACGCCGTTGTTCGCCGTTTCCCGGTGGTTCTCTCCGGATACTTCGGCTTCCTCCACCCGTAAAACTGTGCGGAACGAGGTGACCCTGGCAGTCGAAAGTGTCGTTAAACCCCAAGAAATAAATAAATCCACCCAATATATATGCTAAGAGTCTACAATGGAGTTACGATGTGACGTTCCAGGGCAATTTTGTCTAAGGAGTAACTTGGGATGAGTTTCAAACTCCTCCGATGACTCCTTCATGGGGTTTAGCGCAAATTTGGGGTTGGAGTTGCTTCGTTCATCGGGCATTTCCGTGTTTTCGGACAATGACGAGATCAACAAATTTATATACTATTTAGTAAACTCGCCGTTCTGTTAACTCCCCGTCGTTATCACGAAGAAGGCGTCCTTGTTATTGATTCCAGCACCTCTCAAGCAACACCATCGCTTCGGCAAGTTAATTGTTAAATATCTTAATCACTGAAAGGTGTTGGTTGAATTGGAATCTTGCCAAACATGATAACTGAAATGCGCAAATACCTTCATTTACAAATCATATTTGACACAAACGGCCCGAATTTCATTTTTTTTATTCATGGTACAAGATTATCTACTGACCCGGAAGTATGGATTTAAATTTAAGAAAGGAGACCTATGTCGCAGTTTCGTGTGCTTACTTAACTCTAAGCCTGCTGTAGACGGATATTGCAGCCCAGATTAAAAGTGCCCTGTTATCTAGTGATGGTATTAGTTTAACTCTTGTTAACTGGTAGGGTGCTGGAAGCCCATATTAGAGCTTTATGAAACACTACAGGTTGTGACTATAATACTTACACTCTGTTAGAGGAGGTTTCATATTGACCATGGGAAGAAGTAGATATTGAAAATGAGACAATGCTCAGTCATATTTGATTGGATAGTGCCTATTGGCACTATCCAATCAAATGCGACTGAGCAATATATGATGAAATGAAATCTGTAGTCAAGGAAAATGTAGCACTCTACCATTTAACAATATTTATTATACGCTAGCCTGTGAATTATCGCAAATTATCTAAAAGATATTTCTCGATATCCATCGACTTGGTGGATATCGAGGAATATCCCTCAGTAGCTTCCTAAATGGCGCCACGCTTCGGCGCATCTCTTCTCCTTCGATTCTGTTACAAGCGAGTCAGTGCCGGCTCTACCAGCATTGCCAGAAGTTTATGCTATTCCAAAACGTTCTTGTGATTCTATGACTGAAAAAAGCTGATGTATAATAATGATAAAATAAGGCACACTCCATTTCAAATTCCTTGTTGTAAATTGACATTTAAAATATGCTAAAAGTTAGCATTAATAAGAATATTTATCATATGACTCGTCCGTTTTGTTCACTTTAAAACATTCGATATTTTGTTTTCATATTAATCAGTGATAAATAAAGCTTTCCGTCAATTTCATTGGTCATTTTCAAAAGTAGACAATTTGATTAACAAAACAAAATACAACTGGGCCACATTTTCACAATTTGCATAATTAGAGTTGGGAGCTTTCATTGGTCAATTTCAAAACTGGACAATTTGATTGGCTAAACAAAATATAACTGGGTCATATTTGCATAATTTCAGTAGGGAGAATTTACGTTATCTGTCCTATTTAGAGTGGGTTATATATATTAATCTTTTACCTACAAGAAAAACCCCATTCATTTTTTTTTAATTTTAACTTTTTGCTTCCAAAACATAGGTTATGACCCCCTCATTGGAACGAGATCGATGAGCTCGTTCCAATGAGGGGTCATAACCTATGTTTCGGAAGCAAAAATGAATTTTTTTAGTTATACAAGGATGTTTTTTTCCAAGTGCCGTCTGCAACTCAAGTTAGGTGATGGGTTAAAAAGTCATACTAAGTGGATAAATTGTGCGTGTGTGTGTCCTATGACAAATAGAATATGAAATGAGAGTTTTTCTCATATAATTTTTATGAAACTCGTCCGAATTTTCCGTTTGGGCTCGCCAGAGGCTCGGAAAAATGGAAAATTCTTAGACTCGTTTCATAAATATTATATGAGAAATACACTCATTTCATATCCTCTATATATGAGAATATTCTCATTTATAGTATTATAAATTTCATCTGAGAGTTGAACAATTAGTTGGATAAATTATCGTGGGAAAGTGGGACTATTAATTATTGTAGTATTTTTACCACATATTAAAAGATGATTTACCAATTAAAGGTAAATAAATGTCACTTACACTCAAAGTAGTCTCTACGATGCAGGTTGTCTTTCAGATCCGATATATTGGTCTTCACAGTTCAAAGTTCTCGGTGTAAGTGCGCCAAAAGTCAGATCGAGTCCGGAGATTTTGTCTCTGTTAAAGGAATTCGGAGGCACTTCCGGGAATACCATCAATGACTGGTGGGTGGTACGACATTCCTCCCCATCTTATAAAAGCTGAAATACAGTCTTTCAAAAGAAATACACAAGTTAATGACCAAATTTTGTTTTGTTTCTGTTTCGTGACAGGATAAAAGCAATCAGTATTTTATACACATTTCAAATGAAGACCTATGTGAATGAAGATAAACCGCTTCTAAATTTGAACAGTTTCAACATTAAACAGCATATAGTTAAGGAGTTAAAGATCCCCTTAGTGAAATTAGTGAAAATCAAAAGCACAATTAGAATAATTTCTATATACATGTAGGTTGGCACAAAATCTCAGTTGACCTAAAGCACATAGCCTCCAATCGACAAAGATTTTTAAATATTTACAGATGTACAAACTGTAATGGCAGATATATCTAAATAATTACTTTCCTGACAGATTATACAGCTTTTGTACATTCTGATTTGTTACACTGAATAATGTTGAAACCGGAATGTTTTTTAGTTTGGCAATTTCCTCGGCTACATCACTGATCATCCATGGGGTATTAACTGGACAATACTTCAAAGGAGATAAATAAGGTGAATCTGTTTCAAGTACCAACCTATTTACGTTGATTCTTGAAACAATTTCAACTGTGGATGCATCATTCAGAAAGTTATTTGTAAAGCCAAAATAACAATTGGGTAACAGATCTTGCCAATCTCTGAATTCCTTTGGCGATCCGATGAAGCAGTGTCTATGAATTGGCAAGTGTGTCATGCCTGCAGTGAAGAGCATCCCAAGAACCTTTTCTGTTGCTTCACCCGAGCCCGAGTCTCTACAATGAATGATCAGAGTCTTGCCAAACTGATCTGCCAAAGGCAGAACTTTTAACAAAAAGTGTTCCTGAGCTGCAATCTTTTGTAAACGACAAACAGATTTGTCGCGACATGATGGTCTACATCTACAAGAAGTTGTAAGATCTATTCCAACCTCACCAAGTGCTACACACTGGGGAAGATGAAGCAAATCCCGCAATTTCTGGACATAATTTTCAGAATTTTCTTTTGTAAATAAATGGGGGTGAACTCCAAAAGAGAGAAACAAACGAGAATCTCCCCCAGTTTGTGTCCTCCAAAATGACCAGTTATTTGGGAAGACATAATTGGCAATAGCAGTTTGCAAGGTGAAAGATTCGTTCACCTCCAAAGTACTTTCTAATTGTGAAAAAGACTGCAGTCCAGACCTCTTCAGTATCTGGTCTAAATGAAAATGACTGTCACTGAAAGTAACAGGTTTTACTGAAGTGGGGTAACTCTTGTCAATTGCAACATGCAAACCTGTATAGTACATTGGAGTTTCAACTAATTTGATATCTAAATGTGCTGCTTTATCTACTTTAGAAAGCAAGCAGCACAATGTTCGCCAATACATCAAAGATATTACAGAATTTGGCGGAGAGACAGTAACAGGTACGAAATCTAAATTATTATAGGTGACATAAGTATCCATGAGAGCTTTCTTTTCAGAGGTGAACAATTCATTATTGCCTTCTACTGAAGGATAAATTTTATTGGAAATAACATATTCCAACAGTTCATGCAGAGTGTCTAATTTTAGCAAATATCTAAAATAATGAAACAACCCATTCATCAATTGTACCCATAGTATAAGGTTGTTATCATTGAAAGCAGCTCCTTCAGGGTGACTCAAATTTTTGCCATGTTTTGTTAAAATAAAGCAAGGAGCTGCTTCCTGAACTTTGCACACCCAGCAGGCAGTTTTTGCAGCCACGTACCACGGTAAATGATGAGTAAATACATGACGTTTAACATAACCACTCTGTAAATTGCAAATTGGACAAATTTGATTCCTTTTTCTCTTTCTGGACTTAGAAGAGACATTTTCAGGAGATGAAGGTAGATTTGTGACATCTTGAAGTTGAACAGTTGGTAACTGAGCTGTAGATGTAGTTGCTTCAGAATTTGTAGTTGATGAAGATGTAATCTTGTTTACTGAATCAGCTTCTTCTGGAAACTCTATGTCAAATTCATTATTTTTAACCATAAAAAAGCTTCGTCCAGCACTTCCATCTGAAACACATAGTAACAGAAATTTGGGGCGGAACTAATATTTACTTCAGTTTAGTAAGAAAAGTGATGTGTGATGCAAAACAGTGCTGATGCTAAGTGGCATTCCGAAAGCAGGTGTACTATACATAGTCTTTTAACTTTAAGGGAGGCTTAATTTTTCTTCCAGTTCTGGTTTCATGTGGCTCTTGAAAAAGGAGTGGCAAATCACCTTCATCTATAGCCACGAGGTTGTCAAAGTCTGAGTTTTTTTTATTGGAAAGCTTTGTTCTATTAGAATCAGCTATAACCGATGCTGGAGACGAATTAGCTTCAGTGACAAAAGGGTCTGTAAAGATTTCATTTTCAAGGTCAGACAAAACACCTGCTGTACTACCAGGTTCAGCGATAACCGAACCATCAAAAACAGAAGTTTCGTTACCTTGAAGAGTAAGGTCTCTTGAACGGAGGTCTTCATTCAAGAAATTGTGTCGAAGGCGTTGCAACCACAATGGCAAGGTAGCATCCATACATAACTTTAATCGGTCATGATGTAGTAGTTGAACATCTTTTTGGCCTCTCACCTTGTAGAGGGGTGCATTGCTCTCTACTACCAAAAATGGCCCTGTCCATGGTGATCTCAGCTTTGCTGACTGCCCAACTTTGGTAGCGGTATCCCTCTTGTAGACCACATCTCCAGGATGAAAGTGATTTTCCAGTACTCTCAGATCATAGTCTCTTTTCTGTCTAATCTGAGCCTGGCCAATGTTATTCCGAGCGAACTGATGAATTTCAGACAATTTGCTACAGAGATGTTTTACCCAGTCTGTTACTTCAAAATTGGATTGACTGAAGTTGTGTATTCCAAATAGTAAATCAACAGGCTGGATAACCTCGCGGCCCAACATCAAACGATTTGGTGTAAAACCAGTTTGTCTATGCTCTATGGAATGTAATGCCATAGCCAGAAGTGGTAAATCTCTGTCCCAGTCTTTGTTGTGACCTTCAATATAACACCTGATCATTTGTAATACTGTATGGTTATAACGTTCAACCTGACCGTTAGATGAAGGATGGTAAGGGGTTGTCCTAGTTTTAGCAATTTGCAGTTGTTCACAAAGGCATTTAAAGAGATTAGATTCGAAATTCCTACCCTGATCCGTGTGAATTTCCAAAGGGCAGCCGAAAGTGACAATAAAGTGAACTAGAAATTTATAAGCTACTTTCTCAGCTGTTTGATCTGGTAAGGCTGCAATCTCCACCCATTTTGAAAATTGGTCTATCATCATCAAAACAAAATTATTTCCCTGTGTACTTGTATTAAATGGTCCCAGTATATCAAGATGAACCCTCTCCATGGGATACCCTGCATGAAATGATTTTAAATGAGCCCTAGGATTAACACTTGACTTTTTATTGAGATTACAAGTACTGCAGGACTGGACAAACTCCTTACAATCCTGTGACAAATTATGCCACAGAAAGGTTTGCTTCACTCTCTGCATAGTCTTACTTTGTCCCAAGTGACCAGCGGATTTCACCACATGACAATAATGGAGGACTTCCTGTTTCAGACTATTTGGAACAACTATAACCAATTCTCTACTGAGCTTATTTTCCCATTTGTATAACAAAACTCCATCAATAAAACATAACTGTGATTTACACAACCAAAGAGCCCTAACACATGGACTAGTAAGCTGAAGTTCATTTTTTGTTGGCTGAGAACCACTTTCAAGCCAGTGAATAACAAGGTTAATATCTGAGTCTTTTCTCTGGAGATCTTTTAATTGAGCATTAGAGTAGGGTTCCAACCACATTGCAACAGAGACACTTGAAACTTGCAAGGGAACTGGAGTTTCTTTAACACTTTTACTAGTTTCAAAATCTTCCTCCTGGGAACTTACATGTAACTGTTTCAAAGCCAGGGGAACAACATCATCAACATCCTCATCAAATCTCGACCACTGCTCATGAGCACGTTTACAAAAATAGCAACCTTTGCATGGCAAATTCTCCAGTTTCGAACCAGCCAGATAACAATCACAATAATCTAAATCATCAGATTTTCGGGATAACCCGTCAGCATTTTGATGTTTTTTACCTGGCCTATGCATGATTTGCATATCATATTGTGCCAGTTCCTCTAACCACCTAGCTAACTGGCCTTCAACATGTCTAAATCTAGTGAGCCACACCAAACTATTATGGTCTGTATGAAGGATAAAATGTTGGCCAAGCAAATAATGACGAAAATGTCTACAAAATTTAACCACAGCCAACAATTCTTTTCTTGTGGTTCAATACTTACGATGTACAGCAGTTAGAACATGACTAGCATAACAAACTACCGTTTCCTCCCCATGTTGTAACTGAGAAAGTTCAGCAGCAATAGCTCTATCTGAAGCATCGGTATCAAGGATAAAGATGCCATTTGGTGAGGGATAAACCAACAAAGGAGGGGTAACAAGGGCATTTTTCAAACAATCAAAAGCCTCCTGATGTTCTACTGACCATTGAAATGTTTTTTTTCAATGAGTGAGTTCATGCAAGCAAGCTGCTATCATACCAAAGTTTTTTATGTGATCCCTATGATAGTTTACAAACCCAAGAAATGACATCAATTTGTGCTGATTTGAGGGGACTGGCCACTTCGCTACAGCTGCACATTTACTTGGGGCGACAGAAATACCTTCACTACTGACTAATTTGCCAAGAAATTCCACTTCTTTCTTGAACAGTTCACATTTTTGGGGCTTCAGCTTTAAATTACACTGACGAAATCTCTGAAATACACTCTCCAAATGATGCAAGGAATCCTCAAAACTAGAACCTAGCACAATTATATCAGCCAGATATACAAGAACCTCATTCCAGTTTAATCCATGCAAGACAAGTTGCATAGCCCTCTGAAAACTTGCCGGCGCATTACAGAGACCAAAACCCATGCGAGTGTGCTCGACAAGGCCATATTTTGTTATAAAAGCAGTTTTTTTTTATCATCCTCACTCAGCATAATCTGGTAATAGCCGGATGCCATATCCAAAGTAGAGAAGTACTCGGTGCCGTACAAAGTATCAAGACAATCCTCGATTAAAGGCAATGGAAAACAGTCCTTTACCGTTTTCTCATTCAAAGCCCTGAAATCTATACACCACCAAACACCTCCATCCTTTTTACGGACCAACACAGGGGCCGAAACCCAATCAGAATTTGATGGTTCAATGACGCCAGCCCTCAACATTTTCTGTAAGTGAAGATATTCTTGGTCTTGAAAACCTAAGGGGGTTCTCCTCATTTTTTGTTTGACAGGCGGGGCATTGCCTGTATTTATATGATGCTTTATTTCTGAAAAACATCCCAGGTCTAAATCGTGAGTGACGAACACATCCTGATATTGGATTAATAATTTACCTATACCAATACTTTGTGTTTCACTCAAACCCACAATTGATTTTTGAAACAAATCATGTAGATGAGAAGGCATATTGTTAACAACAGATGTCATCTCATCACATTCCACTTCAATCATTTCATTAGAAAGATGTGACTTTGAAACTGTCACCTGAGTATGTGGAAATTGTGAAACACAAGCATTTTCACCTAACTCTTCAGCATTTCCAACATGTGTATTTCTTTTTATTCTCATGAAATGAGGAGTATCATTAATCATTTTAACTGCAGATTTTTTACCCATGCCAATTGTAGCAGAAATTAGAATTTCATTTGACTGTTTGATAGGTTCTACGATAAAATTTTCACTCATAGGTTTCTCTAATTTTACACTGACAGTGGCAACTGAATTTGGTGGAATAGTGATGATGCCCCTCTCCACAAATACTTTTGACACCTTTAGAGTTTGAGAATTAGATCCATTATGTCTCTTACAAATAGCATTAATGATTTCATCTCCTATTGTAAGAGTATTGTTGCGAAGATTCACAACACACTTATTAGTAGAAAGAAAATCCAATCCCAAAATAATTTTATCATATATGGGAGCCACACAAAAATCCCACTTAAATGATTTTGACCCAATTTTAAAATCAACATCAGAAATTACTTTTCCCAGCACTGGTTGCTTACCGATTCCATTTAAGTTTACTGTTTCTGTGGGGGATTTATCTGAAAAATTAGTTTTGTACAAAGATTCATCCATTAAGGTCACCATTGCGGCAGTGTCAATTATGGCTGAATATGTTTTATTTTTAATAGTAATCGGTAAGAGTAAAGTATAACCATCGACTAGGTCTACCGAAATTTCTGGCATTGAATTTTTGCTATTTCCTAAATGGGTCAATCCTGTATTAGCCAAAGTCAGGCCTGATTCTGTTTGGACCAAGTGCTGGCCTGAACACCAAGTCCCTTCAAGTTTAAATTTGGGTCACTCGGCTGTGTGGAACTTTCATTTCCACTTGATTTATTTTCAGCAAATTGAGGCCTTGGAGAGTTTTGATAAGGATAAGACCTTGAATCCCGGTTTTGATTAAGAATTTGACGGTCCAGTCTAGGAGGAGTGGCATTTTGTGAAAATGGATTGGATGTCAAATTTCTTTCACCATATTGTGGTCTAAATTGCCGTGGAGATTGCAGCCTGTTGAATGACTGTGGTCTGTTGAATGCTGGTGAATTGAATCGCTGATAACCTCCTGACTGCTGTGAATAAAATTGATTTTTGGCATTTCCATAATCTTGTCCAGAGGCTAGCAGCTCTTTTATTCCAATCAGCATACCTTTCATATCTTTGACCTCTGCTTCCAACTGACTTACCTTGGAGTCTACTGTTATTGTATGAACAGCGAAATCATTCTCAAAATCAGGTAAATTTTGATCATTGTAAGAGGGAGCATTATCAATACCAGCTGTAACCGGTTTTGAATAATTATATCCCCTTGCAGTATACCCAATTTCGTCCGAGAATGACACCTGTCGCTGTTGGAAAGCAGGTGTTCTGTAACCTATTATGGCCCGCTGATTTGCCATAGACGTTCTCATGTACTTTAAAGCTTTTCTGATGGAAGAGGGTTCTTTTTCCATAGCAGAACGTACCGCATCTTTATCACGGCAACCCCTTAAAAATGCCTCAGTGGATATTTGTTCCACTGTATGACTGTCCGATTGTGGGTAACCATTTGTAGTTAAAAAATAAACCCTTTGCGAAAATTCTTCCAGAGTCTCACCTTCTTGTTGTTTGACAAATTGTAATTGTCTTCGAGTAGAGACAGGTGCTTCTTTTGTACTAAATCTGCGCTTCAATTCCTTGGTAAGCTCTCTGAAGCTGATATCTTCATCAAAAAGATTTGCATATTCCAATGCAGATTCTGACAAACAGTCATACAACCTATCTAATTTTTTCTTTTTCCCCCAATTTCTTCGACGAGCTATTCTCTCAAATTTAAGAATAAACAGTTCCCATTTGGCAGAAGGAGAGCCGCTGTAAACAGGTAATTTGGGTGGTAGTGGACTTCTGCTTCGATTTCTACCTGACCATTTTTTTCTACTTTGAAGATTTTCATCAGACTCAGAAGAGCTTGAACTAGAAGGTGATCTATTCCTTCTAGATTTCCTTTTATAGTCACGATCTGATGAAGTATCACTTTCGTCAGAACTTTCATCACCTTTATTAGTATGAGATTGATGTTTGTGGCCACCTTTATTTTTCCTATTTAAATAACCTCTAATATTGTGTTCTCTCTCCCTTTGTATGGATTTATTGTGTGCTCTGCTTTGGTGAGAAGATTTACCATCTGAATAATCAGTGTTTTTTTTTATTAGGAGGTTTATCAAAATTCTTTATTTTATCAGTTTTGTTAGGTGTGGAATGAAACATTTCATCAAATTGTGTATTTTCATCTGAAGAATTGTGTTCTTTTTTATACTTTTCTTTGAATATTTGTTATCTTTGGGAATTACTTTCTGAATTCTCTTAAAAAGATCACTTTCAGATGATGCAGAGACAGATTTCTCACCCAAAGCAGTATATTGATTTTCCTCACTCAAAACAGGTTGTCTCTGATTAAATTTGAGTGCGAGATCATTGAATTTTTTATCTGATTCACGACGCAATGCCTCTAAATTTGTTTGTAATAGCTTAGTACTAGCTTCAAACATTTGCTGGTTTGTTTCTTTTGAAGCAAGTTCAGTACGCCAATGTTGTCGTTCTAACGCAAATTCATTTTTCATGTCTACTACACTTGTAGTTAACATCTGCAGTTGTTGAAGGACAATTTGGAAATTTTGTGCATCAGAGTGAATTTCTGAATGCGAAGTATTAGAGCTATTTGAATTTGTTGCATCGTGATCCAGAGTTATAACTCCAGTATCTAACCAATTTTGCCATACCAATAACTGAATACCAGTTTCTGAAGTCAAGTCCTCTAGATCTAATTTTCCCTTTTTTGAACGACGGTCTATTAATTTCTTTGCTTTACCTGTACCAATATTTGATAAAGTTTTTAACTGATCTGCTGTTGCAGTTTGTAAATTTATTGCTTGTGACATGGTGACTCAAAACAATAAATAGAAGAATGAAATTAGATAAACAAGAAAGGCAGTTATAGGAATACTGAGATAAGATATCTAATTTCAAAATAATGTATTGAAGTACAACACAAAATCTCCCCCTTCAAAAATTTCATTAATGACAATAAAATATTGTCCATTTGAAATACTAGCAGTGTACAATTAAAATCTCAGTATTACTACACTGCAGTTACGTAAAAGAAAGTCCATCACCATGTATAACAGAAAATATTAATGAATTCATAAATTTGAATAAAATTTAGTTTATTGTAACCTATTGCTTGACAGTAAGTTTAAATTCATTATTTCCCTTTGATTGTCAATGTAAACAAAGATATTTGTTAAGCAATATTCAAATTGAAATTTTAGACAGCGAAATCATCATTTTATACCAAAAAAACGTACCCGCTCTATCTCATCAGCTCATAACCGACAAAATAGCATTGAAAAAAAATAAATAAATAAATATGATGATTGTTAGTCATTATTTGTTATTATTGAAAGCCATCATGAGATTTCCCCGAAATTAGATTCGAGACTTAGGCGACGCCAGATGTAGTATTTTTACCACATATTAAAAGATGATTTACCAATTAAAGGTAAATAAATGTCACTTACACTCAAAGTAGTCTCTGCGATGCAGGTTGTCTTTCAGATCCGATATATTGGTCTTCACAGTTCAAAGTTCTCGGTGTAAGTGCGCCCAAAGTCAGATCGAGCCCGGTGATTTTGTCTCTATTAAAGGAATTTGGAGGCACTTCCGGGAATACCATCAATGACTGGTGGGTGGTACGACATTATGTTTGATTTGGCAGATACAGGCTTGAAAGAACGATCAGCTGATCTTTGTTATTGTTTTGAAACGTACGTATTTGCTGTGGAATTGGGTTGAAAATTGGGCAGTAAAATGTCACGTAACATAAAATAAAGAAAATCTACGCTATTTTTGTGAATATCGGCAATTATCTCATGAGTGTGGACCTGAAAGTTTTATTTTTCACGAGCGCATGCGCGAGTTAAAAATAATATTTCCAGGTCCACACGAATCGTGAAAAATAAAACGTTCGTGAAAAAATAAAACTTTCAGGACCACACTCATGAGATAATTCTCGATATTCACTAAAATAGCGCAGATATTCTTTATGCAGTACGTGGAGAGTGTATCATCATTAAATCAGCCACAGAGTGGAGATTCCACCCGAGCAATAATTGCAAATATGTTGCAAGACATAATCATCACAAGCAAAGTTCCTGCCAATGGACCTCCGGGTTACACCGGAGGTCCATTGGCTGAAACATTGCTTGTTTTTTTTTTGTCCATATGTCCAGAATTTGAATGTGATACTTTGGGTGATAACTCCACTCCGCGGGTGATTTAGTTACAATCCACTCTCCACGTACTGTATATCTCCTAAAATAGGAGTAGTCATCTTATCAACGATTTCTTGATGCCATTCTCTACTGAATTCTTCATCAAATCAACATTTAGACAAGCCATGACTGGATTTTATGATAAATTAAAAAAAAATATTACTCAGCAGTAAAGAGTGAATGCTTTGTCTTCCCGTGCTAGAAAACGGCCCTTACACATAGACAGAACGGCATTCGCGTTCGAACTGTCATTTTTTACTGCACGGGATCGATTTGGGCGGAGGGATAATATTGAACGAGAAGCCGTAGGCTTCGAGTTCAACATTATCCCTCCACCAAAATCAATCGAGTGTAGTGAAAATGACAGTTTGAACGCGTATGCTGTTCTGTATTTATTGCACGCCTACAGTTGACTAAAAAATTATTAATCGATTTTGGCAAAGGGATAATATCGAACTCGAAGCCTTCGGCTTTTTGTTCAATATTATCCCGATCTCGTACAGTAAAACATGACAGTTCGAACGCGTATGCTGTTCTGTATTTATTGCACGCCTACAGTTACTAAAAAATATTAAAAACACAAATTATTACCAAAAATAGCCCAAACGTAAAAAATTAACAGTTAAATAGTCCGCGCACGTGATCCGTATTGTTCAAGGACAATACAAAAAAAATTTATTGTTCGCTTCGGTTTTTGCAGAAAAAGCGAATATTTTGTGAAACTAAAAGCATAGGTGTGCAATAAAAATCATTCTCGGATTACCTATGAACTAGTTGCTTCTCGGAGCTGTCTGTTATTTTCGTTTATTAAAACTAACAAAAGGAAACTTGGCTTATCATAGCACGTCAACTAGAAGCAACTAATCCGTCATTAACTGGTTGAGTTGGCGTAGCGGAAAACCGGTTCTCGTCAGATCACCGAAGTTAAGCAACGTCGAGCCCGGTTAGTCCTCGGATGGATGACCGTCTGAGCGATCGATTCGGACTCCCGCGTTGTGTCCTTGGGCAAGGCACTTAACCCCGATTGCCCACATGGGCACGATGACGCCGTGTACTAAGGCGTACTGCACGTCCATGGTGCGCATGTCTTCAACCAATCTAACCCTTCCTGTGCTGCAGTGCGGAGTTACAATGTTGGGGAGCTGGCAGTTGCTCATCGTTGCTTGGTGGTTCTCTCCGGGTACTCCAGCTTCCTCCACCCGTAAAACTGTCACGGTCATGATTAGCCATTGTGCATAAGTATGTGACCTTAAACACAAATAAATAAATAATAATAACTGGTTGAGTGCTGGATGAGGGTACCAGACCAAAAGCCAACATTTTCCTCGCTTGTGTTCCATATTCAGTCAATGCCAATAATGTTTTGTTTATATAAATTTGTTTTATTACAAATTATCGGAGAGTGTCTCTGGTCACTTCCAATAATTTGTAATAAAATAAATTTTGACGAACAAATTTAGACAGCCAGATATAATCTAGCCCTCAACCAGTTAAGAATGGCCAGAATCAGTATCACACCTACCAACACATTTTAGTGCCCACTTTAGCACTTTGTTCAGTAAATGTGCTTTTACAGTAATTTGCAAGTTTTTATTCTTCCTAGGAAAACAATTAGCAAACCTCACCTCCTGGACTTTTATATTAATGGAGAGTACAGTGTCTGTATTATATGTCACGATGCGTACACTGTTGATATAATAAATAGATAAAAACTTACAGAACATCAAAAGATAGTGAAAATGCTCTTTACTTATCTTCAACAGAGAACAGTAGACAAACGTTCAAACGGATTGGAGAAAAATTGTAAGAAGCCAATTTCAGTATTTTATGCTACTCTGAAGGAACATGCTTGAAGTTTGTGACGTGATGCCCACATCGAAGATACAACTTCGATAACATTTCAAAATTTCAATTTTTATACGAATTTCCCAAATCCTTAATGCCAATTTCAACGGTAGCTTTAGAAATTAAGGGGAGCTAACTTTCTTGTAAATCTCGTCCAATGACAACTGTTGTTAGAAAGTGAAATATCTATGCGCTTGACGAAAGTGCATGGGGCGGCGAATTTCGAATCGAGAATTCGAATCGAGATTTGATTCGACTCAAAAGTTGTGATTCGCAAGGCCCTAGTGTACTATTATCTTCCAGAAAAAGGACCTTTCCCCTAATTGTACCCAAGAACCTCACACCTGGCATATATGAACATGTATTCTTCTTGAGAGAGGGTTTGTCTTGCATACGACACCCTCTCCCCCATCACACACACACACACAAACGAAAACTACAACGTCCACAGCTTGTGGATCCCAAATACCTAAATGAACACTTGAAGTCAATGAGAAATGCCTCATCGATATGAGCTTCCGTAGGCCCCTACACCTCATTCAGCAGAATAGATGCTTCGAAGCCTCTACAAAATAGGTATCCAGTAGAATTCCGCGGATATTAACTCTACAAAAACAAGATGGTTGAATGAAGCCTACACTCTAAAATCAGTTGGGTTTAAAATTAATCCAAATCAACTGTGTTGGGTGAATATGAACCCAATCGGGTTCCTATTCACTCAACACAGTACATGTACATAAGAGAGATACAGAGGATATCTATTTCAGTGAATATCAAGAATTATCTCATGAGTGTGGACCTGAAAGTTTTTGGGTTTTTTTCACGAACGTTTTATTTTTCACGATTCGTGTGGACCTGGAGCGCAAGCGCTCGTGAAAAATAAAACTTTCAGGTCTACACTCATGAGATAATTCCCGATATTTAGTAAAGTAGCGTAGATTTTCTTTATTATATGCCACGTGGCATTTTAATTTTAATTTTAAACCCAACTGATTTTAGAGTGTATTGGGAAAGGCCTCAATGATGCATGTTCTCACATTCCTCAAAGCCTTACATTATAAAATAAGGCGCAGTGGGCATCAGTAAATCTTAGATAATGATATCTGTCAAAGTGCAAAGTGATATCAAGCAAAAATTCCTCATTGGCTAAAATTTGATATGTTCTCATAAATAACGACGAAAATTGACAAATATTGTGAAGCTGGGAAATATGTTAAGTGTGAAGGCTAAATTATTCGTGTCAATAAAAAAAAATTTCGTTTGTGTGCTGATAAATAGGGAACACTCCAGTTCCGTATAATGTTCGCATTATTTTAAAAAAAGTATGTAGCAGCCACCAGCAAAGACGAATTCAAACTAGAGAAACAGAATTTACTGCACCCAGTAAATTTAAGTCTCTGTGGAAAGGGTTAAAGTATCAGGAATAAACTATACAATAAAAGAATTTATGGAGGCTTATTTTCAGGAGTAAAATATTTTTAAACAAATCAGAAATGGGTTTTCGTTAACAGTATTTACAGATATTCATACTGGAATCAGAACAATTATTTATAAGAAACCAGAAAAGGCATACATGTGACCAGCATTCAAAGGGTTCGATACTCGAATCAGAAATGGACATTTTTGGCTCTGCCCACTAATTTGAGTGATGAAATACGTTCATAAACATTAGAAATTCATTAAGGTGTAATAAAATTCATTTCCCAGTATTTCTGAATAATATGCACTTGATGACTTTGGTGACCTCTTTCAGGCAGACCCCTAGGTGACCTCCGTGACCTTGACCCATATTTTGAATTTCCATCAAGTGTCGACTCATTTAGTGTTAGTTCCAGGTCCATTCATCATACCACGATTGAGATATGAGCATGACCCACTTTCAAAAATGTTGGCTACGCCCACTTTTTTAACATAAAAATGCATGTATGGACCTCAGGAATGCTTTGGGGGTCAAAAAAAATTTGATTTCCAGCAATTATGAAAAATGCACTTAATGACCCCTATGGGGAACTCCTTGACCCTGACCCATATTTTGAATCTCCATCAAGTGTTGACTCATTTGGTGTTAGTCCCAGGTCCATTCCTCATACCATGCTTGAAATATTAGCGTGACCCACTTTCAATTTTTTTTTCCACGCCCACTCTTTTAACGTAAAAATGCATGTATGAATCTCAGGAATGCTTTGGGGGGGGGGGGGGGCAAAAAATGTGATTTCCAGCAATTATGAAAAATGCACTCAATGACCCCTAGTTGACCTCCGTGACCTTGACCCATATTTTGAACCTCCATCGAGTGTCGACTCATTTGGTGTTGATCCCAGGTCCATAGGTCATACCACGCTTGAGATATGGGCGTGACCCACTTTCAAACATTTTTGCCACGCCCACTTTTTTTTACGTCAATATGCATGTGTGTACGTCAGGAATACCTTAGGGGATCAAAAAATGTGATTTCCAGCAATTCTGAAAAATGCACTCAATGACCCCTAGGTGACCTCCGTGACCTTGACCCATATTTTGAATCTCCATCAAGTGTCGACTCATTTTGTGTTGGCCCCAGGTCCATACGTCATACCACGCCTGAGATATGGGCGCCTGATGTGGCGTTAAGCACCAATAAATAAATAAATAGATATGGGCGTGACCCACTTTCAAAAATATTGGCCACACCCACTTTTTTTACGTCAAAATTCATGTGTGTACGTCAGAAATAGTTTAGGGGGTCAAAAAATGTGATTTCCAGCAATTCTGAAAAATGCACTCAATGATAGGTGAGCTCTGTGACCTTGACCCATATTTTGAATCTCCATCAAGTGTAGACTCATTTGGTGTTGGTCCCAGGTCCATACGTCTTACCACGCCTGAGATATGGGCGTGACCCACTTTCAAAAATTTTGGCCACGCCCACTTTTATACGTCAAAATGCATGTGTGTACGTCAGGAATACTTTAGGGGGTCAAAAAATGTGATTTCCAGCAATTTTGAAAAATGCACTCAATGACCCCTAGGTGACCTCTGTGACCTTGACCCATATTTTGAATCTCCCTCAAGTGTCGACTCATTTGGTGTTGGTCTCTGGTCCATATGTCATTCCATGTCTGAGATATGGGCGTGACCCACTTTCAAAAATGTTGGCCACGCCCACTTTTTTACGTCAAAATGCATGTGTGTACGTCAGAAATAGTTTAGGGGTCAAAAAATGTGATTTCCAGCAATTCTGAAAAATGCACTCAATGACCCCCTAGTTGACCTCCGTGACCTTGACCCATATTTTGAACCTCCATCCAGTGTCGACTCATTTGGTGTTGGTCCATAGGTCATACCACGCTTGAGATATGGGCGTGACCCACTTTAAAAAAATGTGGCCACGCCCACTTTTTTACGTCAAAATGCATGTGTGTACGTCAGGAATACTTTAGGGGGTCAAAAAATGTGATTTCCAGCAATTCTGAAAAATGCACTCAATGACCCCTAGTTGACCTCCGTGACCTTGACCGATATTTTGAACCTCCATCGAGTGTCGACTCATTTGGTGTTGGTCCCAGGTCTGTAGGTCATACCACGCCTGAGATATGGGCGTGACCCACTTTCAAAACACCCCTACAGACACCCCTGGTACCCCAGGAATCTGAAAAAACATAGGTGGCCGAGAACTTGTGGCTGTCTATCAGCATGCCAAAAATCAACGAGATAGGGCAATTCGTTTTCGAGTTATCTTGCGGACAAAAAAGTGATGAGAAGACAGAAGAAGAAGAAGAAGAAGAAGAAGAAGAAGAAGAAGAAGAAGAAGAAGAAGAAAGAAGAAAAAAAAGAAAAAGAATCCGTGCAAAAACAATAGTCTGTGTGTTTCACACAGACTAATAAAACTTTAATCACTCTTTTAGTTGAGATCCAATTTTGGAGTTGTCTCCCATTATTCTTCATGCGTCAATGCACATTCTCTTCGCGAACACAATTCGGCAGGTTGTTGTTATCGCAGCATCTCCATGTCGGATTAAAATAGCTGTTAAAATAAGGTGGCAACAACGATTATTTATTTATTTATTTATTTATTTATTTATTTATTTATTCATTAGGGTTTAATGACACTTCGACAACAAGAGTCATATCATGTCGGTGACAGTTTTACGGGTGGAGGAAGCCGGAGTACCCGGAGAGAACCACCGAGCAACGACGAGCAGCTGTCAGCCTCCCAACATCGTAACTCTGCACTGCGGCACTGGAAGGGTTAGATTGGTTGAAGACATGCGCACCATCGACGTACAGTACGCCTCAGTACACAGCGTCATCGTGCCCCCCATGTAGGCAATCGTGGTTAAGTTTCCTTGTCCAAGGACACAACACGGGGGCTCGAATCAGTCGCTGAAATGGTCACCCATCCAATTACGGACAGCGCTCGACGTTGCTTAACTTCGGTGATCTGACGAGAACCGGTTACCTCGACGCCACCGCGCCCCCAGCAACAACGATTAATGGTAAAATGTCACTTACACAGTGAGTATTGGGAGGGGGTGGAAAATTGAGCGTGAAGTGCGAGGCAGGGACGCAGGGAGGCAGGGGGAGAGAGGGACAGAGAACAGATAGAAATAGACACTGGGGGGGGGGGGGGGAGAGACAGAGAGAGAGAGGCACGGGCAGGCAGGCAAGAAACCCTTCCTATTTACACCGTTTTTACATTTATTAATGTCACACCCCTCCCCATGGGAACCCGGAAAGTGGAACACTGCCTGTTTTACTGATGTGAGCAAGTTCCGATTTACTGGTAAAATAGGACACGGACCCAACGCCTTGCTGGAGGTTCTCTGAAGTGAGCAGCATAGGTATAAACAATTGGCTAAATTTGGCTTCATACCTATGGTGGGGGGGGGGGGGTCATGATATGGCCAAAGATGCTGAAAGTAACCTTAAACGACAATAAAAAAAATAAATACCACACCCATTGTCGCAAGATTAACAAAACTACCTTTTTGCCCGCCCTTGAGAAATCAAATGCTGTAAGACGGACCGGGGCCTTATGTGTGGAATGGAGTGCCATCTATAGCGGAACGCTGCTGTCTACCTCAAAGGCACAAAAATTCAAAAAAGTTAAATGGAAACATTAACACAATACAACATCCAAAATGTCTTTTTGAACAAGTGAAAGTGATTTCCACTGTATTCAAAAAGTTTGGTCCGTCCAATTTTCCCCACCAGCTTTTAATGTATTCTTTTAACTTTTAAGTGACCTCCATCAGTGCATTTTCGTGAAAACGCGAGACAAAATATCAAATCTTAAGCCAAAGATGGAAACACGAAGAAAAGATTTTAGCAATAAGTATTCAGTACCATTTTAACCCTTTACCTAACACGAAAAGCAGACGACACTTGCAAATAAAATTCGCGAAACATTAATTTTTGTATTTTTTGCGTCAAAAACTAAGCTTATGACCCCTCATTGAAACGAGCTCGTTGAGCTCGTTCCAATGAGGGGTCTTAAGCTATATTTTTGTGACAAAAAATGAAAAAGTAATAAAAACTGAATGGTGAATTTTGTGAATAGCGCTGGCCCTTTTGTCCGTTACATTGGGTAAAGGGTTAAAGAGCATGTTATAAACTATTTGACTCTATGTTCGTCTATTCTGCTGAAAAACAGTTTTTTGTCGAAAATGAATGTTTACATTTTTCTCTCAAAGACCGCTTGAGTAAATTAGATAGTGGCCATGTCTTCTGTGTTCACGCATATTTATTTATTTATTGGTGTTTAAGGTCACATACTTATGCACAATGGTTAATCATGACCGTGACAGTTTTACGGATGGAGGAAGCCGGAGTACCCGGAGAGAACCACCTAGCAACGACGAGCAGCTGCCAGCTCCCCAACATCGTAACTCCGCACTGTAGCACAGGCAGGGTTAGATTGGTTGAAGACAGTACGCCTTAGTACACGGCGGCATCGTGCCCCCCCATGTGGACAATCGGGGTTAAGTGCCTCGCCCAAAGACACAACGCGGGAGACCGAAACCATCGCTCAGACGGTCACCCATCCGAGGACTAACCGGGCTCGTCGTTGCTTAACTTCGATGATCTGACAAGAACCGGTTACTGCAAAGCCCCCCCCCCCCCCCCCCCCCCCCCCCCCCCCGTGTTCACGCATACGCATCCAGGGAGTAACAGATTTTCTATAAGGGTCATTATGTGCAATGCCCCATTTCACTGATAGAGTCATATGCGCTTTGAAATATACCCGAGAATCGCCAATCGTATATACAGTACGTGGATAGTGTATTATCACTAAATCACCCGCAGAGTGGAGATTCCACCCGAGCAATAATTGTAAATTTGTTGCAAAGCACAACCAGCACCAGCAAAGTTTCAGCCAATGGACCTCCGGGCTAAACCCGGAGGTCCATTGGCTGAAACATTGCTTGTGTTTTTTTACAGTATGTACAAAATTTGAAAGTTATCGCTTGGGTGATAACTCCACTCCGTGGGTGATTTAGTTACAATCCACTCTCCACGTACTGTATCACCTGATGCAAGTCTGTATCGGAAAACAAAATTTATGTTTGCGAGGACGCTCACATAAGACAATTAAAATATCGGCACTCTCCCAATAAATTACAAGGCATAACACATGAACAAATGTTGACAAACAGGGGGGTTCTCGGAATGCCGGCACCTATTGTTTTCTAACCTGGAGTCAGTGGTGCATGTTGAGTGCAAAAACAACACTTTCTGGGTGTTAGGAAAGTATAGTTTGTTTCTGATAAATGGGAGAAATGAGAGATAACGGCTTAATTCAAAAGATACATTTATTCAGTCGGTTCTCGCAAAAATAAGAAGTTTTTCACACACTAATTAATAATTAAATATATTACCATGAGAATACACATACAAAAATACATAAAACCAGGCATACAAACATACAAAAAAATGTATTTTTTACATGAATTTCATACAAAAAATGTATTTTTATCCGAATTTTACAAACTGAATAAGCAAATTAAACATTTATAACGAATATGAACAAGCAAACTAAACATGTATAACCCAACGAGATGTGATATAGAGTCAGCATATTCAAGAACACTCTTGGCACCACTCAACAATTTTCGTTTCTCATTTTACAGACCCTGGTCTAATTGTCGGTATTTCCTCTTTCGAGGTCGCATTTTCCCTCCGGATTGTAATTGCATGATAACAGTCTCTGTTTGATCTTGTTCTTTTTTTCTAAGATCTATGAATCTGAATAAATTTGGGTGTGCAGCACTCAACTTGGAAATTTTTGAATGCCAGCGTTCCACGTGGTTAATGGTCCGTGGACCTACAGTGTCAAAATGGTTCCACATGTCCCTGCCTGGCATTTCAACCCACTGTTCTGTCACATAATCGGCAAACTTTAGAACATTTCCATTTTCTAAATCAACATTTTCCAACGCATTCAACCATACATCGTCAAAGTCACATTGCCTTATAAGAGGAAGTGCAGATGCATGACGGACAAACTGATTTATGCTGTCATCAGATGAAAAGGCACTTTGAAGGCCACAATGCTGCACATTTCTTTGGATACACTGGCGATAATGAAAGAGGCAGCCTTTCATTTCACATTGAAAAACAGTTTGAATTGCAGATTGTGCAGCTTTCTCAAAGTCAGTAAAAACAGTTGTTGGTGACAAGTTTATATTAATTTCTGCTGATTTTTGTTGTATTGCCTGGAAGAAGCGGAGATACGTCGCCTTGGTTTTGTTGGGGAGAAGTCCATACACTAAAGGACACATCTTCCCATCAACACTTGCGTGGATTGTGTAGATCTGGTAGAATAAATCGGGAGTCGTACTGAAAGTTCCGTCGCAAAAATATGTGTTGGCTGCTGCTAGATGTTCAACATTTTGATGTGTTGAAAATATAAGAAAATTGTTGTTGACGTCAGAATATAAAAGAAATGATTGACCAGAAATAGTGTTAGTGTACAAGTCTGGTAGATCTATATCAGAACGCTGAGATGGAAGAGATGGAATGTTGTTTGCTCTTTGACGATATAAACTGGAATGCATACTGTATAACCTGGGAACTTTCGGGATGACATGCTCATAGTCACTTGACCGCAATGCGGTTATTTCTTCATGATATATTGCTGAAACTGGTCTGGAGTTTGTGCGTACCAGTTTTTTTTAAATTAGCTAACATCTCGTCGACAGTTAACTTATCTTCATCTGGCTGGTGGTTGTGTGAATTTCTGTTAGACGTGAGCATGCCATCTTTGGTGTTTATGGTTGCTGAGCAGCCATCTTCAATGCACTTCCAATGCACCGTGTCATTTCTACTGATTTTTACCCTAAATTTATATCCATCATATACTAAATTCTGACCATGCACCACGTCTACTGGTGATAAACCGGACATTCACTTGAGCATTTGCCATTTTAGACTGATATGTAATTTGAATGAATGAAAGGTGCGCAGGGACGATGTGGGATTTACAAATCCCTTGTGACCCGGTTAACCTTATTTTATTTCACTTGGATCACACAGGCCTAGCTTTCGTATTGCCTCAAATGGGGTCTGAGGGGATATGCACGCGGTTAGAATTCCTGGCAGTTTATGTTGGAGTGATAGATTGTCAATACGCAATCCCTCAACGCCATTAAGACTATTAGAGAGTGGGCTCTATTCGGTTCCAGCTTGGCGATGGTAGAGGTTTGAGTCCCACCATGGTGGCGAGCCAGAATATAATGTTGTGCGATGGCAAATTTAAGGGAAGAAATATGTAATTTGACGCAATTTCTTCTTATTTATAAGAAATTAAATTGTTTTTGTTCTCAGTCATTTAAAAACACAGTTGATAACTCAGTAACTTGTTGCATATCTAACATTGGTTATGTACTCAGTCATTTAAAAACACAATTGATAACTTTCTAACATTGTGTTCACTTGAAATGCAGTCTTAAAACTGTTCACTAATATAGAATAAACTATAATGCAATCTCACTGTGTTGTGCGGACAAACTTAATTGATGTGCCAGAATTCCAAGAAGTGTTTATTTAGAGTGACAGGAATGATAGTCCGTAGGAACGTTAGTCCTCTGGACTATTATTCCGCGGAATTATAGTCCTAGGTCTAACATTTCTAGGAATAGTAGTCCGGCGAACCAACCGACAAACAGTAATTTTGCACTCTGCTGGTTAACCCTTTACCCAACGAATCGGCCGCATCCGCCCGCGAAATATACAAATTCAGCCGTTGAAAAAATATTATTTTTCAAAAAATTTTAACAAAACCATATCATGTGACCCCTCGTTGGAACGAGCTCGTCGAGCTCGTTCCAACGAGGGGTCACATGATATGGTTTTGTTGAAATTGTTTGAAAAATTTGAAAAAATGATTTTTAAAAGAATAAATTTTGAAATCGTCTGCGTTGGGTAAAGGGTTAAAAAGTATATCTGGCTAATAGATTTCAACAGTAGGCTCCATGTCTGGCTCTTATTTTTAAATGCTCATGTCAGTTCCAGCCCGTAAGCCGTGTTGGGCTCTTCTTGGGGATCTATAAAATATCCACAAAGTCGTGTGAGTACACAGAGTGTTGAAACTCGGAGGTTCTATGGGCGCTAGCTATAATTGTTAAAAAGTTAAGAGGTATGCAGAGCTGGTTGAGCTCGTTATATAAGGAAATTTGTGCTAGAATTAATGGATGGAAGAGAGCTGGCCGATGTTGATAATGATAGATTGTGAGAACTCTATTTGTAAATTTTGAATTAGTATTTGCTTGGTAGATGGAGGCCAAGTTAACCCTGCGAGTGCAAATACAGTGCGTGTGCATGTGAACGTTATAAGAGAGACTAAGATGACAGTGGCTGAGAAACAGGTGTGTGAAAACCGAACTGCTGATGAATTTATTAGTAAATTGTGTCATATATTCCTTTATGTAAATAAATTATGTTTTCAAGAAACATTATTTTGTCTGGTGTTTTTGGAAAAGATTTTTAATTATCTCCCCTTTTGAGTCCCCGAGTGTGTCTGACTGAACACCAAAATATTTGTTCTCACAGCACAGTGATAACAAAGGCACCCAATAAATTTATAGCACCCAATAAATTTATAGCAAACATTACTGACATAAAAAAATCTTCTTTACAGGTTCGAAACAAAAAAGTAATATACACGATTTGGAATTTTGGGCCGAGCCCAAAAGCACTTGTTACCATCCCATGATGATAACAAACGCAGTCCTAGAAGTTCTATACAAAAAACCGATTGCACCTAATTTCGGTATAAAATGGCCGCCGGCAGCCATCTTGAATTTCGGACCGCACCAAAAAAACACTCGTTCTCGTCCCCAAAGTGATAACAAAGGTACCCAAGAGGTTTCGTGAAGATCGCTTCATAAATACAGCCCCTAGCTCGAGCCATATTGACATGTGTACTTACTGTGTATAAGTAGCACTGACTAAATCATCATCTAATTAGCATAATTTCTGCACGAGAAAAGAAACCCCATATTATATGTGATGTATTCCATGTTACTAAACGTTCATACAAAAATGTATTAAAGTCAGCACTTTCATACAGAAGTTCTGTACAAAGAACTGATAGCACTAATTTCGATACAAAATGGCTGCCGGTGGCCATCTTGAATTTCGGACCGCACCCAAAAATACTCGTTCTCGTCCCAAGGTGATAACAAAGGTACCCAAGAAGTTTAATTAAGATCGGTTCATAAAAACAGCCCCTAGCCCGAGCCGTACTGACATGTGTACTTACTGTGTATAAGTTGCACTGAATAAATCAAAGTTCATCCAATATGCATAATGTCTGCACGAGAAAAGAAACCCTGTATTATATGTGATGTATTCCATGTTACTAAACATTCATACAAAAATGTATTCAAATCAGAACTTTCATACAAAAGTTCTGTACAAAGATCTCCTAGCACTAATTTCGGTGTAAAATGGCAGCCGGCAGCCATCTTGAATTTCGGACCGCACCCAAAAATACTCGTTCTCGTCCCAAGGTGATAACAAAGGTACCCAAGAAGTTTCGTGAAGATCGGTTCATAAATACAGCCCCTAGCCCGAGCCGCATTGACATGTGCACATACTGTGTATAAGTAACACTGAATAAATCAAAGGTCATCTAATTTGCATAATTTCTGCACGAGAAAAGAAACCCCGTATTATATGTGATGCATTTCATGTTACTAAACATTCATACAAAAATGTATTCAAATCAGAACTTTCATTCAGAAGTTCTGTACAAAGAACTGATAGTACTAAATTCGGTACAAAATGGCTGTCGGTGGCCATCTTGAATTTCGGACCGCACCCAAAAATACTCGTTCTCGTCCCAAGGTGATACCAAAGGTACCCAAGAAGTTTCGTAAAGATCGGTTCAAGAATACGGCCTCTAGCCCGAGTCGTATAGAAGTTCTGTACACAAAACTGATTGTACCTAATTTCGGTACAAAATGGCCGCCGGCAGCCATCTTGAATTTCAGACCGCACCCCAAAACACTCGTTCCCGCCCCAAGGTGATAATAAAGGTACCCAAGAAGTTTAGGTAAGATCGGTTTATAAATACAGCCCGTAGCCCGAGCCGTACTGACATGTGTACTTACTGTGTATAAGTTGCACTGAATAAATCAATGTTCATCTAATTTGCATAATTTCTGCACGAGAAAAAACCCGTATTATGTGTGATATACTCCATGTTACTAAACATTCATACAAAAATGTATTCAAATCAGAACTTTCATACAGAAGTTCTGTACAAAAAACTGATTGCACTAATTTTGGTACAAAATGGCTGCCAGTGGCCATCTTGAATTTCGGACCGCACCCCAAAACACTCGTTCTCGTTCCACGGTAATAACAAAGGTACCCAAGAAGTTGCGTAAAGATCGGTTCATAAATACGGCCTCTAACCCGAGCCGTATTGAATTGTTGACGGATGGACAGACGGACAGACGGGCCATGACAAAACCTCAAATTTGACTACGTCAAAGTTGAGCTAAAAATTTAGTTATTCAATAATTTTTTTGTAAGTGTCGTCTGCTTTTCAAGTTAGGTAAATGGTTAAATATTCAAAGTCATTGGCCCCTTCAAGCGCAAAAACACTTCCAGACAAATAAGGTTTTGTTTGAAAGGGTGGTGAGACTTACGTTCAAACAAGGGTCCAGGCGACAGCCTCTGAGTGTCGACTGCGCCACTAGCAAGAACGTAGATATCTCGCCCCTTGAAAGTTTAAACTCATTCCCAATGACAATGCCGCGAGTGAGGTTCTGTATGTGGGGTTCCGTGAATAGAATTTTTTCTGCCCGACTTCTTTGTGACAGATCTCGAATTTATTCTTGTTCGTTCGTTTGTTCATTTTGGTTTAACGACACTTAACTAACAATGGCACATGGGATTTATTCTTCCAGCACGAGACTGAGTGATGATATCAGGCAGTAAAAGACAGTGGCATTGGCAGTAGCAGTGCCAGTCCAGTGGATGTAATTAGTGGTGCACTACTAAAAACAGTAGATGTATTTATTATGAATGAAAATAGTAATAGTGATAGTATTCGAAGCCGGTAGGTGTAGAATCCATTAGTCAGGATACTATTTGACGACTGCAGTGCGGGAAGGTATCAGTAATAGT
>CM062289.1:118876119-119193619 GCA_031216915.1 Pictodentalium vernedei | reverse complement strand
TAGCACGTTGTGGTGTTTGACAGCTGCACGCCGCTGCTCGATGGTTCTGTCCTGGCACTCCGGCTTCCTCCACCCGTACAACTGTCGACACGATGTGACCCCGGCTGTTGAAAGTGTCATTAAACACGAATAAAACCAAACAAGCAAACACGACGGCATCCGGGTAACACAATGCCCATCTAATTGATCAGGTTAATCCCAACTCTCATCAGGAAACTTAGAACTTGACAAGAATAAACATCTCGTTCATCTTTATATTCACTCGCAATTCTAATTTTCATCTTGTGCACACGTTTCTATTATCCCGTGAGCACGAGTGGATTATCTTTTCAAATGTATCCAACTGCACAGACGATGTCATTTAGAAAAATATTCTCAGGTAACTTTTTCATTTTCGCATCAAAAACATAGCTTATGACCCCTTGTTGGAACAGGCTCAACGAGCTTGTTCCAACGAGACGTCAAATTTATGTTCTGAGACAAAATTAAAAATTTAATGGTGATTTTGTAAATAACGCTCGATGGTTTTTGCCGTTACCTTAACCAAGGAGTTAACGTTTTCTAAAGATTCGAATGAATTCTACACAGAAATCATTATTCCAGTTTTTATTTTTAACCCTTTACCCAACGCAGACGATATCAAAATTTATTATTTTAAATATCATTTTTTTAAATTTTTCAAAAAATTTCAACAAAACCATATCATGTGACCCCTCATTGGAACGAGCTCAATGAGCTCGTTCCAATGAGGGGTCACATGATATGGTTTTGTTGAAATATGTTGAAAAATTTATTTTTTTCAACTGTTCTGTTTGCATATTACGCGGGCGGATGTGGGCGATTCGTTAGGTAAAGGGTTAAAGTGCATCTCATGATGTTATTAGAACAAGCTGGGCGAGCCCTCAGTAGTTAAAGTGTCATACACTGCGCTTTGAATGACAAAATAAATAGACGTTTTAGGCGTCTTTGTGATACCACAATTATCTCATAGGTGATTACCAGAAGATCAAAACATTTCCAAGTGCTAATTTCCTCGCAATTACATTCCTGTAATATATCATTTTCATGTGTGTCAAAACGTCCTCCGAAAGTAGAAACTTTTCACCCACCATAAACCCGATTCAGATTTTGTGCCGTATTATATAATAAGCTCGAAATGCTTTCTTTTTAGCGGGGGAGGAATTCGTCACATACAGGTGAATTGTGCACTTGGTGATACCTTCTTGAAATTTGGCACACTGTTAGTGTAGGCTATGAGGTTCTCAAAAACGATCGGCTACAAGTTGACACCGACCGGTGGCGACCAGTAGCGGCACAATCCAAAATGGCCGCCAGCGGCTGAAGGGAACCTCCTTTTCGACGGTCTACCGACTATACATCCGATTGTAAGGGCGCGAAAGTGAACTCTGATCCACGCACGTGTTGGAAACAGACGTGGGAGATGATGTAGAATAAAACGAGATTCTCTATACGGACGCATCAATTTCTTGGAACTTGAAAAGAGCGTTGTTTCTCCGGGATCAGCGTCATTCAGGCAAACCTGAATGACGCTGATCCCGGAGAAACAACGCTCTTTATGAAGCAGTCTCTTTGCCATACAATCTCTTGTTTGGCGTAATTCCGCAAGCAATTCTGATTTGTCTGTCGAAATTAATTCGAGAACGCGATTGTTCACAAAAATCATTCACAGAATGAGTGAGAATCCTCTTCGTGTACGGACTAGTACTGACTGGGAACGTTGTTGCTTTTGCCAGCAAGACAGTTCCAAGAAATTGATGCGTCCGTATAGAGAATCTCGTTTTCATGACGCCTATAAAGCTATTGAGGAAGACATAACGCGCTTCCTAGATAATGGCGTTGAGCTTCCATATAATTTGACCATTGATTGTTTGATGAGAGAGAGTGATGAGTGTATGTCGATGTCACTGTTGACGAATAAGGCAATATATCATAAGACATGCCGTGACAGTATTCGGACTCACATCGTACAGCGCGTGCTACACAAGCGAGAGCGAAATGAGGCAGTGGCATCCTGCTCCACGCTGAGTCCTAAAAGAACACGGACAAGTTTTGAATCTGGCTGTGACAGGAAACTGCCCCAGTGTGTTTATTGTCACAAACGCGAAGGTGACAGCAGTGAGCCTATTTGCAGATCAATGTCTGATAACAATAAACTCAAAATTATGGCAAAGGAAGCCGAGAACTGGGTTGTTTTTTCTCGGGTCAATGCAGCATTTGATTCCGCTCCTAGTGATCTTTACTATCACAAAACCTGTTATTGTAAGCTTGCCAATGAAGCACGAGCGGCTAAATCTAAAAAGTCGAAGAACGCCGAACATTCCGCGTCAGGCCTGCCCTATGACCCTCTCGTTATGGCAGAGCTCATAACATTTGTTGAACACAACGATTCCGCGATGAAGCTTGTCGATCTCAAGAATCTGTACAGTCGGAGGTTGAAGCAAGTCGGTTCTGATTGGCTTAGTGAAGAAATACATTCCACTCGATTCAAAGAACATTTGTTGCAGAAATTGGGCGATGGCTGGGACGCCTTCACACAGGGTAGAGATGTGTTTATTTCAAGTAGGTTTCGAGTTGGCTCCTTGTTGTCCGAATCTTTAACTCGTATAGTGTCTGAGGAAGAGGCAAAAAAGATAGTTGATGTGGGTCTTCTTCTGCGTAAACACATACTCATATCTCAAGCTCCTTTCACGGGATCATTTTCATCTTATTGCTTGAGCGAGCCTGTACCCAACTCACTCCTGACTCTTCTTAGAGTTCTACTTGAGGGCACATGTAGTATACAGAACTTAGGCGATGATGAGACTGTTAATGCCAAGACTCGAGTGGCTTGTACTATTTCACAGATGTTGATCAGCAATTCAGCGAAACGCTCCGAACATGCACAAAATGTTCACCAGAGACGTGACAGAGAAACTCCAATGCCTCTTTATGTGGGTTTGAAGTTGCATGCCCATGATCGTATGAAAAATCTTATCAGAGATTTTCATCAAATGGGACTCTCTGTCTCTTATGATCGCGTAATGGATGTTCGCAGGAGTTTCGCGAGAGCTGTTTCACTGCGGTTCAAGAACGAAGGTGTTGTAGTCCCAGCTAACTGCAAACGTAATGTTTTCTCGATAGGAACCACTGATAACATTGATGTATCTGGTAGATCTGATATGCATGGTACGTCCATCACACTCATTGGTCAACTGAGCAGGGACAATGTGGGTACTGATCCCCCACCACTGAGTTTAGATGTTCCAGAAGACACACAAATTGAACTCCCAGACGACTATGCATTTGTTCCTTTCGTTGAAGACTTTGGTGGGGACATCAGGCTTGAATCTCCAGATGAATGTAATGTACGGCCCAATGAATATGCAGATTTGAACGTGGGAGAGAATGACTGGTTGTCTCATGTGTCACAGATCAGCAATAAAGGGAAGGTTGATGGCAGCTGGCAGCTTGATGAAGTCCCTGTGACCTTTTCAGGCTTCTTTTCAAAACATGAAGATCAAGACAATGTCAAACCTCGTGCAGTTATTGGGGTATTCCCTGTTTTCAGTGAGCAGAAAGCGGACTCACTCAGTATGCAGAAGCATGCTATGTATGTGGTCAGGGAAGCTACTGCTTTCGTAAACCCCGGCCAGATACCTGTCATTGAAGGTGACTGTCCGTTGTATGCCAGGCAGAAAAAATGTCAATGGCTGTTCCCAGAGGAGATAGGTGAGGATCGAATGGTGTGTATGATTGGATTCCTGCATCTTGAAATGTGCACCCAAGAAGCTGGTGGTAAGCTTATGGGTGGTTCTGGTTGGGAGCGAATGTTTCACCTCGCAAAGATATTCACACCCGGTGTAGCATCATCCCTACTTGGTGGGAAACATGTCAAGAGGACGCGACAGGCATATCTTCTCACTCTAGCTTGGCTTGAGATCCTCAGAAAGAATGCTTATGAGATTTACTGTCAGCAGACTGGGCCCCATGAGTCATTTGAAATGTGGGAACAGAGGATTCTTTCACAATCTCCAACTGCGCGCTATTGGGGTGAAATCGTTCGGAACTTTCTCTTGACAAGCTGTCAATTCGTTCGGAACCAACGAATCGGTAACTGGCCTGGTACACTGTGTTCTATCGATGAGTTGTGCAGTTACTTTTTTGCCCTAGGACATACAAATTATTGTCGGTGGGTCCCCGTATTTCTGAGAGACATGTCTCAGCTACCCAGGCGGCATCCTTCAATCCACAACAAATTCATGGAAGGCCATTTTGTGGTCCAGCGTAGTGAGAGGAAGTTCAGTATGATGGGTTTAGATCAGAGCCAAGAACATAGTATCCAACTACTCAAAGAAGACAGTGGTCCAAAAGGTCTCTATGGCCAGGCTGAAGAGAAAGTCGTTATTGAGCTTTCAAGGTCAGAAGTTCTGCGTGTTATAGATGAGTATGAATATGCAAGTTTCCACACAACATCATCAGATAACACGGAACACCCGGAAAGTTCGGTATCAGAGCAGAAAAAATTTCTGAATCAATTGAAATCTCTCCTCGATCTGGTGAATCAGGGACTCATTATCAACCCTTATGATGAAACTAGTGGTCAGCTGGTGACATTAGATACTGGTGAATATATGGACCCCGAAGTTAGTAAGAGTTTACGGTCATTACCCGAAAGGGGCAAGCATTTATATTCCACTTTCTTGAAGGAAAGGCTTGTGGAATGCACCGTACCCCTGAATGATGTTATTCCCAAGGCAAATATATATACCTTCCTTAACCCACCCCCAGCCAACCTGGACAAAGGCCGAGACAAACTCATGTCAAGTAAAGCAACTGCCGCAATAGTTACCCAGATGTTCGTTTCACTGCAAGCCCGGCCTGATTCAAACATGGATGAGTTTTTCATGCACGAGAATGCACGTGATCCGCCAGCATTATCCGATAGAGGTAAGCTACGGAGTGGGACAAAATCTCAAATTCTCAATTGTTTACCAGCTATTCCTGCACAAGGGAAGAATTCAGCAGCTAGACAAGCTTCAGTTGTCATCTTGGATATGCCTGCTGTAGTCCATGTAATCAAACCACAGAAAGCGGATCTGTTTGGAGAATATGCTCGATTGCAATTATTGCCATACATCGAATCTCTGATTAACACGAACACCACAAGGGTTGATGCGATCTATGACTGTTACCCCGAAGGCAGTTTGAAGAATCAGACGCGAGCAAAACGCCTCGGTGAGACAGCAGTTAGGTTGATACGGGTGTCCGAGAACGTCCCTTTACCTAAAGGGAAGAATTGGCAGGCATTCTTGAAAGTTAGTGAGAATAAAGACGAATTTTTCAAGTTCCTGTCTGCTGAACTGCTGAAATTAACATCAACATCCGAGTACCAGTTGTTAACGACATCAGGAGAATATGTACTATGCAATAAGGATGTTAGCTTATGTGACATATCTCCATCGAACCACGAGGAAGCAGACACGCGCATGATGCTTCATCTCAACCATGCAGTCTCACAAGGTCACAAAATAGCTTTTCTTCGCACGGTTGATTCTGATGTCGTCATTCTGTCTTTGCACCATTTCGCAACATTCCGTGACCTTGGATTCAGTGAGCTGTGGATTGGGTTTGGAATTGGAAAGGCATATAAAGATATGCCAATTCATGAGATAGCTTCACAACTTGGACCTGATTACTGTAAGGCCCTGACTTTCTTCCACGCCTTCACAGGTTGTGATGTAACATCCAGCATGCTCGGCATTGGGAAGAAGACAGGATGGAATGCATGGATGAATTTTCCCGCATCAACTGAAATGATGATAGAATTGACTGAGAATCCGCAAGTCTTTTCAGAGGATTCCCCTCATATGCAGCATATCGAAAAACTCACCATACAGATGTACAGTAACAGTTGTGTCAGTACACGTGTCAATGATGCGAGACGGCATATGTTCACACATGGCCTTAAGTCTATGGAAAACATCCCGCCCACCAAAGCAGCTCTGTATCAACATGTAAAAAGGGTAATTCTTGTGTCATCTTTCATTTGGCATCGTGCTCTGCAGAAACACTTATGTGTGCCAGACCCATCACAGTACGGATGGGAGTGGAATCCACGTCTCAATATTCTGGTCCCATTTTGGACTCACCTAGGAGACGCAAGTGCTGCATGTGCACTGATGCTCCACTGTAGTTGTGCCAAGGCCTGCAAGGGCAATTGCAAATGCTTGAAAGCTGGATTAAGGTGCACACCTTTGTGTAAGTGTGAAGGTGGCTGTTGTAACAATATTGAGTAGTATACTGTCATGTTAGGACCAGTCATCTCCTATTCTGGTATTTTTTTTTCCATTTTCGGCCAGTTAACACATGTCATGTTTCTAGTTGAGTTGATTTTGCTAACAAATGTTCATCCCATGTGGCTTGCTACATTGTCCGGGGTATAGGAATACAGTTTTAGATTTCGGAAAATAGTCTGTTATTTACTGCACAAGACGGTGTTAATTCATGCATAGCATGATACAATATCCCCAACTATTTTGCCTCTGTACAACAGTTGATACCTTCGTTCACCCGTGTGTTCATCTATGGTATCCTTGTCTTTCTCTGGCCATAGGCCACATGTGACTAGTCAGTTCCTACTCCATAGCAAATCAACTTGGAAATCCTTCATCTTGTAGCGCACTCATGTCTCAATGAATCCATACCTGAGTTGATCTAATAAATCTAACGTAAGGTATCAAATTGCCATACCGGATCATATTTCGATAAGTTATTCGCTAAAACATTTCGACCACTCATCGACATCAAAGGTCATGTTTTGGCTCCCAGTGGTGGCTATATCTCTATATCCCTGGTAAAGTAGCATACCATGAGGGATGGGCATTAAGTGTCGGCAACATTAATCCTGACTTGGAACACACCACATCTTAACTGGCCGAAAATGAAGAATACTACTTGTAGTCAAAAAATATTCCTGTACCTCGAATGACTGCAAACATACACTCACCCCTTCTAGTCCCATTTTGCCAATGTTCTATACTGGCAAGATAACATTGTATAATTAACAACGGGAACTAATGCATCCCGAGTTCATTCCAGCACTGCCCTTGCTGGCAGACGTGTCGCTATGGTGTTGAGATTGAACCAGAACTCCTCTAGAAATTTGATAGTTTTATTTTCTTAGAAAATAAATCTATCGAAAATGCCGGAAGTTGAGAATAGACTGTCACTTTAATTGGATTATCAAATGTCCAAGTATCCCCACTGCTGCATACTATCGAGTACCCTTGTTCATGTGTTGACAGGAATCTCTCATACCATGTTCATTTGACCATTGCATTCCCGAGAAACATTCAACACTAATTTATCTACGGACGGACGATCATACTGACAGTCAGACACACAGACGCACACATCGACGGAAATTCTGATCCCATTATCCATTAATCTTCCCCCCAACTTGTTCCAAGGGCTTCACTCCATCATTCACATCAATTACAGCACATGTATGGTGTTAGGTTTGGAGCTTCAGTTGTGCGATCGGCGAAAATAGCTTTTTTTCGATCCGCTTGGCGGCCATTTTGGATTTCGCTGCTAGTGGTGGCTAGAGGATGGTGCCAACTTGTAGCCGATCGATTTTGAAATCTCTGATGCCTACCCTTACATCATGCCAAATTTCAGGAAGGTATCACCAAGTGCACAATTCTAGCGAATTCCTCCCCCGCTATTTAGTCCGTGGCTCTCTCAGCATGCGCCCACTTTCTCCAAGAGCAATGCAACGTGCCACGATATAGCCATGAATGCTGAAAGTATCGTTGAACACAAATAAACGTTACAGGAGATATAGTGTGTCCGGATGTAAAAACCTCTCCAACACATCCACCCCATCTGGCGACTGGATTCGCGCATTTTACATTCTCAATACGCGTCAATGACAGCTTTGAGGATCATGAGAGAAGATACGTACACATTTTACACAAGACTGGGCTCGTTCTTTCCACTCCCAATGAAATTGCTTCCGCAAGCTCATACTTGCCATCAGTGGCGTGAAGATAACCTTTTCTGGTCGATGGTCGAGACCATAAACTGTTGGACATAAATTAGTGATGCGTCGCATCGACTGTGGCACGCGACGATTCATAGCTTCGTTATTTTTCTGTCGGAAATTTCATGGCCTTTAACCCTGTGATGACTGAGTTAATAATTCTAACCTGACATGGAGAAGTTTGGGGAAATGTTTGTCTGAAAGACGCAATTTCAAAACTGGAAAATGTTTTCTCCCTATTTTCTAAATTTATGAAAGTCTCCGGGCCCACAGATTTTCCAAACACCCCCGCTGGTTAAGCCTACATATACTGTCCAAAAAAAGTTAACCCCCCCCCCCCCCCCCCCGCCACCTCCCTATAATACCAGTGGGTATAAAGTAAATGTGTAAATTCTCCCGAGAAAACCTGCCATTTGCAGTTGGGGGAATATGCCTTATTAGTGAAGCAAGGGTTTCCAGAGCTTTCTTTTTTATTGAATGAATATTAGACACCGCCGACGTCATCACAACGTGAAAAAACGTCACGTTGTTCAGTACCTGATGGAACAGCCTCAAGCATATCTAACACACCTTAACCCTTTACCTAACATGAAAAGCAGACGACACTTGCAAACAAAATTCTTGAATAACTAATTTTTTTTCATTTTCGTCTCAAAAACATAGGTTATGACCCCTCGTTGGAACGAGCTCGACGAGCTCGTTCCAACGAGGGGTCATAACCTATGTTTTTGAGACCTCAAAAAATGAAAAAATAATGAAAATTAACTGGCGATTTTTGAGAATAACGCTGGCCGATTTTGTACGTTACTTTGTGTAAAGGTTAATCGGCGTGGCTCACTGTCCATGACCTTCCGAAATTCTCTCACTGTGATGTTGTCTCATTTCTCTATAAGCACACGACAGTGAAGTGGTCAATAGCCAGCAAATATTCACCTGTTTTAAGGATGTATGCCCGATCCGATAGAGGAATGCAGAATATCACAATATAAGCTATTCGTATACCCACAGGTTTTATAGGGGGGGGGGGGGGGGCTTAACTTGTTTTGGACAGTATATTTCCGACAGAATTGTTGGTGGTTGGAGGGGGACGTCGCTCCCCCGACACCACTGCATATAAGGCCCTAATTGCCGTCTAAAACTTGTGTAAGGCGAAGGGTCAAGTAGGCCTGTGTTAGTTTTAGATATATATGTAAATAAAATACGGGTTTCGCGTCTGTGCGATTTTGAACGGTATTCAAATAAATAACTTGTTTTGGACAGTATATTTCCGACAGAATTGTTGGTGGTTGGAGCGGGACGTCGCTCCCCCGGCTCCCCTGCATATAAGGCCCTGATTGCCGTCTAAAACTTGTGTAAGGCGAAAGGGTCAAGTAGGCCTGTGTTAGTTTTAGATATATATGTAAATAAAATACGGGTTTCGCGTCTGTGCGATTTTGAACGGTATTCAAATAAATACAAGATTCGATGCAGTTGTTACACCTATATAAAGTCACATTACCTATTCATATCTTCAATTTCCGCGAAGTCGCTTTGTTCCTGTACTTCCTGGTTGGTGATATGTGTACCTTAGATGTGTGGCTACCTAAAACGAGATGACAGGTAGGACATTTTACATCCTTTTCAAATTTATATCAATTCTGCATTCATAAAATCAGAATGTTCCATGGATTTGCTTTTCCACTGCTAGTGATAATAATTTGCCTCAGCTGCCCAAAAATTTAGAATGCGATTTTTTTTACACCATTGCAATGACGCAAGATAACGAGTTTTTTGCATGAAGATCCGGGTTTGATAATTTTGATAGATGTACTCAGTGAACGCGGGATTAAGCGTTTTCCAATCAGTTGTTCACAGCAAGTGAAATTACCCGAATGCTATGCTTGCTGGAACAAAAGAACCTAGAAGCAAATTTTCAGTTCATGGACAACCTGCACGACTTTACCTTGTACTTCATGAAATGCACTCATGTTTTAATTCCTGGATCTGTGAGTTAATAATAATAACTTGTGGCGTTCTTTTTTTAATGTCTTCTTTTTCCTTTTTTCTCTCACCGTCAGTGTTGCTTTGGTTTGCAACGTTTCGTAATCTCCATTAACCCTTTACCTAACATGAAAAGGAGACGACACCTGCTAACAAAATTCTTGAATAACTATTTTTTTTTCATTTTTATCTCAAAAACATAGGTTATGACACCTCTTTGGAACGAGCTCGACGAGCTCGTTCCAAAGAGGGGTCATAACCTATATTTTTGAGACAAAAAAATGAAACAAATAATGAAAAATAATTGGCGATTCTTGTGAATCGCGCTGGCCGGTTTTGGACATAACGTTTGGTAACAGATTAAAATGTTTATGGGGCGATCTCAGGAGATGGTTTTGTCAGTAAATGAAGTCTTAGTCCCTGGGGGCATTGGTTGGACATCGGTACTTCTGAGCAATGCATATAAAAAAAATGGCACAGGTAAATATGTCACATGAAAAATTGAGACACGGAAATAATGGCACTTTTTGAGACCGGAGGAAAAATTGATACAGAAGGGTAGGAAAAAGAAAGCACACAGAAAAAAGGTACGGCAGACTTGTCACATTTTTGGACAAGGGGAAAAAGAACAAATTTGCAACAGGGATAATAAGAAATTAAAAAATCGATAATGTTTAACAATGAATACTTTCATTTAGCTCAGTTATACTTCAAGTTCCCATCAGGTACATGTAAATGAATACTGCTTGGGGAATCCGCTGATTTGCCGCAATCCTCTGATGGTGATGCCTACATCAACTCCGCAATCCGCGGATCACACCCACCCTCCTTCATAATCTCCCAATATTCAGTCACAAACTCTTATATAACATCCCCCGTCAATATCTCCAACTAGTAAATAAAATAAATAAAATCAAAAAAATGAAATCAAAAGACAAATAAACAGAAAAAAAATAAATTCTCGATGAAAACAATATTAAACCTTTACCCAACGAATCGGCCACATCCGCCCGCGTAAAATGCAAATTCAGCAGCTGAAAAAAATACTATTTTTCAAAACATTTCAATAAAACCATATTATGTGACCCTTTTTGGAACGAGCTCTTTCCAATGAGGGAGTCTCATGATATGGTTTTGTAGTTTTTGAATTTTTTTTTTAAAATGATATTTAAAATAATAAATTTTGATATCGTCTGCGTTGGGTAAAGAATTAAACTCTAAAAAATAAAAAATAAAAAAAAAATAAAATATTAATCAGAATACACCTGTACGAAATAAAAGTGTGCAATATTTTCTAGCTCCAAGTGGCATCTTTTCCAAGCCTGGGTGCCATTTTTCCGAGAGGGTGATGCAAAGTGTGCCATATTTTTCTCTGCCATTTTTTCCTGTTCCATTTTTCAGAAAACCGTTCTGAGCGGCAACGCCTTCGACTCGAATCGCGATATGGCAAGTAAGAAATCGCGGATCATGGTCTTATCATGTTTTGGAAGAATATTTATGTAAAAATGTAAAAAAAAGACAAAGAAGAAAAAAACCCTAATAAATCCATTGCAAATTTCTTGAAGACTGATCCAGGTGCGCGCCAACTATCGTGGACACAGCCATCGACAAAAGAGACTTTCTATGGATGTCGAAACTTATATCTTTCAGTTCCAGACTTTAAGTTAACAATTCATAGAATTTCCATTTAATTCGGAAATATTGTACAGCAGTAACCACAAAGATATTAATATTCTGTTTCCGTGTGTTGTAATTTGGAAAAGACCTCCAGAATAATAATAGGCCTGGTGCGGAACTACTGTCGAACTGTCGCTGAAATATAAAACTTAAACACATTATTTTGATTTTTATTTATCCTAGTAATACTCTGCCCGTCCAGGCCATCTTGGGCTCCATGGAGCCCAGGGTGGCCTTGGTGGGGCAGAGTCTTTCAGTGACTACATATTAGTATGCACCTTCGTTTGACTATGATATTTTCCGTTTTGGGGATTTAGGCCAACCGTGTTTTTTTTTAAATACAGGGGTATAGCTAATGATATTGGGTTTGATATTATCTGCAGCCGGCATGTATGGTGATTTTTTTTAACCCTTTACATAACATGGAAAGCAGACGACACTTGCAAAAATAATTCTTGAATAACTATTTTTTTTCATTTTTTGTCTCAAAAACATAGGTTATGACCCCTCGTTGGAACGAGCTAGTTCCAACGAGGGGTCATAACCTATGTTTTTTAGACAAAAAATGAAAAAAATAATGAAAATTAATTGGCGATTTTTGAGAATCGCGCTGGCCGTTTTTGGCCGTTACGTTAGGTAAAGGGTTAAACAGTAATTCTATTTCTTTCTTTACGAAATAAGGTTTGGCGAACAGGCTATGCCTATATAAACGCCCAGGCCTGGCATTCTTAAAAAAGCAGGAGAACTAAAAATCGCTCCCCTCGCATGGCCTAGCGACTGGCTCTCCTCAAGCTTACCGTTGAAAAGCTAAACGTGGCAAAATGAAGTTTTACTACTAATGAATTCTGCCTTGTGGGCTTTGTACATTTTAATTGGTGCTACTAACAAGGTAGTCTCTGTGAGACTGCTACACTGCCCCTCCCACACCTCCAGGCCTCGGCAAGGCCCGGAGGAGCGGGAGGGGTAGTCTGACCATCTTACTGAGACCACTAACATAGCGTAGTTCTGAAAAGATGTGAGTTTTTTGGAATAGGCGGTTATGGTAATCATTATTTTCTAAAGCCAGGAGAGTTAGTTGTCGCCCTCCTTAATATTTTTAAGGCGAGCAGTAGGCGAGCGAATAAGTCGCTCACCTGAAAATGCCAGGCCTGAACGCCCTCCCCTACAAAATATTAAATTCTAACACAAGACATTGAATGGTGGAAGTGCCAGTGAGGAGTGAAGTGCACATAATCTGACAAATATTGTTCCAAGTTGCTAAACACTAAAATGTCCAAACAAAAGTACACATTGGAAACATAACTCCTTGGTCCGGAACGCGGTGGCTCAGTGGTTACGGAATTGAACTTCAAACCGAAAGGTCCACGGTTCGATCCCCGTCAGGAGTAACTGCGTTGTGTCCTTCGGCAAGATACTTAATCCCGATTGGTCACGTGGAGCCACGGTGGCGCTGTGTACTAAGGCGTATTGCACGGCGATGGCGCACTTGTCTTCCATCAATGCTCACCCTAAATGAGCTGAGTTAGTCTGACAGTTGCTCGCCGTTGCACGATGGTTGTCTCTGGGTACTTCGGCTTCGTCCACCGGTAAAACTGTGCGACGCAAGGTGACCCTGGCTGTCGGAGGTGTCGTTAAACCCCAATAAAAATGAATAAAAAAATATTAAATAAATAAATAACTCCTTGATAAATTGTTCGTTTTGGTGGAGGCTGGCTGTGTCTTCTTTTATGATTTGACACAGTGACAGTTAAGGTAACGATTGACCACATTTTCAAACAGGAGAAAATCCTGGATAAGCCTGCCTGTTTCCGAGTGAGTAATCGCCAGGTATGTGCTGAGAAGTCGTCCCCTGAGTTCCAATGTGTTCTATGTGCCTACTGGCACATAGAACACATTGGAACTCAGGGGACGAAGTGACACTATGGGATTCGACAGTCGCTGATGGGTTATGTGAAGAGACATCCTCCGCTTACACTTACCACCAGCGATCGTCGAACCTCTCAGTGTTAATTATATAATGTTGAAATGCCAGAGATAATTCTTAGTTATCCTCACCCGAAGACTGTGGGTTGCCAAATAAAAGATCATTTTGTATTATTCTTCTGCATTATTCAAAGTGTTCAGGAGGGTGCTTCTCTGTGTTACATATAGCTGAGAATTAAAGATGTAATGTTCAGTGATGTCGAACCCAAAACCACATTCACATTTTTGATCGTCCACAAGAATTATGTCACAATTGTGAGCATTTAAATTACTACACCCCAAGCGCAATTTCGCATGAAGAATTTGGTCTGCTCTGCAACCCGAGAGGAAGTACTTTGGGACATCCCTGTCATAGCATTTTAATATTCATTTAAAAGCTTTACTGTTCAACGATTGCATTTTTAACAGCGATACAGCCTTGTTACAACCAGTAGTGTATAAATTTACCAGTAATGTCGAAATCGACCAGTAATGTCGAAAAAATTAACCAGTAATGTCGAAATCAACCAGTAATGTCGAAAAAATCGACCAGTAATGTAAAAATCCGTAATGTCGAAAAATTAACCAGTAGTGTCAAAAAGTGACGACCAAAATGACGATTTTTCGCAAAAATTTCAATATTTTTTCTGGTTGCTCAAATTGTACTTTTGCCTATATTTATCGACTTTTAACCATTTTGGCGCAAGTTTAAACACATTTACCCCAGTAAATATGGAATTTTATGTTTAACAATTATTTCCCTCTTTCATATGCACAACATATCCCATCCTCTCTCTCTCTCTCTCTCTCTCTCTCTCTCTCTCTCTCTCCTCTTTCTCTCTATCTATCTCCCCTCTCTTTCTATCCCATGTCACTCTGCCTTTGCCCCCCATCTCTCTCTCTATCTCTCTCTCTCCACCATCCTCTCTCTCTCTATTCCCCTCTCCGTCTGTCTTTGCCCAGCCCTCTTTCCCCATCCCCCTCTCTCTCTCTCTCTCTCCATCATCCTCTCTCTCTATCCCCCTCTCCATCTGTCTTTGCCCAGCTCTCTTTCCCCATCCCTCTCTCTCTCTCTTCTCTCTCTCTCTCTGCCTTTGCCCTATCTATCTATCTATCTATCTATCTATCTATCTATCTATCTATCTATCTATCTATCTATCTATCTATCTATCTATCTATCTATCTATCTATCTATCTATCTATCTGTTTGTCCGTCTGTCTGTCTGTCTGTCTGTCCCCTGTCCCTCTGCCTTTGCCCCTGCCTCTATCTCTCCTTCTCTCTCTCTCTATCGCTGTCTCCCTATCTCCTTTCCCTCTGTCTTTGTCCAACTCTCTCTCTGTCTCTCTCCTCTCTCTCTGTCTCTCTCTCTCTCTCTCTCTCTCTCTCTCTCTCTCTCTCCCTCCCTCCTCCCCCTCTCTATCTCTGGATAGATAATGAATTGATACGACGCTGAAATATATTGTCTAGTATTTAGCGCTCGCACAGATAGACATACAGTCACACATGTAGGCTGGCAAGTGTGTAGGCAGGCAGGTTAGCAGCATCCAGGCTGACGGACAGAAATCCAGACAGACAGATAGCAATGTGGCGTGTGAAAAATAACCCCTAGACGTAGATAGACAACTGAATGACGGAAAGACAGGCAGACCTACATAAAGAAAGATTGATTGGTTGGTTGATTGATTGATTGATTTCGTTTACGACACTTAGTTTAAAGCACGCGCACCATACACGTGTCATTTCGGCATGTGGCTTGGCACACGAAGTCAACGTGCACCTGGGATAAAGTGTCATTCCCAAGGACACAACTTAACTGACCTCGTCAGGTATAGAACCCGGATATTCATCAAATTGAATTGCGAGGCAATTTCTCGATTGAGCTAATACTGCTCCCCACGTACATGCGGGTACATGCGGGTGACGCAGACTGACTGATTGATGGATGTAGGTAAAATGACAGGTAGCAAATTGGTAGAACTAGATGATAGACATGTAGCAAATATCGGCTAGTGACTGACATTATAATAGTCAGTCATTAAAGCACACGACCAGGGGTGTTAGGGGGGGGGGGCTATACGCTATACCCCCTCCCCCGTCGGCAAGTGTTAGTGCTCCTCATTTTGGTCGTCACTTTTTGACACTACTGGTTAATTTTTCGACATTACGGATTTTTACATTACTGGTCGATTTTTTCGACATTACTGGTTGATTTCGACATTACTGGTTAATTTTTTCGACATTACTGGTTGATTTCGACATTACTGGTAAATTTATACACTACTGGTTGTAACAAGCCTGGCTCTAAATTACACGCAGTGGAACAAATTGTTTGTTTGTCTTCCTCTCCTATTTCAGAAAAACAAAATAGAAAAGAGATGTCACCATTTCTCAGTGGAGTTTATTTTCTTTTATTATATATTACTGCATGCGTAATTTTTTAGTATGTATATCAATTTTAAAGTACTATAAATTTGATGTCAGCCGGTTTGAGATATCTAATTGTAGTATACTCCGCCCCCAGACCAAACTAGTTCAAACAAACTCCGTTGGAAAAAATATCTCAATGGCTGCTGAAAAGGAGGAGGCGTACCCTCACCCACTTTATTGAATCATGTATTTTGCCCCACCTCTCCACTTTGGTAAATATTAAATACCCATGTGCGTAATTCAATCAATATTTATTTAGCCCTTTACCCAACGAATCGCCCGCATCCGCCCGCGTAATATGCAAATTCAGCAGCTGAAAAAATAGTATTTTTCGAAAAATTTCAACAAAACCCTATCATGTGACCCCTCTTTGGAACGAGCTCGTTCCAAAGAGGGGTCACATGATATGGTTTTGTTGAAATTTTTCGAAAAAATGTAAAAAATGATATTTAAAATAATAAATTTTGAAATCGTCTGCGTTGGGTAATGGGTTAAATTTTGTCTACAAGTCAAACGTTTTAATGTTTCATTTCAATAATTACAGTGTTGTTGGAATAATACTCTCCTAGTTGTGAAAACGGTTTTCATACTTTCCAATCTCAAACACCGCGCCATTTTTATATACTTTTGAGATGACCGACAGTGGGAGCGCGGTAGCTCAGTAGGTAGAGGTGCAGGCTGCAAGCCGAGAGGTTCGAATCCCACCTGCGGCAACCGCGTTGTGTCCTTGGACAAGGCAATTCATCCCCATTGCCCGCGTGGGGGCACGATGACGCCGTGTACTAAGGCGTACTGCACGTCGATTGTACGCATGTCTTTAACCAATCTAAGCCTGCCTGTGCTGCAGTGCGGAGTTACGATGTTGGGGAGCTGCCAGCTGCTCGTCGTTGCTCGGTGGTTCTCTCCGGGTACTCCAGCTTCCTCCACCCGTAAAACTGTCACGGTCATGATTAGCCATTGTGCATAAATATGTGACCTTAAACATCAATAAATAGATGACCGACAGTATTAAGTAGCGGCTTGCCTTATATTTTATTTCATACTTAATCATTACATAGAGAATATTATTTACGGTATAGGGGGCACGGTGGCTCGGGGGTTACGGCATTGAACTTCAAATCGAAAGCTCCACGGTTGGATCCCTGCTTTTGAAAGCTGGTGGTATCGTCCATGTCACTTCAATATCAGCAGTTGGAAGAGTCCATATTCATTGTTTGGATGTAGACCGATTAATATTTTCAATGTGCAGCCTTGGGGCTGCACATTGAATAAATTAATTGGTCTACCCCACACATTCCTACTTAATGAGATTATGACGTATCATGTTCCTGCGCCCGAAAAGTGGCATCTCTTTCGAGGGGTTAATGCCTTAGCATTTCAGTTTTTCCAACGAAATCTGAGTAAATCTAGCTCAGAATTCCAGAATTTTCAGTGATAGTTTATTCTAGTTTATTGATTTTATAAAATCAAATGTGGGAGCGCGGTGACTCAGTAGGTAGAGATGCAGGCTGCAAGCCGAGAGGTCCTCGGTTCGAGTCCCACATGCGGCAATCGCGTTGTGTCCGCGTTAATCCCAGTTGCCCACGTGGGGGCACGGTGACTGCACGTCGATGGTGCACTTGTATTCAACCAATACTAACCCTGTTTGTGTGGAGTTAGTAGTTTAGTTTAATAGTTTAATGCATTACACCATAATGGCAGTTGCACAATACAAACACAACAAATAAGAAGAATTAGTAAACATGATGTATAATATAAAGTACTAATGACTATTTTCTTTAACAAGGTGATCTCGCTCACAGAAGAATGACCAGAGCATGTCAGAAATAATATTAATAGATTTACTATCACAGTTTTTCAACTTTTAATAGTATTTCTCCGAATCATTTAATTGTTCAAATTCTTTGTTTTCTTTTATAATTTCTTCGAACCCCGTTTCTCTAATTTCGACATATGCCTCACAATACATAACAAAATGTTTTCGCTCTCTATTTCACCGGTATCGCACACCTGGCATCTCCTATCATTTAGAGGCGTTGGGGGTTGTTTATGTCTACCCTTTTCTATTTCCAAATTATGGTTACTAACCCTAAGTCTAGTAAACAGTTCACGGGCCTGTCGAGATCTGGTGATTTTCAGATAAAATTCAAGCTTGTATTAATTTTGAACTAATCGATACGTTCGTAACTTATTATTGCCTTTCATTTTGTCATCATTGAACATATCTTTAGTAAATCTTTCTCTATGCTGAGATTCTAGAACATCTTTCAGATATTTTCCATTACTATTGGTTTACTTTTGGAAACTTTGTTATTGTAACGAGATAACTGAGTTATCCAAGTTTTCGGAAGTTTACATTTGAGTGACTCCTTGAATGAGTTGGAGAGTATGTTATCGCCAGCAATTTTGCTGGCGATAACATACTCTCCAACTCATTCAAGGAGTTATATTTATGGAGATGTAAAAGCGGCCGAATACACTATCGATATTATTGAGAATAATATTGAGTAAATAATATTGACAATATATTTTTTGTCACAAACTACTCAATAGTTTCTTCAATATTTTCGGTCGTTTCTTCGTCTGCCACCGCGCTGTAAAAATGGATCCAGTTGTGGGTTTAGGCGTGGTACTGGCCCTGAGTAACGAAAAACAAAATAAAAAGAAATGGTGGACTAAACGATGGTTTTTAGAAAGACACACATTTGGTCATGGTGCCCTTATGGAGGAACTCCGGATTAATTAACCTGATGATTTCAGAAACTTTCTTCGAATGGATACTTCTTTAGCTCTTTACTATAGCTCTTTGTATACTTCAATGCACTCTAGTATGAACTTTCGTTCATCCTCTTTGGTGTTCTTTGCCATGTTTACGCTACGGTGACTTCAGATTTAATGAAATATTGCGTAATATTATTGACGGAACCCACACACTATCAATATTATTGACGGTCGTAAAATATTGAAGAAAATATTTCAGAGATCTCAGATATTCGTCAATACTATTGATCAATCTTCAATATCTCCCACACACTGGCAATAATATTGTCAATACCGTTTATTGACAATATTATTGTCAATAATATTGATAGTGTATGGGCCGCTTTAAGATAGCATCGTTCACAATAGGATATCTACCCAACTCTCCACGTGTTGCGTGATTAGATGCTTCTCTATTCGACATTAATATTTGTTTACAAAATTTCAAGTGGACTTGTTCGCAGGCTGTAGTGTCCGCAAAATGAGTATTAAGATCAGGGGAGTATGTTTGGGAGTCTGACGGTTGCTCGCCGTTGCTCGGTGGTTCTCTCCGGGTACTTCGGCTTCCTCCACCCGTAAAATTGTCCGATACGAGGTGACCCTGCCTGTCAAAAGTGACGTTAAACCCCAATAAATAAATAATTAAATAATAAAATCAAATGTCCCAGAAAAGTCGAAAATGCAATTATATAGGGACTTCTCTGATCCTTGAGCTTTCGGGGGCCTCTCTCAGAGAGGCTCTAAAAGCTAGATGGTTAGAGAAGAACGTTCGACTGTATTGTTGGGTTAACCCTTTACCTAACATGAAAAGCAGACGACACTTGCAAAAATAATTCTTGAATAACTATTTTTTTTTCATTTTTTTGTCTCAAAAACATAGGTTATGACCCCTCGTTGGAACGAGCTCGACGAGCTCGTTCCAACGAGGGGTCATAACCTAAGTTTTTGAGACAAAAAATGAAAAAAATAATGAAAATTAATAGGCGATTTTTGACAATAGCGCTGGCCGGTTTTGGCCGTTACGTTAGGTAAAGGGTTAACCTTTGAACCCTTATGAGATATTCCATGCCAGTTCAGAGCAATCATCTGGTGGACTCCATAGTCGATACTCGGAGGAAGACCAATGAATATTTTCAATGTGCCGTCTTGGGACACAAAATCACTTTGCAACTATCAACTTTATGAAATCAGGTCGTACCACTATCGGAAGAGCGCTCTTTCGGGTCCAAAGACCCAGCCTACTCACTTGTATTTTAGTTCCACAGCCTCCGATGATAAATCACTTCCAGACAAAATATTCACAGCTCAGGTTGACTAAAATTCACAACACAAGTTTCCCCACGCGTGTTCGACATATGAGTCGTATGTAACGATTTGAACTTTGCCTTTCATACAAGAAGCACGTATCGTCAACTCACAACCTTACAGAATATGATGCATACTCAATTTATATTCACCATGGCTCTGCTGGTGGCAAGTAAAATATTTACATTGCATGTGACTGGGTTGCTATCAATTCTTACTGGGCATCCCTTCCCATCAATTCCTTCAATTAACAGTCTTCCTGTTTATTTGATCTCCTTTCGCCAAAAACGCATCGGACGTTGAAATTGTTCGAATCTATTGTACTTGAAACCAAAGGGGGGTGGGGGGGGGGGGGCACTAAACATTTTGGAAGACGTGACGTCCTATTTTTTATTCGGCTCCTTTTTACACCCACCCACCCACTACGTGCAAATTTTCTACTACCGTTCTCAGACCCCCCCCCCCCCCCCCCCCACACTCTCCCATTAAAATCCAAAATAAGCTTATAAACTTAGTAGGCACAGCTGTCTTTAGGGGGTTTTCATAATGTTCTTAACCCTTTACCCAACGTAACGGCCAAAACCGGCCAGCGCTATTCTCAAAAATCGCCAATTAATTTTTATTATTTTTTCATTTTTTGTCTCAAAAACATAGGTTATGACCCCTCTTTGGAACGAGCTCGTTCCAATGAGGGGTCATAACCTATGTTTTTTGAGACAAAAAATGAAAAAAAAATTAGTTATTCAATCATTTTTTGGCAAGTGTCGTCTGCTTTTCATGTTAGGTAAAGGGTTAAACTGGTACCACCAATTTAAACCTCTGTGGGCTGCTGTGGGCCCCAGTCTACAAATGACAAGCTGTTCATTATCAGGCTTGGCCAGAGCAGGTGTACATTTATGGGAACAAATTTTCATTTGAATTGTTCCCAAAATATTGTTTGCACATTTTCTACATTTAGAACAAGACACCCACCCCCTACTAACGTGTGACATTTTCCCAGTTTAAGCCCAATATTCTCACATTTAAAGCCTCCTGATGTTGTATTTATGTTAAGAGTGTGATGTACAGCATCATCTTTAAGGTTTGAAACACAAATGATGGTATATATTAGCTGATATATTGATATAGTTTTAAAAAATTTAAAAAATTGCACAAGTTGGAAATGCACATTTTTGGCGCACTCAAGAAACCCACCCATCCCCACGTCACGTCTTGCAAATTTTGGGTGGCCTCCCCCTGGTGAAACTATAAATTATTACTTTCAAATATACATAAATCAACTCCCTCATCTTGACTTTCAGAGATTACAAATTGTTACGCGGAGACGGCTTACAAAAGCAATATTGCTTGATGCTGAATCCCATTTTGCGTCTAGTCTGTATGACATTATTATTCATGTTACTTATTTTGCATCATTGTTTTTGTATTCATACTTCTTTTCACAAATAAATATTGTTTAACCCTTTACCTAACATGAACAGGAGACGACACTTACAAACAATATTTTTGAATGACTAATTTGTTTCATTTTTTGTCTCAAAAACATAGGTTATGACCCCTCATTGGAACGAGCTCGACGAGCTCGTTCCAAAGAGGGGCCATAACCTATGTTTTTGAGACAAAAAATGAAAAAAATAATAAAAATTAATTAGCGATTTTTGTGAATAGCGTGGCCGTTTTTTTGCCGTTACGTTGGGTAAAGGGTTAAACTAAATACCAATGAGATATATTTCACGGGGGAGAAATGTAGTAGAAAACCAACTCAGCTCATAACAGCTAGGTAATAATAATAAGTCTTTGGCCTTCCGTTGATTTGTCGCGGTCCTCCAACGAGAAGGCTTACATCAGTCCAGTCCCCCACCAGGTTATCTCTCCCACACTCTCCCTTCTAATCTTCCAGCATTCAATCAAAAACTGTTTCATTATTTTTCCCCATTGGCGCTTTCTCGATCCCCCCAACTCTAAAATGTACCCTTCCCTCGTGTTATTTCTCATTCACGTATCCGTCATGTTTTCATGCAATTTTTACATTAGTTTTGTACTACGAGGCAAATATTTGGAGTATTCTAAAATAAAATGTTCCAGGGTCTCCGTTACTCCTAATTTGCACATTTGGCATGCCCCCCCCCCCCCCGCCCCCCATCAACTCGAATGACTTGGATCTCACTTTGAACATCAATGACTCCCCCACCTAAACGATCCACCGGAGGAGCGCGGTTGCTCAGTAGGTAGAGGTGCAGGTTACAAGCGGAGAGGTCCTCGGTTCAAATCCCACCTGCGGCAACCGCGTTGTGCCCTTGGGCAAGACACTTCATCTCCATTGCCCGCGTGGGGGCACGATGATGCCGTGCACTAAGGCGAACTGCAAGTTGATGGTACGCATGCCTTCAACCAATCTAACCCTGCCTGTGCTGCAGTGCGGAGTTACGATGTTGGTGAGCTGGCAGCTGCTCGTCGTTGCTCGGTGGTTCTCTCCGGGTACTCCGGCTTCCTCCACCCGTAAAACTGTCACGGTCATGATTAGCCATTGTACATAAATATGTGTCCTTAAACATCAATAAATAATAAATAAACGATCCATCTAGGTATCCTCGAAAGTGGCGCATAGTTTTTAATATAACCCGTCTAAAGAGCCCTTGGTCCTAATTGCAGGTCGCCAGGTTAACACTTGGCTGCCGAAAGCGATTATTGTTACCTATTTTATGATGATTATCTGTACGTTCTAGTATGCGTAGATCAAACCTACCATCTGATTACTTGTTGGAACGGGCTCAGTGCCCTTTTCCAACAATTAATCAGATGATAGTGTTTAAAGAATTAATAAATTTCAATAAATTTCCTCGCATGCAGGTGTACATAGAGGTCCTCCATATATGGCTAAAGTTGGCGTGGCAGTAAAAGGTTTAATAGTGAGTGAGCTCAGTGAGTGAGCTCAAATCTGCAGAGAATGGATTGTCCACCTGAATTTTATTTGCAAAATCTGTGAATTAAACAGCAGAACGGCTTGCCACTTTTCAGTTTAAATACAATACGACCGACGTGGACTGGTCATTTTCCACGGGGTGGGCAGTTTTTCCACGGACCCAATAATAGTAGACTGCAACACTAATTACAGGAATAATCATCAAAAATTTAATTGATGAAACACCGTGTATTACCAACTACTTCATTAATGAACATTTTGCTGCTGATGATTTTTATTACCTGGTAAACGCATGCGTGGATATCACTGCCCGTGTGTGGGTTACGACCGGCCCACGGCGACTGTACTGTAGCAAAGAATGCGAAAATTAACAGGTGCTTTTGTTTTGTTTTGTTTTTTTGTTTTTTTTTTAGTTTTTTTCTAAAAAGCTGTTAATATCTCGAATGGAAAGTTTAGAAATAAAAAATGCGTAACCACATTACGTTATGAATAACTAACTGTTAAACAGATAAAATGATCATTTGATAGATAAAAGAAAGAAAAGAAAATGTATGTTTCTACTCATTGGTAACGTATTTCAAAGCAGTCAAGTGGTAAATAAACTAACTGGTTAAGTGCAAGAAGCCACTATCAGTGCTTTCCAAAAAATGAGGGTACCAGAGCAAAAGCCAACATTTTCCTTGCACATGTTTCATATCCTGTTGAACGTAAATAATATTTTATTTATATAAATGTGCTTTATCACAAATTATTGAAGAGTGCCTGTGGGCACTCTTCAATAATTTGTAATAAAACAAATTTTGATGAACAAATTCAGAAAAATAATGTAGCCCCCAACCAGTTAATACTGAAATATCGCCACGGCTTTGACGCGGTCTTTGGATCTGATAGTTCTCGGATTTTCTGGGCTCCATCGAGTGTTTTCCCTGGATCTCGGGAGGTAACCTCGATGGCAACGGAACTTAAATTAAAGTGGCGTGTTTGTGTGTGGGAGGGGGGAGGTGAGGAGCGTGCATTAATCCAACCAGATCAAAGTTTAACAACCATCATGGAGTTCTTATCTTAAATGAAACTTACAATAGGCTTATATTAATTTCAATTTTTCAAAAAATGTTTCAAAAAGTATGTTTGAAAAGAATGCATTGCCGAGAGAATCGACATTGTGCATTTTGTATTCCCAGATTTGTTGTCTTTGAATAGTAATGATTGAAATGAATTAATTAGTCTAATTAATGTAATTAGTCTAAAACTTTACATACCGTATAATGGCCACAAAGGGTGGGCGATATGTACATAAAATGTCATTCAGATTTTATTGCTTCCGTAATTTTTTGCCTAAAAACGTAGCTTAGCCTAAGGCCTTTTATATACGTAACTCTTCCATCGCTTCGAATTCAATTAACCCTTTACCCAACTAATCGGCCACAACCGCCCGCGTAATATGCAAATTCAGCAGCAGAAAAATATTATTTTTCAAAAAATTTCAACAAAGCCATATCATGTGACCCCTCTTTGGAACGAGCACGTCGAGCTCATTCCAATGAGGAGTCACATGATATGGTTTTGTTGGAATTTTTTGAAAAATTTTAAAAAATGATATTTAAAATAATAAATTTTGATATCGTCTGCGTTGGGTAAAGGGTTAATTTCAATGCATTGAATTTGAGTCGACAGTAGTGTATATAACCATTAAATGCGAGCAGACGATTTTCAGACGAATCTTCGTGTCAGCCAGACGAACCTAATTCCCAAACATGAATTAGATCCGTGTTGGTTATAGACGTCGCATCACCGTCGACTCGAATTAAATGCAAATGAAATGAAAATGATGTGCTAATCAGGAAAACACCGAATGTCGTGACGTAATTTACAATTTTCAATAACGTTCGCAGTGGAATTGAATTCGAGTCGACGGTGATGCGCCGTCTATAACCAACACTGATCCCACGGAATTTGGGAATTGTCTTTCTTCTTGGTTTGGGGTGGGGATAAGGAAGCAACCAACTAAGCTATACAGACACTACTCGTCAAATTTCTTTTAAATCATTATGCGTCATGTTACTCCATCAAAGCACTATAAATTGCAAACAAATATGCCTGTATATGCAGGTCAAACTATATAAACATTATTATATGAAAGACAGTCTCTAAAGGAATTCAGAGCGACGATGGGGCGTCCGTGTAAATAAAATTAAGCCATAGTATTATTAGTTACCCCGTGTCTGATCACGTGGTACGGGTTTTTACCTACCAGAAGCCAGCCTTCGGCCTCATGGGATACGGCTGGCTTCGGGTAGGTAAAAACCCGTACCACGTGATCAGACACGGGGTAACGAATTTATCTATTGACTTTCCGTTTTAGAAGTACAATCTATTTCATGTGTGAACACACACAGCATGAGATCTTTTATCTTCCATTGCTGAGCCATACAGGTTTCTGTGGAATTTTTGTGCAAAAGAGTTTTTGTGAAAATATGCCGATATGACTAGCATAAAAAAATTATTGAATTTCTTTTTTTCTTTTTTGTCTCAAAAACATAGCTTATGAACCCCACATTGGAGGGTACTCGACAAGCTCATTCAAATAAGGGGTCATAAGCTATATTTTGGAGATAAAAAATTAAAATATAATACATGTACACTGTAAAACTGGAATGACGCGTCTTCTACGGGATATGGACAATTTGTAGATTTCGGAACGAGGCTTCCACTGGGTATGGGAAATTTGTCAGTGGCTGGGCGGACGTATCGTGGGTTTCATTGAATATGGTCTCATACCACGTATCTATCAACCAATCAAATAAAAAAATTCACTTTAGTCAATAGATAAAATGTATTCCTATACGTGTACATAGTTAAAATATATGTATGCATATCACATAAGATTGGTTTGTAGACTCAAACATTGTGAGTTGAGGTCATGCGTCAAAAGAATTCGACTCGACGGTAGCTCGTCCGTGTATATCAAATGAAGATTTGTCGGATTTCAGACGAATCTAATTCACTTGAATTCGAGTCGACGTTAGAGCGACGAATATAACAGGCCTTATGATACCCTCATTGGAACGAGCTATGTTTTTTAAGCAAAATATGAAGATTTTCATTTACTCAAGAATCCTTTCTGCAAGTCTTGTCTGCAATTTGTATAAGGTAAATGGTTACAACTCCAATGATTTATTTCACCTTTATAAGAATTGAAATGAATTATCTGTCGCTATAAAGCGACAGATAATTCATTTCAATTCTTATAATTTAATTCAGACTGTTTGCTTATATTATAATATACCCTTAAGCGGCCGAAGTCTCCGCCGGTTATATTATTGCAGTCATATCAACTTTTGTTCAGACGGCAGTTTTTGCTAATACACGCAGTCTCGAATACTGGAGATAACAGCCTATCTGTAGCAATTACTGTTTAAGTGTACCGTTCGACATGCCCATAATTTTGTATTTGACAAATGGGTGGGACAAAGTAAAACATTCATACACTAGGAAAATTATTCATCAAGATATGATACACTCACCTCGATTAATAACATGCAAGTAAATCGGATATCGTTGCAGAAAATCAAGTTATTTATTTTGATTGGCAGAAAATACAGTTCTGGAAAATACAACTATAAAAAGCGTTTTCTTTAAGTATTGAATGATGTTTTCTAGAAAATAATTTCGAAAAGAGATTCGAAATTTATGAAAAAGCAAACCCGCCTTCTATCATATTTTCATTTCCAACTATTTGTCCAGTGTTGAATGCGTGTACGTGACTTTTCGGGGAAAACTTCAACTAAATTTTAACACTGAGGCCTATTAATAAAATAATCGAAACATTTTTTACACAAAGAACGAGTTGAGTTGAAATATTTTACGTGTTATGTCAATTTAGTTCAATCCTTATAGTTTTATGTACAATGTTTATGTTATTCACGTTTCTGGATGACTTTTTATTGCTTCCTTCTTCTGTTGAAAAATGGTCCTAAAATTGTGTATGACAAAGACACAGTGTATAAAATAAAGATATTACGATGAAGATAGGATACCACCAAACTACCTGTCGTGATTTACATGACATGCATTATAAACATTTTAGTTCGTTAAACTAGGTAGGTTCAATGCCCAGTTGTAAATTACTGCGATCGTTACTAACTAGTAGGGTTTAATCCAGAAAACGGGAATTTTCTGGTTCTCATTTTTGAAAGTCAGTCACGATACCAGAAATTTTCGGGTTGTCGTTTCTAAATATCAGTCCGGATAACCGGAAAATTCATAGACCAGAATCGGGAATCAAAGGTTGTGGACCGCAACCTTTGATTCACGGTTCTGTCCTATGAATTTTCCGGGCATTAGCACTCGTTTTTAGAACCAGTAACTGGAAAACTCCCGTTTGCGAGATTAAACTCTAGTTCCAACGGCGATGCTGGTCTCGGAAGAAACGGATATTCGCCGTAATCTCATAAACTATAAAACGCAATTATTGATACCATGGTCTCTGAATTTCCCGGGTATCGTGATTGACTTTCAGAACATGGAACTGCAGGGCTATGAAATTCCCGTTCCCGGTATTAAACCTTACTAAATAGTGGCTGTATAAGAATGGCGTGAATCCTAATTATGTTGGGCGTGTGTTTTTAACATTCAACAGATTTGGTTTTGGGGAAACTTCCACTTGAGCCCTCTAATGCGATTCTTCCATAATATAATAAATATAATACCACTTCGGACAGCTGCTGATTTGTCGCCATTCTCCGATAAGACGGACCTGATTACTTATGTACTCCCAAATGAAACCCAAACTGAGTGCTGTGAGCTACAATTGGGACTTTACTTGAAATTGTCGGAAGTCACAGTAAGGTCTTTACAAAAAAGTACTGAAGTCTCAGCTAAGATTTATTTCAAGGTGGTGGAAGTAACTACTCTGCTGCAAAATGCCGGCAGCCACTATCACGACTCTTCTGCAGAATTCTAAAAGCCACCATCAGGGTTCTACTGGAACATTTAAGAATATTAGGGCCCCACTTCAAAGTGTTGGAAGCCACCATCAGGGCTACACAGAAAGGTGCCGAATCTGCAGCTGGGACTCTATTATAAAATTCTGGAAGCTAATGATGGGGCTGTATAGAAAAATGTTAAACGTCACCATAAGGACTCTAATAGAAAGTGTCGGAAGCCACATATCACAAATCTACTGAAAACTGTAGGGAACCCTTATCAGAGATCTACTTTAAAATGCAACCCACTATCCGGGCTCCACTGAAAAGTGTTGGAAGTCACTATTCTGACTTTCTGAAAAGGGTTGGAAGCCACTATCGGGCCTGCACTGAAATATGTTGGAAGCCACTATTGGAGTTTTCTGAAAGGTGTTGAAAGACACTATTGGGGCTCAACTGAAAAGTGTTGGAAACCACTATTGGGCTTTCTGAAAAGTGTTGGAAGCCACTATCAGTGTTGTACGGGAAAGTGTAGGAAGTCATCATCAGGGCTGTTGGAAGCCACTATCGGGGCTATACTGAAATATTTTTCGGCCGTTGTCAGAGACGATACAAAGGATGAGAGGAACAAATGCAACTTTTCACGTTAGATGAGGGTAACTTAAAACGGGGGTCATTTGCGCACACGAATAAAACCCAATTTCATCTATTTCATGCAATTTGATTTCGAGAGTCGGCGACAATGTTTTCTTTATGAAATAGGGGGAGATTCTCCATCGAGGTTAGGACAGATTTATAACTTATTTTAACCCTTCACCTGAAGTGAATAGCAAACGACACTGTTTGTTTCAAAACTCTGACTTATAACCTTCACTGGAACAAGATTGGAGAGCTTGTTCCAACAAAGGGACATAAACTATGTTTCGGAGGCAGAAAAAAAAAACACACACACACCACTACCACCACCAAAACACACACACTCCCTTGTAGCGGGTGCAGACCCCCACCAAAGGGTGTGATGGAGAGAGGTTTTAGCAAGAATCAGCATCCTCCATTATAACGACGCAAAGTGTCTCGGCGTGCCACAATTGTGCATTTTGAACTTCTATTGGGAATTGTATAGTCTCGCCCTATTAGGGGCGCAGGAACTGAGAGACACAACAGGTTTTGTTTCCAGAGTTAAGAGAGAGAGAGAGAGAGCGAGAGAGAGAGAGAGGGGGGGGCGAGAGAGAGAGAGAGGGGGGGTCGCAGACATTATCTTCACCAACCTGTCATTGCAATGTTATTGCTAATTAACCCTTTACAATTTTCATTATATTTTCATTTTTTGTCTCAAAAACATAGGTTATGACCCCTCGTTGGAACGAGTTCGACGAGCTCGTTCCAAAGATGAGTCATAACCTATGTTTTTTGAGACAAAAAATGAAAAAATAACAAAAATTAATTGGCGATTTTTGAGAATCGCGCTGGCCGGTTTTGAACGATACGTTGGGTGAAGGGTTAACCAACGGTTATAATTTTGGACTGCATGATTCTTGATGTGATAACTTTTTAAAACTGACATGACGTAATAAAGTTATCGCTTCAAGAATTGTGCAGACAAAAGATATAACTCTCGGTCGATTTGTGATAACAGCGCTGGTCGGTTTTTGCCGTTACGTTAAGTAAACGGTTAACGGGTTGCGCCCGACGATTCTCTCGTTTGATTTGTCTCCACTACGTCCTTCCTTTAAAGTCGAGGAAAATGCACATTTTTGACTCCATACTCAACAAATTCCCACATCGGGCCGAAACATTGTTTAAAATTTGTTTAATATGGAGCTAGAAATATGTATATTTCTTGATGTAGAGGTGCGTGAGTCCCAAACATAACTGTGTGTATTGTATTTCTGCCATACAATAAGGCAGCTGTGGACTGGTCACTTTCCACGAGTGGGCAATATTTCCACAGACGTAATAACATTAGATTCCAAACACTAATTACAGGGATAATCATCAAAAATTTAATTAATGAAGCCGATGTTGGGGAGTTGGCAGCTGCTCGTCGTTGGTCGGTGGTTCTCTCCGGGTACTCAGGCTTCCACCACCTGTAAAACTGTCATGGCCATAATTAGCCATTGTGCATAAGTATCTGACCTTAAACACCAATAAATAAATAAATTAATGAAGCACAGGACACAACCGTGCTTCATTAATTAAAATTTATTTTGCTGCTGATGATTTTTATAACTTGGTAAACGCATGCGCGGACATCACTGCCTACGCGTGAATTACGACCAGTCCTCGGCGGATGTGCAGTACCACTAAGGAGCATGGACCACATCTGACATATATCATTGTGTAGATGCTTTTGTATGACCGTGTCCCACCCCAAGTTCGAAATGCTTCCTACGTCCCTATGCCCAATTAAAAGAAAAAAATACCTTCGCCAATGGCTGTTGTTGGCTCAGTTTTTTTTTCGGATCATATTATTTGCCCCGCTCCCAAATTTCGACGAATAAAAATTACCCATGGAGCTTTTCTAGTCTCCATTTATTTATTGTTATTATTATTTTATCCAATGTCTAACACAATTAGCAGACGACACTTTCCAAAAGAAATATGGAATAACAAACAAAATGTTACATTTTGCCTAAAACATAACATATGACCACTCACTGAACCCGTTTCAATGCGGGGTCATAACATACGTTTTTGAGACAAAAACTGAAAAGAATAAATAGTGCACCCCCACCTCCACACAAACATCCATCTTCATTTTTTATTTCTGACGTCGGGTCTTGGTAAAGGCCCAATGTTCTCAAAACACTGACATGTCAACTTCTTCATAAGAACCTGCGGAAGTTCTTTTCTAAACATTTCAAACTGTGCATGGCGTTTGCAGTGGTTGTTGACATTTCGTCCCTTGAGTTCCAATGTGTTCTATGTGCCTACTGGCACATAGAACACATTAGAACTCAGGGGACGATTTGCATGAGATCGTTTTATTGTGGGCACAAATACAGATGCAGATGGAATGGTTTCTGGGATAACAGCCAGAAACGGACTGGTCGTATGGTCTCCCGGAAAAATCCCCCTATCCTTTAGCGACGCCCCCTGGGCTCCCTAAATTGATGCATCCCAACGCCTCTTGGAACATGAAAATCCTTGAAAATGACCAAAAGGCGAAATTGATCCGATTTCATAGACTGTCGATATAACGAAATGTTCTCTATGTGGAATTCCACGGAACATTTCGATATACCAGCAGTCTTGTCCGCCATTGATCACTCAGAAGCCAGTAAATGGCGTTCCGTCACCTTGAAAAATGAAAATCTTCTCCCATTGAACTGAACTATGGTCGGTCCGATGGGTCTGGAGCCCCTTGATGGAACCATTTTTGCAGAATGAGTGATGAGGATGATACAAATACGTCATCAAAATGAACAATTCGTGAACTGCCATTGATCGCTCAGATGCAAGGAAGCAATGTTCTTTCAGTTCGAAAAATCAAAATGTTCTCAGAGTCACACCCCACACCCCGCCGCCCCCACCCACCCCCACCCCCGGTGCATTTCCCGGTAACTTTTCTTGACCAGTCCACCCTGATAGCAAACAATCACTTTTGTCTATTAAATACTCCTAAAGTTGGCATTGTTCTTGGAAAATTTTCTTTGAGACCAAAACATAAAGTCAAGTCTTGGAATTAACGACAAAGGAAAATGAGACAAGAGTTCTTAATAGTTACATTACAGCTTACTTCATCTGGCACTGTAACGTTTGAATTTCGAATGTATTTTTTCTTTCCAAATGCCTAATTCGTGGGACGAAACAAAGTGGTGAGTCCGCACCACGACAACAAACTTTTAACTACCAGAGGCCTTATTCGTGGCCGATTAAAAAGATTACTAGAAGCAGGAAGTTTGCACCAAACTGGTTGGTTAAATATTTTGAAATTAATTTATGAACATTGTTATTCTCGATAAAGTAGTTGTATTAATTCATGTTTTTACTTGATTTTGTCATAAATACCAATATGTATTGTTTTCACTCTCGTATGTTGTTAAGGAAATGACACATGCATAGGTCTTTTCACGTTCTATAAATAAAACACCTATAACATCTTACAAAAGAAACTTCATCCCCACGGACAGGGACGTGGCTTGAGGTTTCCGATTGGGAGGGAGGTGTAGGGTAGTAAATTTCCAACAAGGGGAGGGACCGGGAGGGGGAAACCCCCCCCCCCGGTCCCTCCCCCTAGTTGGAAATTCACTACCGAGAAAGAGTTTGAAAATGAAGCCATGAAAGGGGGCATAAAATTGATTCTAGTAACTAAAATGCCAACACATTTAGGATAGAGTTATCAGGTTATTATTATTTGGTATTATTCTGGGAATTGAATATGTGCTAAACAAATGCTCAAGCAGAGAACTTTGAGCAATTCACCCTGTCCTAACATTAAATCAGATCTTATGCAAGAATGATCAATTTTCGATGTTTCATCGTTTTGTAGCTGTGAATGGTGGAATTAACACAGGATAACGATTTTACATGATGTGATTTTCTTGAAGTGCATTTCGAGGATTTTTTTTATGACGATAAGTAAACGTACGAAACAAATCTCGTACCCATTGACATCATGCATATACTTATGAAGCTCGATATTGCGTACACTGTAGTTGTAAATAGTAACAGTTGGAATTGTTATCGAGTTAGAATTTTGGGAAGTAAAGGATACATCAGCATCACCAAAGAAGCTCTAAAATCAGATAGATGGAATGTTCAGCTACTCATAACTTGCCCACCGAATTTCCAACTATAGGCAATTTTGGGCAGGATTGGGGTGGTGGGGGGTGACACCCCCACCCCACCCCTCCCTGTCGCCACGTTCCTGCCCATGGAGGATATGTTATACGAACCCGAATGCGTGCATTGGGTAATATCTTCGTGGTACTCTGACTGTGAATATATTTTTGTCAAAATGTGAAGATATTTGTAGCAGTCCATCATATCCGAGGAGCGCGCAACTGGGGTGTACATTTTCTCACGCTTCTAAATTATTATGAGCAGGATAGTTTTAATATTTCACCCAGGTAGGCCGGAGGTATGGCGTAGATTTATTACATATATCTTATAAAGGTAGGCCAGAGGTGTGGCGTAGAATTATTATATATATATCTTATATTAGTTTGGTAGGCCGGAGGTGTGGCGTCGAATTATTATACATATATCTTATACAGGTAGGTCGGAGGTGTGGCGTAGAATTATTATATATATATATCTTATATAGGTAGGTCGGAGGTGTGGCGTAGAATTATTATATATATATATCTTATATAGGTAGGTCGGAGGTGTGGCGTAGAATTATTATATATATATATCTTATATTAGTTTGGTAGGCCGGACGTGTGACGTAGAATTATTAAACATATATCTTATATAGGTAGGTCGGAGGTGTGGCGTAGAATTATTATATATATATCTTATATTAGTTTGGTAGGCCGGAGGTGTGGCGTAGAATTATTATACATATATCTTATATAGGTAGGTCGGAGGTGTGGCGTAGAATTATTATGTATATATCTTATATTAGTTTGGTACGCCGGAGGTGTGGCGTAGAATTCTTATACATATATCTTATATAGGTAGGTCGGAGGTGTGGCGTAGAATTATGTATATATCTTATATAGGTAAGCTGAAGGAGTGGCGTATATTTTGTATACATATATTATTATATAGGTAGGCCGGAGAATGAATGGTTTCGCGCGCCGAATGTGCGGTGGGACGGTTTGGGGCAAGCCCCTTTCGACCCTTCTTTGGCGTTCTGGATAGGTAGACCGGGGTGTGGCGTAGAATTATATATAAATATAGCTTATATCTGTAGGACGAAGGTGTGGCGCAGATTTATTATATATCTTATATAGGTATCTTGCTGTTGATATCTTTGGAGACCGATAACAAGTAGGACTGAGGTGAGGTGAAGTTCCCTTACAACTAGTAAGAAAAGCGCAGCGATGTTGGGGCCTTGAACTGGATTCAACGTTTTGTTCCCGTTCATTAATGTCAACATTCTGGCTGTGCTTAACCAATGGCGCTGGAAGTATCCGAAGGCAAGGGGTGGGGATGTCAAAAAGGGCACTCGACTCTCGGAATGAGTTTAGACCGGGAGTTTACAATGTATAAGGGCTGACAAGTTTCTTCATTGGAAGAGATTTACGCTAGAGTTAGCTCCTCTGAATTTAATAAAGTTGTCAGTACTTTTACACTAAGGGTATGTGAATTTTATATAAAAATTGAAATTTCGAAATGTTAGCGAATTTGTATCATCTATGTGCGTATCATTTTACGAATGTATGTACGGAAGCCCATTGCGGCCAACATGTGTAGCGTGGGATCGAGCGTTGCGAATATTCGCAATGCATTGCGAATATTCGCATTCAACATTGCGAATATTCACATTCTGCATTGCGGATATTCGCATTCAACTTTGCGAATGTTCGCATTCAATTGCGAATATTCTCAATGCATTGCGAATATTCGCAATTGAATGCGTATATTCGCAATGTCGAATGCGAATATTTGCAATGTCGAATGCGAATATTTGCAATGTCGAATGCGAATATTCGCTATGTTGAATGCGAATATTCGCAATGTGAATGCGAATATTTGCTATGTTGAATGCGAATATTCGCAATGTGAATGCGAATATTCGCAATGCCCCCCACTACACAGTACAGCCCAATGGGCTTCCGCACTAAGGCATTTTAAGTTTAGAGTCGTGTTAGAATACATCAGATGGTTTTTACAGTTTTTTCAAAACTGTTTGAACTTTTGACTGTTATTCTCTGTAGAAACTCATTTAAAAATAAGAAAAGGACGTTCTCAATATCTTTTGATGTTCTGTAATTTATTTATTTATTTATTTATTTATTTATTTATTTATTTATTTATTGGGGTTTAACGAAACTTTCGACAGCCAGAGTCATCTCGTGCCGGACAGTTTTACGGGTGGAGGAAGCCGGAGTACCCGGAGAGAACCACCGAGCAACGGCGAGCAATTGCCAGATTCCCCAAAGACTAACTCCCCACAAGCAGGATTAGCATTGGTTGAAGACAAATGCATCATCGACGTGCAGTACACCATAGTACATAGCAGTACACGTGCCCAGTGCCGGGGAGAGGAAATTCGGGCTCCGGGTTTAATTCTGTGACGGGTCCCCTTTCGAAAGGTCAGGATACTGATGCAGATGCCGATGGAGGGAGGGGGCGCGGGGGGGGGGGGGGGTGGTGGTCTCCCCAAAAATTTGAAATCAGTTATTAAATGGAGACTTTTGGGTATGCAAAAGCACGTTATACTTCACCGTCAAAATGATGTTTTTTTAGCAGCATGTTTCAAATTTGCAAGTTCATCAGAGAGTTTATAGTGACTGCGAGTTATATCTTTTGTCTGCACAATTCTTGAAGCGATAACTTTATTACGTCATGTCAATTTTAAAAAGTTATCACATCAAGAATCATGCAGTCCAAAATTACAACCGTTGGTTAACTCTTCACCCAACGTAACGTTCAAAACCGACCAGCGCGAATCTCAAAAATCGCCAGTTAATTTTTGTTATTTTTTCATTTTTTGTCTCAAAAACATAGGTTATGACCCCTCATTGGAACGAGCTCGACGAGTTCGTTCCAATGAGGGGTCATAACCTATGTTTTTGAGACAGAAAATGAAAAAAATTAGTTATTCAAGAATGTTTTTGCAAGTGTCGTCTGCTTTTCATGTTAGGTAAAGGGTCAAGTGTAGAGTGTAGAGCTCCTTTCGCGATACAGCCCCCTTTTTAACATTTAGTTCTTCGCAACAATAGAACTAGTAGTTCCTAGTTGAAATGCGTTAATAGTAAGAACTAAAATGTTGATAAGGTTACAGTCGTACAGATTGGTACCAACTTTGGAAAGGGCACTCAGCGGAAAATTGTCTTTGTTGGAAGCATTCGATATTCGGACCACGCGTCTTGGAGGTGAAGAGTATAAGAAGGGTAATGAGGGAATATTTCGGGGAAATTGTTCAAATTTGGACTCCAAATGTCTCATTTTCCTTGAATCTTTACTCGAAGTCATTTAGGGCAGGGATTGAGACAAACTGCGACGAAAATGAACGGAATTATCATCGATTCATTGCACCTTTGACGATCAAAATCGATGTGAAGAACAACAGTTGGTCATTAAAACACTATTTAATAAATATAGCATGGCTTTGATTTGACTATGCCAAAATAGTGGTCCTCGAGGAGAGGATAGTCCCGACGCGTAGCGGAGGGACTATTCTCTCCTCGAGGACCACTATTTTGGCATAGTCAACGAAAAGTCATGTTATATTTATTATATTAGATGTGTGTGTGTGTGGGGGGGGGGGGGGGGGAGTTCTTCATCGGTCATATATGCAAGATAATATTCTTATTCACAGCCAAAGAGAAAAGAAAATGGTTCAGGGTTTAAACAGGCAAACTAAGTTATTTCTGCCACTCATAGTTCTGGGATAGAGAGGTAGAGAACCAAAACCCCAAAAAACACAATACCATTATTCCATTAACCCCCCTCCCCGTCCCCAACACTACTACAAACACCACTTTCGATACTCATATTTTTATTTCTCCAAACTAAATATAATAATGTATTTGGGACGAGATGTCTTGTCAAGTATTTACGCTTCAATGGAATTTTCTGTGCGAATTCGAATGTTACTATTTATAACCGTGCACTATTACCGTGCACTATTCTTTTTTCAAAAATGATAGTAGGTCTGTGCGATTTCGCTGACGAACTATCGGAAAGTAGGGTGTTTCTGTTCAACCAATCAGAACGCGGGAAAGTCACGTGACATCTAATATTATATTATAGCCAAATAAGCCAAATGAACGACAATCACGTCGAATTGGTTAGTGAACAGTCAGGTAACAACAATCACATACAATAAATAATTATGCATGCAATGCATATTTAATCATCAGCCTTTCGGCGCTAGTTTGGGTGGTTTCATTAGAATGAATCATTCCAATGAAACCACTCAAACAATCGTCACCTTTCTTGCTTTCATCGCAGCCAATTTGACTCCTGGGCCAAGCCCGGGCCCCCAAAGTTCCCGGCCCCGGGGTTACTACCTCGGTTCCCCAACCCTCCCCCGGACCTGACCGCGCCCTCGCGTGAGCAATCGAGATTAAATGCCTTGCCCAAGGACCAAACCAGTTACCCCTGGCGGGATCGAACTATAGACCTTTCGGTTTGAAGTCCAATGCCGCAACCACCGTGCCACCGCGCTCCCTCTGTTAATTATATCAACTGTGTGCACACCGTGACATATAATACAGAGACTGTCCCTTTCATTAATATAAAAGTCAAGGCGGTGACCTTAGCTATTATTTTTCCTGGGAATACAAACTTGCAAATTACTGTAAGAATACACTCGCAAAACAAAGAGCCAAAGTGGATCTTAGTATTTGTAGGAGAAATACTGATACAGTGCGTGGAGAGTGGATTGTAACTAAATCACCCGTGGAGTGGAGTTATCACCCAAGCTATAACTTTTAAATGTTGTATATATCGACAAAAACACAAGCAATGTTTCAGCCAATGGACCTCCGGGTTTAACCCGGAGGTCCACTGGCTGAAACTTTGCTTGTGCTGGTTATGCTTTGCAAGATATTTGCCATTATTGCTTGGGTGGAATCTCCACTCCGCGGGTGATTTAGTGATAATACACTCTCCACATACTGTAGATATTCTTAATGACGGATTTTCTGTTAACTAGTTTCTTCGAATTAGCTTGCCATAAAAAGCTAAGTTTCCTTTTGTTACTTTTAATAAACAAAAACAACAGACAGTATGTTGTTTTCGTTTATTGAAAGTAAAAAAAGGAAGCTTGATTTTATTTTTTACTGATGTTATAGGTGTTTTCTCAAAGTTACTTGCTTCTTAATTGGACCTTCCTCACTCGTCTAATAATTTCAAGGTCGATAACTTTATCAAAAGTCAATTTTATGGCGATTTTAGTCAGGGATGTGATATCTTTGGAGCACGATAACAGGTACGCCTGAAGTGAAGTGTAGTGTTTCCCAGACTACTAGTAAGATAGGCACAGCCTTGTTGGTGCCTTGAACTAAATGCAACGTTTCTGTTCCCGTGCATTAATTTCAGCATTCTGACTGTGTTTAGCCAAGGGCGCCTGAAGTAGCTTCCCCTCAGACCCTAGCGTCACCTCAAAGGGACAGCTGCCTACCCCCTCCCCTCCCCTCCCCTCCCCCGCCCCCACCACCACCGCTACTGGCGCCCTTGTGGTCAACTCAGTTGAGTTGACGCGTGAAGCGTTCCTGTGATTATCAAGCAAGTTATTTCCAATTTTTCTGTTTATCTGGCCATTATTTGTAAAATTGCATGCGGCGAGCGGTTTTTTATTTTATTTTTTTATTTCTGTAATTATTTCTTTGCAATCAAAAATCCATGTTCTTGGTTTATGTTTTAGGCCTCATAATCTACGGAATAGCATGGTGGTGGTGTATTTCGTCCTTTGAGAGAAAGAAGGCTTTGCAATGCTGAAGCATTGCAAAGCCTTCTTGCACTCAAGGGACAAATTTATCATTTTTTGTTAACTTTGGTAAAATATCAGGCATAAACCATTTAATTTTTATTTTTTTAATTTTACATTGCTTATAAAAAGAGAGGAAGTGGTAGCCAAAAGGACCATGCGGGAGGGCCTGAGAAACAGATTTTTTTTATTTTTTAGGCCTTTCCTTCATAAAATATAGCATACACTTTCCCAAATCTCTTACCTTGAACATCTGCGGTAACAATTTTAGCACTCTCTCTCCCAACGGCGCACCTTAATAATTTTAGGCGCAGTATTATTTTCCTCACCTTATCTCAGAATATTTAAAAGAATACACAACCCTCCCCTACTCCCCCAGAACACACATAAAGTTCAGTCGCCGTGGACTGGTCGTAATCTACGCGTGGGCAGTGATGTCCACGCATGCGTTTACCAGGTAATGAAAATCATCATCAGCAAAATTTTAATCAATGAAGCACCGCCTACGTTATGGGAGTCTACATTTTGGGAGGTCTGCATTATGGGAGTGAACCGATAAGGGTGATAAAATCTTACTTAAAACGTTATCACATTAGAAAAGACAAAAGAAAACAAACAACTCCAGAATAAACAAGAAATAAATAAGAAAATAGAACTTCACATCTAAGGGGCCATTGTTAACCGAATATTTGTTCCCGTGACATTGGGTTTCACTCAGTGAGCTTCCAAAAGAAATAATGCCAAGGGTTGGACAAATCAACAATTCACAAAATCAAGATGATGAAAAATCCTACTTCCTATGCTTGTCCTACAGCTTTTAACCCTTTACCAAACACAGTATATTTAAAAAATGAATTAAATTTCACATTTTTCAAAAACAAATTTCACAATTTTTCAATAGAACCATACGGGAGCGCGGTGGCTCAATGGTAGATTGTTGGACTTCTATACTAGAGGTCCCGAGTTCGATCCCCGTCCGGGACAACCCGTGTTGGGCCCTTGGGCAAGGCACTTTATCCCGGTTGCCTACATGGGGGAACGATGACGCAGTGTACTAAGGCGTATTGCACGTCGGTGGTGAACATGTCTTCAGCCGCTGTAACCCTACTTAGTTAGAATGTTGAGGAGCTGACAGTTGCTCGTCGATGCTCGGTGGTTCTCTCCGGGTACTCCGACTTCCTCCACCCGTAAAACTGCTGTCACGGTCACGATTAGCCATTGTGTATAAGTATGTGACCTTAAACACTAATAAATAAATAAATAAATAAAATAAATAAATAAATAAATAAATAAATAAAAATAAATAAAATAAATAAATAAATAGAACCATGCAAATATGGATATCATTAGAACCAGCTCGGCGAGCTAGTTCTTATGATATCCATATTTGTATGGTTTTATTGAGTAACTTCCGAGACATTTAAGACTGTGGTTGGCTTAATCTGGTTAATTTTCTGGCCGTTTTGGGGTAAAGGGTTAACATCTGGTACTGTACATAGAAATCTGCACCAAATTTAGTTGTCAGTAGAACCAACACTCGTCGAACAACCTGAAGGAATGAGTCTTCATGTGATCTGGAATCCGTCCATTTCATTCAGAGGTGCCCGTTCTGTTCAAATGAAAAATCACCTTTGTGGCGCAACTTAACGCATGCGTGGTGGAGCGATTGAAAACGCGTTTCTGACGTTGCTTCGTCGCCATTTTAAAACTTCAACTTCGCGCTATTTTATAGATTACAGTTTTTATTATGTGCGGATACCGTGACAGGCCAGTTATTGTGAAAGGGTGAAGATCAAAAAGATTTGCATATTTCATTTCATGTTGCCAAATTTGAAGGAATCCAAATTTCTATGTGTGTATAGTGTTTGGCTTCCGAAAAAAATGAATACGACTGTACTTACTGACATGAGCTCTTGTCTTGAAAACTAGCCTTCAACGCAAAAAGGCCTTATTTCAAATTTAGTTTATTCTCGGGGTACTAAAATTAAGTAGTGCTAACTTTAGCAAGCTCGATGTCCGTTCATCTACCGAATTTTAGATAAAACTTAACGTTTCACTCAATAATTAACAGAAAATACAACTTGTAAAGCCTGTTGTTGTCATATTTACCAGTAAATATAAAGCCTGCTGGTTGTCATAGTCACCAGTTAAGCGCATTTATTCAGATTCTATCCCCATCGCTTTGTTTATAGTGCAAGAGAGATAACCCCAAAGTATGTCGATGAAACAAAATGTGAAATATTTTGGACGGCATAAATCTGTAATAAAATCTCGCTCAATTTTAAATTAGGGTCGCTTTAGCCGCGAGATACTTGCTGCACACTGAATGTTAATTTTCGCTTTAACGCGTCGTTCGAATCGGTTGCGTGGAATTCGGTGTGTAAGAAACTTGAATCTGCATTAAACCAAAATAGCTTATAAGCTAGAGGGAACTCGACCTAGATGTATACCCGTGCTTCTTTCGCATTTTTGTTTAGTGAAAGTGTTTTACAGTAGTTTGCAAGTTTTTATTCTTCCCATGAAAAATATGAGCAAATCTCATCTCCGAGACTTTTATATTAATGAAAAGGGCAGTGTCTCCATTTTTTTGTCACGATGCGCAACACACACTGTTGATGTAGTGAACAGAAAAAAATCACAGAATATCAAAATATAATGAAAACACCGTTTTCTTATTTTTAAATGGATTTCATCAGAGAATACGCGTTCAAACTGTTTGAGACAAAAATTGTAAAATGTCAGCTTCTATATTTTTATATAACTGCAATGGATGATGCCTAAAGTTTCTGAAATGATGCGCACATCGATAATACAAATTCACTAACATTTCGAAATTTCAAGTTTTAAATGAAATTCACATATCCTTGGTGTTAACTTTACTGACAGCTTTAGAAAATTAAGGAAAGCAAACTTCCCCGTAAATCTCTTCCAATGACGAAAATCAACATTTTTTCGCAGAAAATCTACCCCGCCGATGTTTTGTAGTAATCCACTCCCCACACTGAACGCCAAAAGTAGTAAAGGATGCCACTATGGCGCACTGATTTGACACTGAAATTCCCACATACATTTGTTCGCTAGAGAAAATCCAGGGTCGAACAATTTTTAACACTGAATTTCCCATTGACCAGTCGGTCAGTGGGGAATTCAGTGTTAAAAATTCTTCGCTATAAGCACTTCGGCATAAATTTTTGAAAACATTCAAATGTCTATGGGAATTTTCAGTGTTAACCCTTTACCCAACGAATCGGCCGCATCCGCCCGCGTAATATGCAAATTCTGCAGTTGAAAAAATATTATTTTTCAAAAAATTTCAACAAAACCATATCATGTGACCCCTCGTCGAGCTCGTTCCAACGAGGGGTCACATGATCTGGTTTTGTTGAAATTTTTTGAAAAATTAAAAAAAAATGATATTTAAAATAATAAATTTTCATATCGTCTGCATTAGGTAAAGGGTTAAATCAGTTCGCCATAGTACACACGACCCTCGATTTTCTCTGGCGAACAATATCTATGGTAATTGCAGTCTTAAATCAGTTCGCCATTGTGGCATCCCTTACTACTGTCAAATGCATTTAAATTGAAATTTCTGATACGACACTCATGTGCATACGATGCAGATACTTCTATAGTGAACTGCGGTAGCTACTACTCAGTAAATGGCAAAGAAAACAGGATTTGGGGGAGCGGTAGGTACATAGTAATCGGTGTTCCCGGTAGTGTCCACCAATGTGAGAACGTGCGGCATGTCGCGTGTGATGGGGGTCGATGTCCTAACCACTATCTTTCAGTCTTCACCCATACATCTCATCTTTCTGCTTGGAAATGAGGGATGGGCAAAGCAATGAAAATTAAATTATCTTCCCAAGAAATAATGCCATGTACTAATATAACATATGAGTGTACAGAAAAAGCATATATATAGTGCAACTTATTTCGGCTAGTTCTGTTAATTATCCGACAACAGGACCCAATAGCAAACAAACGGCCTACGCCACACATATTTCATAGTAGATAAGTGGATGTGTAGGTGGAAAGTGCAGAGGTATAAATTACTGTTGACCCTTTCAACTCATTATGCGTACATTTTAAGGAGAGGAACGAAGGAAAAGTGGAAAAGTTGATGACAAAATGCACAACAAATGGGTACGGAGAATTTTTAATCATTTAATCCTATGGCCTTCTTGGACCGTGGGGTTTACGTATTACTGAACATTCCTTTGAAAAAAAACATTCGTCTACTTTGCGTTTATTATTTTCAAGGCTACCATGATTCAGCCCAATGGGAGGAAAAGTTATAATCGCATATCGGTAAATGTACCGTGACATACCATAGCGTCTTGTTTAGATGGGCTTGCCGCGGTGTGGTCACAATCCTGTCCATTTCTCTACTTCAATCATCTTCCAACCCGAAGGCTAGCCTTCGGGTTGTAGCCTTCGGGTTGGAAGATGGTCGAAATAGAAGAAACGGACCGAAGCGACCGAAAGTGGGATTCATCTGCCAAATGTTGTTTGGATTTGCAAAAATACATGTATATCACAGGAATGCCTGAACATTGACACGTTTGCATGCGCCCATTTTAACTCATTGTGTATAACCACGCAACATGTCTGTGGAAAAATGTGGTGGGGCACGTGTCCTCTTTGCCTCCCTGGTTCCGCTGCCTCTGGAACGATAGCATTCAAGAACTCTGTGTTGAAAGGGTTAAACTGAAGGGATTAAATGGAATGGTCGGTGAATATTAACCCTCCAGGCAATCCACTCGATATCAAAATTCATTATTTTAAATATTATTTTTTAAAATTCGTCAAATCATTTCAAAAAAACCAAATCATTTGACCCCTCACTGGTACGAGCTCGTTCCAATGAGGGTCACGTGATATGGTTTTGTAGAAACTGTTTGAAAAATAATTGTTTTCTGGCGGCTCATTTTGAAAATTTCACTTCCGTATGCGCCCGGTTCGTTAGGTAAATGGTTAAATTATGAAAAATATTTTACCGTTTAATGAAATTTGACATTTTATTTACTGTCCGTCTGTCCGTCCGTCCCTTTGAAAGAGCTGATTTTTGAGAAAAGGTTATCCTGGAAAATTGTGGATAACCTTTGGAGGAACTTTTATCTTTGGGTTATCCAATTTGTACATCCCTGTCCGTCCGTCCGTCGGGACGGGACGGGCAATAATACGGGAGTTATGAGTTTTGTTTTTTTCCCGGACAGGCATTATGAGCTTACTTTCAGATTATGAGCTTACGTACAAATATTATGAGGCTAATGTCTAAAATATGAGACTTATGAGGCAAGTATCGATTTGTAGCGATTTTGGGGGGGGGGTTTATGTCAAGGTTTACGCTCAATTAACGGTTGGGGTTAGCGTTGTCCCCTCTTCGGGTTCATCTTGGGGGATCTAACCATGTCTATTCCCCCCAAAAATTTCCGAAGAAACGACATTTTAGCGGTTGTCCGAGCGTTTTAAAATGATCAATTTTTTCCGTCCGTCCGTCCGTCCGTCCGTCCGTCCGCCTCGCTTCATCCCATCTTCGCTCCACTTTCCTCCACCCCCATCCTCCATCCCACAATGGAAAAAATTATAAAACTATTATGCCGTTTTTGTGAATAGTGCAAAGATGTTCCGTCAGGTAAATGTTAATAATATTACTGTAATTACATTTTGTGCCATGGTATTATGAAATAGATGCATGAAAGAATAATTTAATATTTATTAGATTTTTTTATAGAAATGAATGTTTTTTCTTATTTTTGTAAGAGAAACTTTTTATTTTCCTTTTCAATTTTAGTTTATTAGTCAGAATAAATTATTTAAATTTTTTTTTTGTAGTTGTAAAGTTTGTTGTTGAATACACACTGCCCGGAAATTTTTTAGCAAAAATGCGGTCAGAAAATGAAAAATATAAATATTTATTAACCCTTTGAACCCTAGCGGCCGTTTTTCCGGCCAGCAACCTGATACGCCATAACGTCATTAAATTGGTCATGCTAGGTCCTCAAGCCCGTACCGGTACACCAAATTGGTCATGCTAGGTTCTCAAGCCCGTACCGGTACACCAAATTGATCATGCTAGGTCCTCAAGCCCGTATCGACACCAAATTGGTCATGCTAGGTCCTCAAGCCCGTACCGGTACACCAAATTGGTCATGCTAGGTTCTCAAGCCCGTACCGGTACACCAAACTGGTCATGCAAGGTCCTCAAGTCCGTACCGGTACACCAAATTGGTCATGCTAGGTCCTCAAGCCCGTACTGGTACACCAAATTGGTCATGCTAGGTCCTCAAGTGCACGAATCAAGTACTACTCAATTCTATGTTCGACTCTGTGTGTGCCACTTGTCCAGATATCTAATTTTGTCTGAATCTTTCACCTAATATGAAAAGCTCACAACACTTGCAAACAAAATTATTGAATAACTAATTTTGTTCATTTTCTGCATCAAAAACATAGCTAATGACCCCTCATTGGAACGAGCTGAGCGAGCTCGTTCCAATGAAAGGTCATAAGCTATGTTTTGGGACAAAAAAATGAAAAAATAATGAAAATTAAATGGCAATTTTTGTCAATAGCGCTGGATGTTTTTACCGTTACGTTGGCTAAAGGGTTAAGAAAGTATATGCTTACAAGTGAGAGAGAATGGAAGAAGAGAACTGGAAGTCACACTCCCTACACATTAGTTACGCCCTTAGGTGAAAATGTCTTTAATTTTACGTCTCACTAATAATTTCGAATGGGAGCACGGTGGCTCAGTGGTAGACTGTTGGACTTCTATGCTGGAGCTCCCGCGTTCGATCTCCGTCCGGGACGACCCGCGTTGTGTCCCTGGGTAAGGCATTTTATCCCGGTTGCCTACATGGGGGCACGATGACGCCGTGTACTAAGGCGTACTGCACGTCGATTTGCACTTGTCTTCAACCGCTGTAACCCTTCTTGAACGGAGTTTGAACAGAGTTAGAATGTTGAGGAGCTGACAGTTGCTTGTCGATGGTCTGTGGTTCTCTCCATGTACTCCGGCTTCCTCCACCCGTAAAACTGCCACGGTCACGATTAGCCATCGTGCATAAGTATGTGACCTTAAACACCAATAAATAAATAAAATAAAATTAATAAATAATTATGAATGAAAATTTCCGTCATCAGAAGAGATTTACAGGAAAGTTAGCTCCCCTTAATTTTCTAAAGTTGTCAGTAAATTTAACACTAAGGGTATGGGGAATTCAAATAACAATTGAAATATCGAAATATTAGCGATGAGCGCATCATTTCACAAACGTCAGGCATTTTCCAGTCGAGTAGTTAAAAAATACAGAAGCTGGCTTTTTACATTTTTTCCAAACAGTTTGAACGTTTGACTATTATTCTCTGTTTAATCCTTTACCCAACAAATAGACCGCATCCGCCTCACGAACTATGCAACTTCAGCAGTTGAAAAAATATTATTTTTCAAAAAATTTCAACAAAACCATATCATGTGACCCCTCGTTGGAACGAGCTCGACGAGCTCGTTCCAACGAGGGGTCACATGATATGGTTTTGTTGAAATGTTTTTAAAACTTTGAAAAAATGATATTAAAAAAATAAATTTTGATATCGTCTGCGTTGGGTAAAGGGTTAAAGTGTATGACTAATGACATGTATAACTAATGGACCCAAACCGTACCTTAGTGTAGATTACAAATAAAATACGTTTCATAAGGTTTTTGTGAAGAAAAATACATTTGGAAGAAGGCTGGTTGATCAAGTTGAACATACATGCATGGTTCGGACGTTATACCCTTAAACTAGAGACCTACGGTTATTCGAATCTCTTATCGATTCTCGATAATCGGCCTCCCAATTCCTTTCGATTCGTTACCAAATCACCAAAAACAAAATCAGTCGCGATGAACAAGGATCGTGTCAAGTTTTTTACACAATGGTTTGAAAATAATGATATTTAAAATAATAAATTTTGATATCGTCTGCGTCGGGCAAAGGGTTAAACCCATTTAAAAATAAGAAAACGGAGATTTCACCATCTTTTGATGTTTTGCAACATTTTTCTGTTCAATATATCAACAGCGTACACATCGTGACAGATAGTACAGACACTATCCTTTCCACGAATATAATAGCCCAGGGAGTATTAATCTTTGCTAATTTTTTTTCCTCTGAAGAATAAAAACTTGAAAATTACTGTAAAAACACATTCGATAAACAAAGAGGCAAAGTAGACGGTTTTTTAGTTGTTTCTAATTAGCTTGCCATAAAAAGCCAAGCTTCCTCCTGATTTTTTTTATCAATGAAAACACCAGACATCTCTAGAACAACAGACAGCGCCGAGAACGGTCTTTTGTTTTCGTTTATTAAAAGTAACAAAATGGGAGGGGGCGCGGTGGCTCAGTAGGCAGAGGTGCAGGCTGCAAGCCGAGAGGTCCTTGGTTCGAATCCCACCCGCGGCAACCGCATTGTGTCCTTGGGCAAGACACTTCACCCCCATTGCCCATGTGGGGGCACGGTGACGCTGTGTACTAAAGCGTACTGCACGTCGATGATGCACCTGTCTTCAACCAATGCTAACCCTGCTTGTGTGGAGTTAGTATGTTGGGGAGCTGACAGTTGCTCGCCGTTGCTCGGTGATTCTCTCCGGGTACTCCGGTTTCTCCACCCGTAAAACTGTCATGGTCATGATTAGCCATTGTGCAGAAATATGTGACCTTAAACACCAATAAATAAATAAATAAGTAACAAATGGGAACTTCACTTTATTTTCTTCTGATGTCACAGGTGTTTTCTAACGAATTACATGCTTTTTAATTGGACCTTCCTTACCCGTCTAATAATTCCAGGGGAGATAACTTTATCGAAAGTCGATTTTCATGAGAAGATAAGTCAGGGGTGTATTTATTTATTGGGGTTTAACAACACTTTCGACAGCCAGGGTCACCTCGTGCCGGACAGTTTTACGGGTGGAGGAAGCGGGAGAGAACCACCTTTCGGTTTGAAGTTCAATGCCCAACCACTGAACCGCCGCGCCCCCAAGTCGGGGATGACTAGCTCGTTTACTCATGCTCGGAAAACTCAGTACGATGGCTTTAGAAGAATGAGTGACTGGAGTTGGTTACGTTGTTATTGTCAGTGAAAAAGGAAGAGACATTATGAGAAGAGGGGAAGAAGAAGCACAAAATATAATAAAATAAAATAAGTAGAAAATTAAAGATGTTTTGCAGTAGTCATGAAACGCATTTTTATTGGACTTTTGTGATGTACATGTTTGTTTTTTTTAAAAAAAAAGCTGCTACAGTACGTGGAGAGTGGATTGTAACTAAATCACCCACGGAGTGAAGTTATCACCCAAACTATAACTTTCAAATTTTATACATATGGACAAAAAACACAAGCAATGTTTCAGCCAATGGGCCTCCGGGTTTAACCCGGAGGTCCATTGGTTGAAACTTTGCCTGTGCTTGTTATGCCTTGCAACAAATTTGCAATTATTGCTTGGGTGGAATCTCCACTCTGTGGGTGACTTAGTGATAATACACTCTCCACGTACTGTACATATATATTTGTTCTCTCTTAAAAAATATATCTACCAAACCAAAAATAAGTTCAATTGTGTTTATTTTAGCATTCATTTTTATTGGAGAAGTATGTTCAGTGGTGAAGTATGGTACAGTACGGCCGCCGTGAACTGGTCACTTTCCACGGATGGGCAATATTTCCACGGACACAGTAATATTTGATTCCAAACCCTCATTATAGGAATGATCATTAAAATTTAATTAATGAAGCACAATGTACAACCCGGTGCTTCATTAATTAAAATTTTGCTGATGATCATTTTTTCATCTGGTAAACGCATGCGTGGACATCACTTTCCACGCGTGGACCACGGCGGCTGTACTGTAGCTTCCGTACTTTCTATTGATTTCTCTCGCTAAACCTTTCTAGAGACACAACTAAATATTCACCTCAACCTCTCTGGACCATCCACCAAAACTTTCTAATCAAGCATAATCACTAATACATTTTTGAACGGGAAATTGTTATCCTCCACTCATAAACGAGACCTTGAAATTTTATCTCTAAGTCTCACTAAAACTATGGCCATTTGGCAGTTTTCCAACATCGTTCAACCACATCATGAGCTGTATCAACGACATACATCTGACAGATATACGGATTCAATTCCAAGGATACCTCCCACATTTAATTTGCCCAACACCTCATTGGGATGAGTTCAGCAAGTTCGTTCCAATAAGCGACAATAAGCTACGTTTTTTAAATTTTTTGGTAATTAATGTCTCGTTACAGTTATTCGGATGAATACGTCGGTTTTTCAAGAAATGCACAACTTCTCATCAACACGGCCAAGGATATTTCGCATTTAAATTACCTCCCCTTTTCACAATTCTTTCAGCGTGGCCTTTCCTTGAGAAGACAACACACAATCAAAATCTTACTTTATTATGCAAATACACTCAGCTGAATGACAAAGTTGATTGCTCGAAAAATGGGTCAAACTATATTACAGGAATTCTTTATTCCTCCGCTGATGATTTTAGAACATAAAATAAATATTCTGTCAAAGAAAACGTATGGGTTTCTTCTTCATTCCTTTTTAAAGGGACTTTCTCGAAGTAAATTTACTTACAAATTGCCCCATTTGTCACCTGAATTATGTCAGCTCCCAAACAGGTCTGGGTTAGTCATTAAACACTCCTTGGTGACCTTGACCTGAAATGCACTTGACTGCACACAGTTTGAATTAAGACCATCAATAGATTATTTTGGCCATATCACCATTAATGAGCACCTTTTACTAAATCCACACCATCACAAAATAACACTATAGCCCAACATAGCCATTTGGTCTATTATATCCAATAACCCCGGATATGATCTTTTAATATGAAACGAGACCTATGTAGAGCAACCACCAACAAGCTTCACTGATCATCTACCCCGCATCACTGTTTTTACATACGACCATATTACTCAAGACGCCCCAGGTGCGCACAGCTATTATACCCTGCTTACATTTATTCACCCCTCAATAGAAAAGAATACGTTGCGGGACGTTACGGGTGTCACATGAAGCTCTGTGAGAACAATATTAGGCTCGGCTAAAGCCTAGCTTTATATTGTTCTCACTTCGCCTCATGTGAGACCGTATCCACCAACTAAACGTCTTTACCTTATATTATTAGATGTACAGTTTGTTAGTCTCCTAGTATGATATGTTCGGTGTTTGTTAATTCTATATTTGACTAGATCTTCAATATACGACTTTATCACATGACTCGTCCGTTTTGTTCACTTTAAAACATTTGATATTTTGTTTTCATATTAATCAGTGATAAATAAAGCTTTCCGTCAATTTCATTGGTCTTCAAAACTAGACAATTTGATTGGCTGAACAAAATACAACTGGGCCACATTTTCATAATTTGCACAATTAGAGTTGGGAGCTTCATTGGTCAATTTCAAAACTGGACAATTTGATTGGCTAAACAAAATACAACTGGGTTACATTTACATGATTTCAGTAGGGAGAATTTACGTTACCTGTCCTATTTAGAGTGGGTGATATTGCATTAATCTTTTACCTACAACAAAAACACCATTAATTTTTTTATATTTTCACTTTTTGCTTCTAAAACATAGGTTATGGCCCCTCATTGGAACGAGCTCGACGAGCTCGTTCTAATGAGGGGTCATAACCTATGTCTTGGAAGCAAAAAATGAAAATTTTTAGTTATACGAGGATGTTTTTACCAAGTGCCGTCTGCAACTCAAGTTAGGTGATGGGTTAAAAAGTCAAACTAAGTGGCTAATTTGTGCGTGTGTGTATCATATGATAAAAATAGAATATGAAATGAGTGTTTTTCTCATATAATATTTATGAAACTCGTCCCAATGTTCCGTTTGGGCTCGCCAAAACGGAAAATTCTTAGACTCGTTTCATAAATATTATATGAGAAAAACACTCATTCCATATCCTCTATAAATGACACCCTATACACCATTATCTGTCAAAACAAGAACAATCTTTTTCAAGGGCCGTCATCTTCTGGGGTTTGCTAAGAGTTAACACTCCGCTTTGACAGGGTGCACTGTTTAGGCTCATTACGTCATGATCTTGAAGCGGAGTTGGTGCAACAACCTCTTCTTTTATTCGGGACAAATGCAAATCCTCAGCTGGCTGTGACCATCTTGACTTGATAATAAATACACTCCACTTTCGGCAAACATAATTGTGAAGAAATCGTTTATTCAGTGTTCAATAACAGATATGAATCGTATATAGGGACATAACTAAAAACGTGATAGGTATGCACCAGGAACACTTGTCTACAAACAAAGTAAATATGTGGAACTAGTATTTCTTGAGATACTGACCCTTTGGTCTCAGTTAACAATAGTTCAATGGTTTTTTATGGAAAGTGTGTGTACACATCATTCCCTGATTGCAACAAGGCGCCATCTGCAATGCCAATGCATTGCAGATGGCGCCTTCTTACACTCAAGGGACGATATCCTCATCGAAGCTGTCACAGGAAAATATGCTACTGTAATTTAATAAGGGCTTCACCCAGTCTCCTTTAATGCGTCTGTTGAACGGGTCCAGCGGTATACGTAAAATCGCAATTCAAATTTTGAGATTTAGAAAAGTGTTGCTTTCAAAACAAAGCTTATGACCTTATCGCAGAACTCGTTATAAGAAGGGGTCATAAACTATTGGGTTGAAACAAAAAATTGAATTGTTCTGATTATTTTGGGGAAAATGTTTTAAGTTTCGTTTGCTTGTAATGTTTAGTAAAGGGATATGTACAAACTCGGATAGCTTGGTTTTTTAGCTGCGGCCGAAAAGCGGGCAGCTCAAGAGGCGTTCATCTCAGTTAGCGAGGTTGTTTGTCTTCTGTTTTACCACCTTTCAGTTTCTGATCGATCGTCTGGTTCTGATCATTCGTTTGTCCGTTCGTGGTCAAAAGTCTGTTCATGATCATTTAGTTGTGACCGCAAGGTGTAACGCTTGAGTTGTATTCATGTTCGTTTTTTTTTGTCCTTTCTTGATCAACTGTCTGTTCGTGATAAGTCGTTTTTTTCCATTCGTGGTACGTGGCCAATCGTCCAAGGCTGTCGGGGATTCACATGTACTCGCACTTGTTCAACATGTTGTATTTTCGTTTTATTTTGACTTCGATATGAAAAACTCCAGTTAACCCTTCGCCTAACGAATCAGCCGTACCCGCCCGCGTTATATTGAATTCACCACTAGAAAAAACATTGGTTTTTTTACAAAATTCAACAAACCATATCATTTACAAAATTCAGCAAAACAAAAAACTCGTTCCAATGAGGGGGGTGGGGGGAGGGCACATGATTTCTGGTCGAAACATAACTTTCGAGGTATGTGAAGATGACAGGTGACGAACGTTTACGTGCCGTTGACACGTTGGTAGCTGGTGTGGCTCAAATTCTGAACGTTACTCAATCGGTGATTAGCAGGTTGTGGTCACGCTACCGTCAGACAGGGAATGTTGATGACAGACGTCGGTCAGGTCGTCCATGTGCGACAACTGCTAACCAGGATCGTTTCATCCGAATCACAGCATTACGTAACGCCATCAAAGTGCCTCAGAAACTGGACAGCAGCTGCACCGACCGACAGATGTGCGAGTCAGTGGTCAGACTATCCGCAATCGCCTATACAGCTGGAATTTGTAAGCTCGACGACGTCGAATAATTTCACGTTTGACTGAACGTCACATCGCAGCAAGGCGTAATTGGTGTGGAGCACGACAGCGCTGGGACAATCGTCGGTAGAGCAACTTCATGTTTTCCGATAAATCGAGGTTCACTCTCGACTTCCACGACAGGCGAAACATAATGTGGCGGCGGCGGAACGAACGATACCATGACGTAACCATTAGGCAGCACGATCGTTTTGGTGGTGGATCGGTTATGGTGTGGGGAAGCAAAGCCATGACAAGCAGAACAGCATTACATGTCAGTCAAGGGCGTGCCACGTGGCAGGACTACCGTGACAACATGTTAGCAGCTCATGACTTTGTGGTGCCATTTGCGCGACGTCAGGGCCATCGATTCATTTTCCAAGATGACAATGCAAGAGCATAGACGGCCCGTGTCGCTATAGAGTTCCTCCAGGAGCACAGCATCACTACACTGCCTTGGCCAGCACTAAGTCCAGACCTTTCACCAATCAAGCACCCTTGGGATATGCTTGGCAGGCGCCTGTGACAAGACCAAGAGCGCCCTACCAATGTCCAGGAACTCGCCGCTGCACTGCAGGAAGAATGGAATAACATCAGTCAAGCTGATATTGAACGGTTGGTGAGGAGTATGTCACGTCGGATCCGCGATTGTCTCGCGAATCGAGGAGGATTTACAAGGTACTAAGGTCTTGGACTGAATGTTGTAAATTCTCCGACTGACTGTCCATGTCTTCTACAGCTCAGTGCGTGGAATGTGTGCTTGTCAGACACCCAACTATCGCTGAAATCATTCACCAGATGTCATAGTGCAACGACTCAATTGTCTTTTTGATGAAAATATAAATATATTTCTTCATGTATCTCACTTTTATCAAATCTGTTTTTTAATAGTATATTTGTATTTCGTATCATTAAACATGAGTAGTAATAGTCGTCACTGTAAAATTAACGGTAGCAGTACCGCCAGCTGTTTCCCAGTCCTTTTACCATATTTTTAACCCTTTCTCTAACGAAACGACCACATCCTCACACAACTTACAAAGTAAGCAGTTAAAAAATACAATTTTCAAAAATTTCAGTACCCATATCATATGACCTCCTCCTTGGAACGAGCTCGTTCCAATGATGGGGGTCACATGGCATGGTTTTTTTTTAATTTTTTTGAGAATGTTTGTGAGAAATGTTAAAAAAAACAATGAATAAAATAATAAATTTGGTTATTCTATTTTTGTGTAACGGTTACGGGGTCGTCAAACAAAACTTTGCACAAATTTCAGGTAATATTCTCCAAAATCCAGAAATGGCCAGAGCGAAACATGAACTTTGTACCAAAATATTTTGAATGAAACATAACGTGAAAACTGAAATCTGCCAAAGAGTTGCTGCTGTTGATATGTGATAGAAAGCGCTGCCGCGACATAATTGACTGTTGGTAATACCAGGACATTTAACAACAAGAACAACTTACCTGTTTACCGATTCCAATTCCATAGGCAGAGCATGACAAGCCTGAATACATTCACGCTTATTTTTGTTATTAAATTCATTTATCTGAAAAATCGCTGAGACGTTTTGGTCTCATTTCGGTAATTTGCGTGGATGGGCTCCGTGTTGTCAACGAGATGTTTGTGGCTATTTTCGGAACCACAGATATCACGATAACATAGTTTATGGTGCCAAGCAAGGACCCCGGAGGCACAGGGCAGAGGGTGAAGATGCCCTCCCTACCTTCGGTCCACGGGGGCGAAAGGGTTCAGACAATGCCCTTCCCAGGTTCGTCACTCAATTTTTTTCAATGATTTATTCTTGAAGTGCAGCTAAACTACATCCCAAATCCGTTCTGAGAGCTTTCAATGGGGGAGTTGGGGGAGTTTGTGAGGAGGTGGCCCCCTCCAGACGGGAGGTGGTTCTCCCCTCCCAAACTCCCCCATCTCGGGCTTTTGCCCTTCGAGACATGCTTCGGCATGTCATGGCGGGGCTGCTAGTGCTAGTAAATGCCCTTTTTTCCGGGATCTTACCCCCCTTGCCCTGATGTGTTTCCGGCTCTCCTGATGCCAACAATGATAAACAATCGACATGGATCCATCTTTTACTCAGTATGGTCGCATGAGAAAGAATTTTAAGTTTACGATGGTACTAAATTTCACTGTATTTGGACAACAGAAAAATAACCTTCTTAAAAGGTTGGTATTCCCATCAGACTTCTAATCGCTCCATCAGCCGGGCCTCCATCGCAAAATATATTTCGGACTTCAATCAAATGATATTTTCATAAAATATACAATTGTGACGTTTACATCTTTGTCGGTGGCGTAGTGATCCATTGCTAAAACTTGTGTCACCGTCTGTAACCGGAATCGGGTTTTCAGAATCAACATTGTAGGTGTAAATTTTATCTCGCAGTTATCACATTGTCTGTTGAATAGACAATGTCTTGTATGTTTTCAGTTGCATCGTCCAGCAGATCTGACAACAGCAATGGAGTGTCTGCAGATTATTTCTGGTCTTTGAAAACGAAATGTACACCCCCTCCCCCCCCCCCCCCCCCCCCTGCTTTCCAAATGCAATTATATTTTGTATTCATGCATCTTCCGTTGGAATATTTAAGCCATTGGAGACAAAATGTGATATACTTTCTCCGAATTTGGAGGAGGTGGAGTCTTTTATTTGAAACCCAGTCATTAGAATTACCGGTCTATTCGTTGTTTTCCCCGTCGGTTGCTTGTACACTCTAAAAATTGCGGTAAGAATCAACACAAATCAACTGGATTGAGTGAATATGAACCCAAAAGGGTTCATATTCACTCAATCCAGTTGACTTTGGTTAGTTTTTAACCCAATTGATTTTAGAGTGTGTCGCTGGCAATTTCATTGTTGTTAAAAACATAAAATATAATTGTGCAGGTGAAAAAGTGGATATATTCCGGTTCAGTGTAATTTAGTCGTTATTTGATATATAATATGCCGCTATTACCACATTAATTCGTATTAAGATCACTGGTAGAAATTTCAAAAACATGACAAACGTTTTGTTGGACGACCCCTTAACGGTAATTTGTCAAAGAATATGCGAAATATTAGTAATTATATTGCTTTCCACTGCACACGAGGATATAATAATAATTGAAGTTATTGAATCTAAAAATGTTCTACAACCAACACGACAGAGGGACAACAACCTTACAGAACTTCGCGAATTCGCCACAATTTAGTGCTAATATTTTAGATTCTAATTTTTGCTATTTCTGTATTTCAAATAGGAAATTAATATGTAATGTGCTCGATAGCTGTGTATGTATAACAAAAACAAGCTTTTCATCAAATGAAATACTACAAAGATGGATCGAAGTTCGCGTGTTAGTTACGATAACTATTACAAACAGTTGCGCAAAGGAGGAAGTTAGCATTGTGTCAAATGAGAAAATTGTAGACGATCGACACACTTGTTTGGACTACGTCTTTTCTTTATTTCCATTCAATTTGAGAAGAAATACATTGTGAACGCCCATATTAACTTGCACGATTAACTCCCCCCTGTCATACAATGTTATCTGCATTCATCCACATGATATCAGATGGTAGCTTGACTCTCCTGGTGCCAGATACTTTTTAGTAGCCACTCTATCTGTCTAATGGATCTTATAAGTAGTAGTGTATGTTCCCCTACACCTCCAGGTTGCAGGACCCCGGTGCAGGACCCCGGAAGTGACGTCATGTCACGTGATCTAGTGGCGCCATGTTGTATTGTCATGGTAACCCGCGTGAGCGGCCATGTTGTGACGTCATCTCCATAGTGATACGTGGTGTGAGTGCGCATGCGCAGCGCGTGTTGTTAGGGTGATACGTGTTTCCGTCGTCCATTTTGTATACTGGAGGCCGCCATCTTGGTTTCTATGGTAGCACGTGGTTGCTATGTTACCCAATCTTTCTGCAATAAGACGGGGTATGTTCGGAGGGTATGTTCCTTTGTAGAAGAGTAAATCTAATTACCACAAACAACCCGACAATCCTTCCTAATCACCAAAATCCACCCAACTTTTTACTATTTCGAATTCTTTCAGAATTCTCTGCTTCTATCTATATATGTAATAGTTTACGTCTACCTAGGCATGGCCCTTTGCTCTGGAGTATACTCCAGTAGCGTAGAAGAGCCTATTAGTTGGAACAGTTTACCTTATTATTACTACAATTAGCTATTCTGGTCTATTCTTGTTAGTTCTGACCCTATTCCAAGTACTCTTGTTGTTTCATAAAATCTAGATCATTTATAACCAATCAGATTGCTTAATTTCTCATAACCTGTATGCAGAGGTATCTCCCTTCTGCATAATAAAAGCCTATATCCAATGGCAATATCTCCAGGCACCCCAATTTTAGCACCCCTTTTTGAAAACACCTGTGGCTATGGAATCCCTTTTTTGTCATATGTGCTTATGTGAAAAAGCACAATGTGACACAATGTGCCCTAGCACAAAGGCACATGCTTTATGTGCCGATATGTGCTTATGTGAAAAGGCACAATGTGACACAATGTGCCCTATCACATAGGCACATATGGGTATTTGAGGATACCTTTGGCCTGGTATTGTATTATTTGAGGATACCTATCGAGGATACCTACTGGAGAATCCCTTTTTGTTATATGTGCTTATGTGAAAAGGCACAATGTGTCACAATATGCCCTATCACATAGGCACATGCTTTATGTGCCGATATGTGCTTATGTGAAAAGGCACAATGTGACACAATATGCCCTATCACATAGGCACATACGGGGTATTTGAGGATACCTATGGCCTGGTATTGTATTATTTGAGGATACCTATCGAGGATACCTACTGGAGAATGCCTTTTTGTCATATGTGCTTATGTGAAAAGACACAATGTGATACAATATGCCCTATCACATAGGCACATACGGGTATTTGAGGATACCTATGGCCTGGTATTGTATTTTTTGAGGATACCTATCGAGGATACCTTTTGGAGAATCCCTTTTTGTCGCATTAGGCTATGTAAAAACCCTCACTGTGTCTAATGTATTCTTACCAATCGCTTCCATCTTGTCGCCAAAGCTCCAAGACCATTACAGGTCTATGGCCTATCTGTCCTATCATTAGCTTCTACAACAGTCTTGTTCCATTGCGGCCTTGTACCAGTACTATTGGCTTCTGTTATTCTGCCCCATATCTCATCCATTACTTCCTAGCTATACCTATCTCAGTCTCGACTATAACATTGATCAAGGTTGAATCAGATTTTCCCTGTATACATATAAGGCATTCCGTTATTGAGCTTCCTACCCGAGTCCGTAAAATTTGCATTCCGTGTTTTAACATCGTCCACTCGAGGGTATGGAAAGGGATTGATAACAACCAATTCAATAATGACTACAAGACTCTGAACAGATACAACCAGTCACTACAAAACAACGAAGTGAACAGAACTGATTGATCGAAGTAGTTGGACAGACTGAACAGAACAAAGTGAACGAAGATCTTGGTTGTGTTGGATCTTTGTTCACTTTGTTCTGTTCAGTCTGTGTTTTGGTGATTTGGAAGGATTGTTGGGTTGTTTGTGGTAATTAGATTTACTCTTCTACAAAGGAACATACCCTCCGAACATACCCCGTCTTATTGCAGAAAAATTGGGTAACATAGAAACCACGTGCTACCATAGAAACCAAGATGGCGGCCTCCAGTATACAAAATGGACGACGGAAACACGTATCACCCTAATAACACGCGCTGCGCATGCGCACTCACACCACGTATTACTGTGGAGATATGTATCACTATGGAAGTCACAACATGGCCGCTCACGCGGGTGACCATGACAATACAACATGGCGCCACTAGGTCACGTGACATGACGTCACTTCCAGGGTCCTGCACCGGGGTCCTGCAACCTGGAGGTGTAGGGGAACATACACTACTACTCTTATAGTTATAGCAGGTGAGTGTGTGACTCAACCATTTGAACCAGAAAGCTGCTTTTCTGGTCCAGGATTGTCATACGTCCTGAATTCATTTTTTAGTGGTAGGGTTTAACGACACTTCAACAGCCAATGTCCTATCGTGTCGGTGACAGGTTTACTTGTGGAGGAAGCCTGTGTACCCAGAGAGAACCACCGTGCAACGTCGAGCAGCTGCCAGCTCTCCAACATCGGAACTCCGCACTGTAGCACAGGCAGGGTTAGATTAGTTGAAGACATGCGCACCATCGACGTGCAGTATGCCTTAGTACACGCTAAAAACTAAAGTGTTAAAAACTACACTTGAAGTGCTGTATTTAACACTTACTAAGTGCTGAACTAGCACTTTGTTCAAGTGTAGATATCCCAGAACTTGACAGGTGTTACAATAATACCACTTGACAAGTGTAATGTCGCGACACTTAAAAGGAAACAACGCAGATGACGCGGATCAGGCTCGAACTCTCGAGCCTGATCCGCGTCATCTGCGTTGTGTCCTTTTAATTATGTACCCACCAAGCGCACATCAAACTATGGATGATTCTGGAAGAAACACCAATGCTAGACACATGGGAAGTGCCATCCATTCAAGTTTCAGATGTCTGACGATTGTAATGTCTAAGTGCTTAAAGCATTGTACTTTGAGTGTTAAAATCAAACCCTAAGAGTTAGAATGGGTTTAACACCTTGGAAGTGTCAGTTTTAACACTTTAGGTTTTAGTGTGTACACGGCGTCATCGTGGCCCCATTTGGACAGTCGGGGTTGAGTGCCTTGCCCAAGGTCACAACGCAGGAGTCCGAATCGATCGCTAAGATGGTCATCCATCCAAGGATTAACCGGGCTCGACGTTGCTTAACTTCGGTGATCTGACGAGAACTCCTGAACTCATAAAGAAGATAGTTGCTCGGATAATTTGTGTTACAGAAGAAAAAAAGATTTTCAACGTGCAACCCAAAGGCTGCACGTTGAAAATATTGATTGCCCTCCCCAAGAAACGAATATAGACTCTGCCAGTTGATGGATCTAAACAGGCATAGAATATACCATTAATGGGTTAACATTCATACAACGAACCAAACTGAGGAGTAGTCAATTGAGTGTTAAGCTGATTGTTGTTTCCAAAAGAATTGATTTACAATTGAAACAGCTGAAGGTTCGGTAACTCTGGTGGCCGATATTTTTCGTAAACACGAGACAAGAGGAGAAATGTCGTACTGGGATAATATTTATTTATTTATTTATTTATTTATTTATTTATTTATTTATTTATTTATTTATTTATTTATTGGTGTTTAAGGTCACATATTTCTGCACAATGGCTAATCATGACCACGGCAGTTTTACAGGTGGAGGAAGCCGGAGTACCCGGAGAGAACCACCGAGCAACGGCGAGCAACTGTCGTCTCCCCAACATATAACTCCACAAGGCAGGGTTAGCATTGGTTGAAGACAGGGGAACCATCGACGTGCAGTACGCCTTAGTACGCAACGCTACCTGTGCCCCCACGTGGGTAACGGGGGTGACGTGTCTTGCCCAAGGACAACGCGGTTGCCGCAGGTGTGTTTCGAACCGAGGACCTCTCGGCTTGCAGCCTCCACATCTGCCTACTGAGCCACCGCGCCCCTACTGGGATAATAACCGAGTATGAACTTTTGCAGGGGCATGTCATGAAAGTGAAATAATTTTTTTATCGTGATTGGTGAAAGTATATTGGGAGTGCATAAATAATATTATTTGTAATTTTTGACTTCTGCGATATGGTGGTCAATATTTGTTTTTAAGTTTACGAAGAAAAATTACTGCACAAGATGGGTGCTTAACCCTTTACCTAACATGAAAAGCAGACGACACTTGCAAAAAAAATTCTTGAATAACTCGTTCCAATGAGGGGTCATAACCTATGTTTTTGAGACAAAAAATGAAAATATAATGAAATTAATTGGCGATTTTTGAGAATAGCGCGGCCGGTTTTGGCCGTTACGTTGGGTAAAGGGTTAACCCTTTGAACATGGGCTGTATCTTACATGTCAGTTCAATTTCAGCTATTAGAAGAGACCATATTCATTATGTTGGGTTGTCCAAATAATATTTTCAACGTGCTGCACTTTGAAAATATTGATTGGTCTACTCTTCACACCAGACTACTACGTAATGCATTTATGACGTACCTTGTTCCCGGGCCGGAAAAGCGACCCCTCGTATTCAAAGGGTTAAATCTCATATTTTCAGGTGCGGTACATTACTGTAAGTACATGTGGCACGATTGCTTACGAAATTATGTTTTTATTTGATTGGTCCAAACAATTTTGGTCCCCTTATTTCGAAAAACTTTAAGTCTGACCCAAGTCCTAAAGTGAACACAAAACTGAGTTTTACAAAAGTCGGATCTTTAAAAAAAAACTAAAGTTCACCGTCCAACTCTGGGTTAAGTCTGCACTCAACATTCCGAGTCTTTAGAAAGGTGGTTTAGCCCCTTTCAACACGAGGAATAATCAAACACAATTCTACATGTCTGACAATTTTCGTCCCTGAAAACGATTTACAATTTATGCAGGGAAGTTAGCTCCCCTTAATTTTCTAAAGTCTCCAGTTAGTACATAGAACATACTGGAACTCAGGTGACGAAATAGTAATATCGGTTCCCCTCGCCAATTTGGTTGGCGATAAAATGTGTTCTTTTTGTTGATAGTTGTCAAATGAATTGCTGAGTGTCCATCTAATAATTGTTTTTATAGACACGAAGGAGTGTAATAAACACAGACGGCACGCGTGTGTGCATGGGTTAATCGATATGGCATGTGTGCCATCGCGGAAGGATAAAACTCGAGGCCTGCGGCCTCTCGTTCTATCCTTCCGCGTTGGCACTCGTACCATATGGATTAACCCATTCACACACGCGATTCGTTCTGTGTATTTTCTGGTCCTCTTAAGCTTTTTGTTGTTCATTATCATGTTTACCAACCGACCGACGAATTTTCTTAAAGTAAGAATTTATGCATACCGATTGACAGTGTTAAATTTAACTTGCACAAGCAATATAGCACAATTTGCGTTCGATTATTTATATATTTAACTGGCGAGTATATTATAGGGTGTACCAAACATTTCGTACAATTATAAAATAAATATATCACCGGATTTATTATTGAAATAGAAACTTGAATTCAGAAGTACGGAATTGTTACTTATCGGAAGCATCTTGTTCTTTTTATGAAGAGCAAAACGATACCTATTCGAATTCCTAAAAGATTGTATAAACCTATACCACCGCTTACAGTTAAAATTAGAAGTACTGTCATGAAATAGCTCGTCGGTCTGCGCGTTAATCTACGTGTTATGACCATAGTAAGGCTATCACATTGTATACATATGGCCCGGGTACAAGCAATGTTTCAGCCAATGGACCTCCGGGTCACCCGGAGGTCCACTGGCAGAAACATTGCCTGTGTTTGCTATGAGTAACCAGGAGAACCTGCCGTGCTTTGGATGCCATTTGATTTGGCAATTGCGCGCAATTCCTACGCGCAATTAAGCCTAGATAAGCGCACAGTTTATGGCAGGATTTCGAGTTTTAACTGTACGATTGATTTATTGCAGTAAGGAACTTACATTTTTTAGAGATTTACAAACTAAATTGTTTCGTTTATTGTATTGAAAGTTTTTTCATTAAATTTCAATTAAATTTACTTTTACTTTGCCCTCCTTTTGTCATATCATCCCGATATATCATGTAGAAGAGCTTGTTGAACCTTGACCAGACGGTGGTGTGAAATTAAGACTGAACACAACGAGGGAGAAGTATGTAGGGACAGGAATCAACAACCTGAGTTAGAGTCGGTCAACTATTTTTCAAGTATTTGATTCAGTCCTCTAGATTTTAATACTATTTGGTGCCTGTCTTCCCCTTTCATATCAGAAACCAAGATGGCGACCTCTAGTAAACAAAATGGACGGCGGAAACACTTGCCACCCTGAGAACACGCACTGTGTATGCGCTTTGATACCGCGTATCCCCATTGCGATGACGTCACAACATGGCTACTCACGCGGATAACCATTACAACCACATATGATATCACATTTTACGTGGCTATGATGGTACTTCCCCTTCCACCTTTCCTTCCATCTAACCGGCCCCGATGCACCGCTCTCTACTATTAATGACAGTGTCGACATTGTTTTTTGATATGAGGTAAATTTTGCCACTAGTAGTTTTCATGAAATATTATTTCTTTATCAGTTCTGGTACGAATTCGGTAGCAGACTTTCAGGAACCATTCATGCCTGTCATCGACTATGCGAGGGAGCGCGGTGGCCCTGTGGTTATGGCATTGGATTTCAAACCGAAAGGTCCATGGTTCGATCCCCGCCAGTGGTAACTGCGTTGTTCCTTGGTTAAGACACTTAACCCCGATTGTCTACGTGGGGGCACGATGGCGTTGTGTAGTAAGGCGTACTGAACGTCGATGGTGCACTTGTCTTCAACCAATGTTAACCCTGCTTGTGCGGAGTTAGTACGTTAGGGGGTCTTACAGTTGTTCGCTGTTCCACGGTGTTTCTCTCCAGGTTCTCTGGCTTTCTCCACCCGTAAAGCAGCCCGACACGAGGTGAACCTGCTTGTCGTTAAACCCCAAATAAATAAATAAAATAAAATAATAAATTAACTATGTGAGTCAAAAAGTATGCATTGTGTCGTGTTCTATGCACCTCATCTATAATTTGGTTGTGTAATTTGTATATATTTTTATGAATTTTATGAAATTTCAGTTTTTGGATTTTCATAGTAAATGTGTTTATTGTTACTTATTTAGCACCTTAACCCTCCCCTTACGTCCGAGCCATATCCACCGGTGCTATTAAAAATCGCCATTCAAACTTTATTATTAGTTTTTCATTTTTTACCTCCAAACCATCGAACTTTGGGGGGTTTTTTTTGCAAGTGTTGTCTTCTATTCGTGTTGATTAAAGGGTTAAAAGCAAGTTCTCAGGCCACCAGTCTAATTCTCCTCGGATTTCAACGCTGTTATATTTTCTTACCCACTTTTCGTGGAGTTTGCGCGCAGACTATGATTCATATGGCGTTCCCTTACTTGCAAATATACATATATATTCTTTTGTGATCCAGTTATAGATATTCCAACAATTAGTATTTAATTCACATTCAAACAATTAAGATATTAACATTAAGGATTTGGTCAAATGAAGTCTCGACTGAGAAACATTTTTGACGTTGATTCAAAGAATGTGACTATTTATGGTATTTTTTAGATTAAATCGTGTGGAATATTTCAGTTGGTCGGAAAAGCGAACCTATGGTTCGCTTTTCCGACCAACTGAAATATTCCACATGATTTAATCTAAACATAGACGTTGGACTGCTTAAGGACTAGACTGGTTCCAGGCCATAAGAGCGTCGAATTCCTTACAGAATTAGACTGGTAGGGAGCGTGGTGGCTCAGTGGCTCAGTGGTAGACTGTTGAACTGTTGGAGGTCCCGAGTTCGACCACCGTCCTGGACGACCCTCGTTGTGTCCTTGGGCAAGGCACTTTATCCCGGTTGCCCACACGAGGGAACGATGACGCCATGTACTAAGGCATACTGCGCGTCGATGGTACACATGTCTTCAACTTCTGTAACCCTGCTTGAGCGGAGCTTGAACAGAGTTAGAATGTTGAGGAGCTGACAGTTGCTCGTCGATGCTCGGTGGTTTTCTCCGGGTACTCCGGCTTCCTCCACCCGTAAAACTGTCGCGGTCACGATTAGCCATCGTGCATAAGTATGTGACCTTAAACACTAATAAATAAATAAATAAATAAATAAATAAATAAATAAATAAATAAATAAATAAATAAATAAAAATAAATAAATAAAATTAGACTAGTGGTCTGAGATCTTGATTAAAGGTTAGATGGAGAGTAATACATGTAAAAGTACCTTCACATTTATTTTTGGAACTCTTTACTTGGCCGTGTTTTGTCTTGTTCTGGATGTAAATATCACTGTGTCTCAGTACTTTGAGTGTGATTATTGTTTAAATTGAAATGAATCAAGAAGACAACTGTTCACGTTAACGGTACTTATTATTTATGATGCAAATGATTGTATCAACCAATGAATGACTTTCTCAGATGTTATTTGTGATATTTTGGAGAATGCCGAATTTTGAACTTTTTTGCCTCCTTCAACAAAAACGTTAAACACATGAAAACATAGCTGGCAATACTATCATTGGAAATTCGCTATCGCATTATCCCATCGAGTCCACTAAAATGGAGATAAAAATGAAAATTATATTTTCATTAGAAATATTCTTTTAACTTTATTCGCCCATGGATGGTAAGTGTGATAGTCACCTGTCTCGACAAAAGACTGAATCACGTGAGCGTGGGAGACTCCCATAACTAGAACGCTCTAGCAGGAAGTTGCACGTATCTACAATTGGTGTCAAGTAGTTTATAAATTAAGTTTCCTCAGATATCTTTTGATTTGCATTGCATTTGATTGGTCGAGATGAATTTTTTCATACATCGGTAAATGTTTTTCCAATCATATGAATGTTTACTTTTTCTCCGCCCATCTGTCGAAAAATTAATGTGAATGTCTGACGGTGCAGTCACACCAGTCGTTAAAGTTTATTCACCCGCTACACACAAAATAATCAGTCGTAATGGTCGACAGGAAGGTGGCTCAGTATTGAGTCTGCCCCCCCTCTGCCCCTCCTCTCCCTCTCTCCCTCCCCCTCGCCCTCTCTCTCTCTCTCTCTCTCTCTCTCTCTCTCTCTCTCTCCCCCACCTTCTCTCGGCCTCTCGATGAGAGAGAGAGAGAGAGAGAGAGATTAGATTTCTATCTGTTGCTTGCTCGCTCGTTCGATGTTTGTCATCATCCACCCAGTCTCCACAACATTGCGTCTAGGCAAAGGGATCGGACTTCTGAGAACCGTCACAGCCAGATTACCTGTTGTATTACATCACAGGTAAGAAAACTCGACTCCCGGCTTCTAAGAGTTAAGCGTCTTGCTGAAGGACACAACACTTTAGAATTCTATTAAATCACGCATACATTATAGCCTAAAGAAAAAAGTTGGTTGCCCATGAGCAGGCAACAAACTAAACACCGAATTGTATAGGGGGATCATCAATAATTTAAAACTACGGGACGATAGGATTAATTTCGAACTTAACCCCCTTCGAATACAAAAAGACTGGTTCATTTTCTTCCGACAGTAGTGTAAGACTGTACTATTCGGGGCGTTAGGGGGTGAAAGAGTCAATAACAATTATTAGCATTCAACTGATTTTGATGAAATCAAAGGTCACTCGAAACTTTCAAAAATTTATATTCATCATAACTCATACGCTAAAATTGGTAAACACATGATGACTTGACAACATTCCGAACGTAGTTCCAGGTGTGCGCTATTGTATTCTTGTGCTACCACTGAACCTTCACCTTTGGTTGCCTACTTACATTTCGTACGTTTCGTATCAAACAAATGAGGTATAAGAGTTCTGAACCGTCGTTTCAATACAATTCATTACTAAGTACTTCAAAATAACTCGTCATGGGAACTATTTATTGGCGCGCGTGATTTGCCAAACAACGCATTGTTTCATACAAAGTAATTCAATGCCTAAAAGGTAGCGCTTCAAGTATCTGTTATCTTTCTTGGATCAAGTTATCAGTACAATTTTAACCCTTTACCTAACATGAAAAGCAGACGACACTTGCAAACAAAATTATTGAATAACTCATTTTTTAAATGTTTCGTCTCAAAAACATAGGTAATGACCCCTCATTGGAATGAGCTCAACGAGCTCGTTCCAATGAGGGGTCATAACCTATGTTTTTGAGACAAAAATGAAAATATAATGAAAATTAATTGGCAATTTTTGTGAATAGCGCTGGCCGCTTTTGGCCGTTACGGTGGGTAAAGGGTTAACCTTTTACCCAATGTACAAGATATGAAACTTTATTATTTTAATTATTTTTTTTTCTCAAAAGTTTTCAAAAATTAAAAAAACTTATCATGTAAATATATCATGTGACCCCCCCCCCCCCCCCCCCACGAGCTGGTTCTAATGAGGGGCACATGATATGTTTTTTTATTTTTTTCAGTTGGTCATTTAGTACATCACGTGAGCGGATACGGCCGAGTCATTGGGCAAAGGCTTGAATTCGTCGACAATTTACAGTGAAATTAAAGAGACTCGTCCATTATTAGATTTTTTAGCTTCTTTGTTTTACAAGGAATGGCAGACAAATTATGCAACTTATTTTAACGCCTCTCCTTGGCCCAATGGCGCACGTGTGTGGCATGACTTTGTAGCGGCAACTTCGTGCCCCGTCTTCTCGAATATTACGAAGGGAGCTTCAGCCTGTAAGGAGTCTGTGTCTCCCCGCACAGAGGACAGCCATTGTACGCCCCTCCCCCCCCCCCCCCCCCCCCCCCCCACAAATAGGACGGTACACTGTGACAGCATCAACCCCACAACTGATGCTGACAGCGAGTGTTTAGACACCTCGAGAACTTTTCCCGGCCAAGGGTCGATCCCAAACCTCTGGCATGAGAGATCAGAGTACTTATCCACTCGGTCACCACTCATTATTAGGTTAGGTGAGTGAGATCCACACCCAACCCACTCTACTGGACGTGTTTCATGAATTTCACTATGAACTCAAACTCATTTGAGATTCTCGGTTTATTACACATCCATTCAACTTTAACCCTTGTATTTAACGGAATAGCCGCTATGACATAAATGATTCTGTATTCAGTGGATGATGTACAAGCCGGAACTTTTTTCCCAGCACCGTTCATACTAGTTCCTTTCCCTCGAGTCATTAGTTACGCTTTGAAAAGTTTCCAAAATTCGTTATACAATTATCGACAGTCTGTCGCATAGAGTGAAAATGAAAACGTCCAAAGCAAAATAAAGTCGGTTCACAAAATATTAGTTAACCAAAAATGAGATAATATTTTGAAAAAAAACCCAATCATTTCCAACCAGAACATTAACCCAGTCCCGTGGCCATCTCGTTTTGTGGATCCGTTATATCTAACTTGGTGAACTTTATTTCGGTAAATCTTCGTACATCTTGACTTGCTTCGAACTTCTTTTACAAATGTTTCTCCCAGCTGTTTTGCAAATCTGCACAAACTTGTATTTATATTTTTACTAACAGTAGTCTAATAGCCACCAAATGGTTAGGCGTGAATGGGCACCAGCCGAAGAGAAACAGCGATACGAATTTCAACAAACATTGGTTCCGAAAAGGTTGTTTTGATTTTTTATCAATCCATTTGATCAGTACAGCTTCAGTCAAAACAAACAGACTCTTCACCTTTGGGTTTAAACATCGGAATTAAAATTTGTTTATTTAAATGAATTTTAATGCATGGGTTGTGTAATAAACACAGGACGCGATGTGTGTTTGAATCGGTAGGTGTTTTACATAACTCGTTGGAATAGCGTAATCATATTTCGCGAGAGCCGTAGGCTCTCGCGAAATATGACTACGCCATTCCAGCTCGTTATGTAAAAACACCCATCGATTCAAACACACATCGCGCTCTGTCTATTTATGCCACTGTGTCAAATACTAAATGATATACAGAAAACAAGTCCATGCATGATGAAGATGTTATCTTGCACAGTTCAAGAATAAACACTTGGGAAGAAGTTGTTGATATATGAATAAAAAATGATGTAATTTAATAATAAAAAGGGTTAAATTTTACATGTACGTACAGGTTGGTTTATTCTGATAACCTTAAGTTGACCCTTGTTATCGCGTTTGGTGTCAGATTCGCATTCAGCCAAAAAATTAAAAACAATGCACACTTGCCACAAAGCCAGAACAGTTGCCACTGGTCGAGGTTTCTGGGTTTTTTACGACACAGATGTCACTATGCTACCAAGTTCTAGATGTCTGCTCCACAGCTCCCGCTTCTTACCTCCGTGACAGCTTATATGTCCCATATATATAAAACAAGAGGTCGCTACAATTTTCCGCAGTGGTGCAAACGTTTTATGGCACAATGTGACACAATCGTAGAACATGTGCTCACACGGCCTTGGTATGCCTCAGCATAAACCAAGATCCGTGGACCCAGTGCACAGATTTTGTGTGGACGTTGAACGCATTGGGGCCTTTTATATATCCGCGCTTGTTTTCACGAGTGCCTAATAATATGACACTTATATAGCGATGGGCCATACCGGCTTACCGGGACACAGGGTGTCGAAGTGGGCGTTAATGATCCCCCTGTTTCATGCTGCATTCAAACCTGGGTCAACATGAACGTCACTAGCAGCATGAACCAGGGGCACCATCTCTGGCATATGACTCACCCATTTTCGTCTTGGTGTAAATATTACTTGTATACATATTTTGTTACAACGAATTTATTATCTTTTCATAAATGTTTCGTCTTTTAAAAAAACTTTATATTCAACTTTGCTGCCATATAAAAATATCTCCATAAAAGAGCAATGAAAGGCAGCTAAGTCCATTTTCAAACAACTAATTCTTCTGGTTTTGTTTTCATGCCTTTCTTGAAAAATACATTGTTGGTGTCATAAATGTCATTATTTCTGCTGCCTTGCTTATAATCACAATTTTAGTAGTAGTAGGAGAGCGATGGGTCGTCCCTGGTTTGGGGGGGGGGATGAGGGACCCCGGAAGTGACGTCATGTCACGTGACCAGTAGCGGCATGTTGTGTTGTCGTGGTAACCCACGTGAGCGCCCAGCTTTTGACGTCATCCCCATAGTGATACGTGGTCCTAGTGCGCATGCGCAGCGCGTGTTGTTAGGGTGATACGTGTTTCCGTCAGACATTTTGTATACTGAGGCCGTCATCTTGGTTTCTGTGGTGGTTGCTATGTTACCCAAAGGCTTATAATAGGACAGGGGTATATTCGGAGGGTATGTTTCTTTGTAAAAGAGTAATTTCCAGATTCGTAGAATTACCACAAGCAACCCGACAAGTTGTACTATTTCGAATTCATTCAGAATTCTCTGCTTCTATCTATCTATGCAATAGTTTTCGTCTACCCGACCATGTTCGTTTGTCCTGGAGTGTATTCCAATAGAGTAGACGAGCCTATCAGCTGGAACAGCTTTGCTTATTATCACTATATTTAGCTTTTCTGGTCTGTTTTTGTTAGTTCTGACCCTATTCCGAGTACTCTTGTTGTTTCATTTATCTAGATCACCCAATCAGTTCACTTTACTGGCGCTAACTAATCAATCAGATTGCTTGATTTCTCATAATCTGTATAACAAAAGCCTATATCATTCACATAGCCAATAAGCTATCGAGCAGTTACTGAAAAGTCATTGCTCGAACGACTCGAAGCCCATCCAGCAAATGAGCGTTAGGGCAATTGCTCGACCGAGTGACTCCACATATTGCTCGAACGACTCGAATCCCATCGAACAAATGAGCTATAGAGCAACTGCTCTTTCGAGTGACTCGCACATACGACTCTTAGCCTCATTTCGGGAAAAAAGGGATTCTGCTAACCCCCGACGTTTCCCAAAAAGGGATTCCGTAAGTAGGATACCAAGAAATGGGTGATTCGAAGTCCATCAAGCAAATGAGCTAACGAGTAATTGCTCGTTCGAGTGACTCGCACATACGACTCTTCGACTCAATTCAGAAAAAGGGGTGCCTAAGACTAGTCATTTTCAAAAAAGGGATTCTGTAAGTAGGATACCAAGAAATGGGTGATTTAAGCTAAAGAGCCAAGAGAGTAATTGTTCCATGAGCTGTTGCTCGAACGACTCGAAGCCCATCGAGCAAATGAGCTTTAGAGCAATTGCTCGATCGAGTGACTCCACATACTGCTCGAACGACTCGAAGTCCATCGAGCAAATGAGCTATAGAACAATTGCTCGATCGAGTGACTCCACATACTGCTCTACGACTCATCTGGGTATTTTGTCGAGTTGTTTGTGGTAATTCTGCGAATTGGGAAATTACTCTTGTACAAAGGAACATACTCTCCGAATATACCCCTGTCCTATTATAAGCCTTTGGGTAACAAAGCAACCACATGCTACCATTGAAACCAATATGGCGGCCTCCAGTATAGAAAATGGCCGACGGAAACACGTATCACCCTAACACGCGCTGCGCATGCGCACTAAGGCCACGTATCACTATCGGGATGACGTCACAAGATGGCCGCTCATATGGGTTACCATGACAACAGAACATGGCGCCACTGGGTCACTTGACATGACGTCACTTCCGGGGTCCCCTGCGGGGTCACCCCAATAAGGATCGATCCATCGCTCTCCTACTACTTTTAGTGAATGGAAGAGTGATATAGTCTGTTAGTTTATGCCATTTTCTTGTAGGATATTTCTTTTGCATTTTCTATAATAATAAAACTAATTGTATTTGATACATAAACTGTAACATGATTTGATTTGATTTATCTACCTACCGTTGGAGACAACTTTGGTAGGCCTCTGTTCGAGGGCCATTTACTTGGGACAGTTGAAAACTAAGTAAGGACTTGTTAAGACCACTGTTTGGAACCCGCTGTTCGAGGACCACTGAGTATAGGAAACCCTGCGTCGTACTATCGTTCTTAAGCCATATTGTAGATTTAAATAAATGAACGTAGGAACAATATATCGAGCGTTACATACTACTTAATTCATCTGTCAAACTTAGAAATAAAGACGGTTTAGAACGAAGAAACGCAGAATAATAGCCAGAGATGCCTGAAGCACGGGGGCAGGGGACAGTTGCTCTCCATGTATTAGGACACGGAGGTGAGAAGGGGCAGACAATGCCCTTCCCAGGTTTGTCACTCAATGATTTATTCTCGAAGTGAAGCTAAAAACACCCGAAATCCGTTCTGGAAACATTCAAAATCCAACTGGGGAGTTGGGGGAGTTTGAGAGGAGGTGTCCCCCTCCCGATGGGAGTGAACACCTCCTCTCAAATTCCCCCATATCGGGCCTTCGGCATTCGAGACATGCATGCTTCGGCATGCCATGGCGGGGCTGTTATTGCTAATAAATGCCCTTTTCCCTGCCACCCTGCCCTGAAGTGCTTCCGACGCCCCTGATAATAGTGTTTCCAAATGCAGAGTGAGAATCAGTGGGGGGATGTGACCAGACTAGAAATCTAATGTCTGTCAGCTCTGATACTGATATTGATAGGGCTAACAAGGGAATTTTGATACCACAGACATAAGATATTTGTGTGCTCAGATAGGTTTACTGGCAGTCAAAATTACAAAAAGTGATAGTATGTTTCCATTTTCAATTTGGTCTCCCTTTATTTGCCTATATCCGTTCAAAAGCCAGCAGCGTCGTAGACAGGCGGCGAACTGGCCGTATGGTCCATCGAGAAAATTCACGGTGGGCCACTTAGTTCCCCTCCACCTCGACTCCCAAAATTGGTGCAAACCAACACCTCTTGGTGGAAAATTCGTGAAAATGGCCAAAAGGCGAAATGGATCTGATTGCAGACTCCTGGTGTAACGAGATACTCTATATGTGGTCTGCTAGTGGCCGTGCACATAGAGAACATTTCGATATACTACAGTCCAGTCTCCCATTGATCGCTCAGATGCAAGTAAACAGCGTTCCTTCAGTTTTAAAGATCAAAACTTTCTCCCCTTGGAACAAACTATGGTCAGCCCGATGGGCCTGGGCCCCCTTGATGAAACCATTTTTGCCGAATGAGCGATGGAGATGATACAGTACTGTCTTCAAAATGACCTCTACCTGGACTGTAATTGATCACTCTGATGCAAGGAAGCAGCATTCTTTCAGTCCGAAAAATCAAAATTCTCTCCGAGTCCGGATCCCACTGGTGTATTTCCCGGAAACTTTTCTTGGTCCAGTACGCCCCTGGGCGTAGATAGATTTTTTTGGTGGTTAGAAGGGGGTGCCCTCTTAAATTTGGAAAAAAAACGAAATGGGTTTCTGAAAGACGCACTTTCCTTGCGTCTGTCACTTTGCAATCATTTACCTGCCTTCTAGCAGCAGGAATGGACTCTCATTTAAGGAAAACAAATCCTAACCCCTGGTTCTACGCTCATGGCTGCGAGGCGCATGTTAGAGGCATCGAACTATAGAAATTCCATTGTATAACAAACAACAGTCTTCAGTACATGCAGCAAGAAAGCTATAAGTAAATATGTGGCACAAAATTGCGGATTAGCCTGTTCGGACATGTAATTCCTGTCCGAACTTTTTGCCCTACACGATACGAACCAAAAATGACAAAAAAGGGATTCTCCAGAAGGAACTCCAATTTGGGCACCCCTTTTTTGAAAAAACATATGGCCTTCGGCACCCTTTTTGTCTGAAATGAGGATAAGAGTCGTATTAAAAATCCCTCATTGAGGGATTTTTAATACGACTCTTATCCATATTTCAGAAAAAAGGGTGCCGAAGGCCATATGTTTTTCCAAAAAAGGGGTGCCGAAATTGGGGTGCCGGGGATATTGCCATTGATATAGTCTTTTGTTACACAGAAGGGAGATAACTCTGTATATAGGTTATGGGAAATCAAGCAATCTGATTGGTTAGTTATAATTTATATAAATGATCTAGATAAATGAAACAACAAGAGTACTCGGAATAAGGTAGGAACTACTGGTATTACGTACCACCTTACCAGTAACAGGATGATACAGAGCATTTGGTAGGTTAATACTATGAACGGTTAGGTTGGAACCTTTAGGGGAATATACCAACCATACTCTGCTGCCGTTCTGTATTACCAGCCATTGACCCCCACCCCAGAATACCGCTCAATAATATGAAGCATCTGGTGGATCAGTAGTACCAAGGGCCAGCAAGAGACCTACAGGGATATGTACATCATATGCTATACTACCGTTCTAAACTACCAAGCATTACCCCCACCCCCACAAAATCACTAGGTCTATCATAACGTACTACATATACCAGCCATATAATAAAACAAAACAATCGGTTGATTAATAGTACCAAGCACTAACAGGGGTCTATAAGTGTATATACCGCCCATACTAGAGTACCGTTCTAAACTACCAGGCAGTACCCCTACCCACAATACCCCTATGCCTAGCATTGCATACTACCTATACCAGTCATAGGATAACATAAAGCATCAGGTGGATTAATAGTACTAAGGACCAGCAAGAGACCTATAGGGATATGAACAGCCTATATAGTATCCTCAGATAAGTATCCTATAAAAGGTATCCTCGATAGGTATCCTCGAATAATACAATACCAGGCCATGGGCATCCTCAAATACCGAGATGAGGCTAAGAGTCGTAGTAAATTATGCCTCATTGAGGGATTTTTAATGGTCCTCATAACCTCAAAATTCAATGAGGCTATGAGGGATAGTAAATGAGGACTCATTGAGGGCTTTTACATGGCCCTCATGGCCTCATAGGACAACAAGGGATTCCACAGTCACAGGCATTTTCCAAAATGGGATTCCATAGGATATACCTGTTAAATACTGAAATGAGGATAAGAGTCGTAGTAAATGATACCTCATTGAGGGATTTTTCAAGGTCCTCATAACCTCAAAATTCAATGAGGGTATGAGGGATAATAAATGAGGACTCATTGAGGGCTTTTACATAGCCCTCATGGCCTCATACGACAAAAAAGGGATTCCATAGCCACAGCTGTTTTGCAAAAAATGGGATTCCATGGGATATGGCCATTGATATAGTCTTTTGTTACACAGAAGGGAGATAACTCTGCATATAGGTTATGGGAAATCAAGCAATCTGATTGGTTAGTTATAATTTATATAAATGATCTAGATAAATGAAACAACAAGAGTACACGGAATAGGGTCAGAACTAACAAGAATAGACTAGAATAGCTAAATATAGTAACAATAAGCAAAGCTGTTCCAACTGATAGGGTCTTCTATGCTACTGGAGTATACTCTAGAATAAAGGAACATGGCCAGATAGACGAAAAGTATTGCATATATAGATAGAAGCAGAGAATTCTGGGTAATGACCAAAGGAACGTGTTTTAATGGGAATAACGTCATGGGATAGGGATCAAAAAAGGGAATCTGGGCGAATTCAAAGCCAGAACATTACTCCTGTTCAATCGAACGCACCCCTCATACGCCCTTAGTACTATGGCACTACGTGCTAAGTCAATAAAACCAATAACATGGGAAATCCGTATCAAATAAAGTCAATTTCGGTGATTTTGGGTGGATTTTGGTGATTTGGAGGGATTGTCGGGTTGTTTGTGGTAATCAGATTTACTCTTCTACAAAGGAACACACCCCCGAACATACCCCTGTCTTGTTAGAAGCCATTGGTAACATAGCAATCACGTGCTACCATAGAAAACAAGATGGCGGCCTCCAGTATACAAAATGGACGACGGAAACACGTATCACCCTAACAACACGCGCTGCGCATGCGCACTTTCACCACGTATCACTATGGAGATGACGTCACAACATGGCCGCTCACGCGGGTTACCATGACAACACAACATGGCGCCACTAGGTCACGTGACATGACGTCACTTCCGGGGTCCCCCACCGGCGTCCCCCAAATGAGGGGTGAAAAGCCCGAACACTACTACTAGCGATCATGAAGTCGAGTCCAACTCCCTTCTCCTAGTTGTATTATTCTTCAATACGCTGCACAAGCTTGCTTTAATGGGGCGCCATGGTGCACCGAGTCGAAGCGGTGGCAAGTTTGTTTCCATCGAATAAGTCCACAATACCAATTGTGCCCGCGAGCTGATTACGTACGCAAAATGCGAACCCACTCTGTCCACAAACGAGCCGATTGTATCCGCAGGTAGACCTCGCACAGATTTCGTCCGCAAACCCCAACGCGATTGTGCTCGCGAGCCAACTGCGTCCGTAAAGCGCAAGCAATAAGCCTTACTGACCTTTTCAGACGAAATACATGATCGTTAGCTTCCACTGTGTTCAGAGTACAAAGTCCGCATTTCTCCAGTTTGAAATAGGGCTGTAACGATTCATCGCAATTTCAATGCATCGCGATACATTTGTTCACGATACGCATATCGTATCGTTTCATGTGTATCGCGATACAAAACGATACACTTCCAGGCCCGCATGATGTAGTAAGAAGTTGCATTTTCAGGCCCAACAAGTCTATTTTTGTGCTCTTCCAACTTATAATTCCACTTGTTCAATTGTATTTCAGTAAAATATCAACTCTGTGTAAATTATAAGCATAGTTTGAGGCAACAGACTTCTCACCTCTGAGTTAAACCCAGACTCCCAGAGGTCCATTGGCTGAAACTCATTTGTCTTTCTAAAGCACTAAAAAAGAAATTAGATGTTAGCCTACTGGTCAAATGAAAGTTGGACCCTGTGTAGTTTGTGGGCCTTTTATTACTGATAATTCACTCTCAATGTACTGCATGTAACGTATCGTGAAAAAAATCGCGATACATATCGTATCGTGAGCGAGCGAGGCGTATCGTTGCAGCCGTAGTTCGAAAGTTGTAAATTCTGACAAAGTTTGGGAATTAATTGTCGCTGTTCAGTGGTTGTCTTCGATGGGGAAAACTGACCAATATGAATTTACCGGAGCCTTGGAAAATGGTATTAAACCCAGCATAAACGAACAATCGCATGAAACAGAAAATACTTCATTGTGGTTTTATCAAATAATTCAACCCCAATGCACTGTATTGGAGATATCGTCATATTCACTACTACAAACAGAGAGAGACATGTGCGAGTCTATCTTATATCTGTGGGGAGGTTCAGTATCAGATTCTGATTATTAGCGACACTATACGCTTAGACCGAAGTGAGACCATTTTCGACACAGTTACTGGAATACACGATATTGCGCTTGTCATTTTCATCCTCCGCTTCCTTCCACTAGATCTTTGATCTCTCTCCCTTCAGTCTTTTACAAGGGAAAGGAAAGAAGACAGACAATATAATATTATGTATATACACAGAACGTCATCGCGGAATGATAGAACTCGAGGCTGCGCCTCTCTTTCTATCCTTCCGCGCTGGCACTCGTGCCGTATTGACGCACGCATTCACACATCAGGGCGTTTGGTGTTTATTACACGCCTTCATAATAATTATCATTTTCCAAATTCATCGAGAAAAATTCGGTCTTATTTGTAGAATTTGACAGTTTTGGCGCCCGCTTGAAATAAAAGCAAAATCAAAACTCAGGTGTGATTGGCAAACATGTATGACAGATCGATATGCAAACAGAAAAATATAAACGAAAATTCTGTCCAAACAGATTATGTATTCGTATTTTTAATAAATTAGCTGCCATTATCTGAAAGATATTTGCCTTAAAGTCAAAATTTGAGTATTATAAAATCACTCCACATTTATTTTTCGTTAATTTCGGTGGATTTCAACAAACACGTAAAGTTTCCATTTGGGATTCGATTTATCGGCTCTCACTGCAGCTTCCGAATTGATCTGGGTCAAAATGCGACGTTTTGATTGGCCGATTACGAAAAAGGGCGGAGTTTAGTTCTTTTAATGGAGTCATGACGTCGAATGGAAAAAATAACCCGTAAACGAAATCTGTATGGAACACACGTTCCGTGTGGATTGGTAAATGGGGAACTGGAGGAAAAGTAATAGCCGTGTTATAAATCCTGCTATATATACAATATTAATATTAATAACAATAATTTAATCCTACCGTACTAAGCTGCTGTGGGATTAAATCATTCTTATCCTCCTGTTCAATTAGGTGTTTATGGTGTCTATCGGAAAGTAAGTTGCCGTTCGTGGTCTAACCAGTACCGCTTGGTAGAGTGTAGTCGCCGTGGATTCATCGCAATGTCCACACATGCATTTACCAGGTAATAAAAATGATCATCAGTAAAATTTTAATTAAAATAACCGGTGCTTCATTAATTAAATTTTTGATGATTACTCCCATAATTAGTGTTTGGAATCTGATAATGAATCTGTGGAAATATTGGTCACCCGTGGCAAGTGTCCGTCCTCAGCGGCTGTACTGCATTTGCGGTACTGCACACACTGTTTCTCCATTTCATTGTACATTTTCAAAATTTTACCAGAGGAAAACTCCGCGGCACTCCCTCCACCGACCCACAAAGAGGGTGTTTCGGAGTTCTTCCCTAGGAACATGTGAATGGCAATCGATGTGGCATGACAATCAACATCGGCTTGTTCACTACATATCACACAAAGCGACATGACCGTTGACAACTTTGTCAGTGTAATTATGACAGACCCTTGACAACTTTGTCAGTGTAATTATGACAGACAATTCCGCAGGTAGGGGTAGGATCTTTCATTTGTATAATCACACGTTTTTACAACGCTATTCAATAGCATCACAACGAAACCAACGCACGCTCTAAAACAAATAATTCTACATACCAACCGAAAGTAATTCCCCACAGCGCAGAATAGTTTGCAGAATCAGGAGGAGACAACCCATTTATCGAAAAAGCCTGTTGTTTTGGTTTTATGCTCATGTTTGTGTACGTCGGTTTGAAGAGTTCGGGGCATAACTTTATGCGATGTAGTGGTGTGACATCGCCAATAATTTTCCAGCCGGGACATTTTCATCTGGACTGGAGTCTTATAAATCGATTCGCTCTTGTAATAATGTTCTCTCTGACGGGAATAGATATGCATCTTGGACTTCTGTCACACGAGCAGTTTGCCACGTACAAATGAAGGTCAATGGCTGATTTGGAATGTTGAGATTTTCTGTGTGTTTTTAACTAGAATTCCCATCGACAAATATTCCAGCTGCATCATCAAGACATGTCTTCAAAGAAGGCATGCCTTGATGATGTGGTTGGAATATTTCTTCATTCGCGACATGAGTCGTGACGATTAGGAGAGATCAGGTATGCACCCTCAATGGGTCATCTTCACCACGCCTCTAGAAGGGAATAGACACTTTAGACTGGATAACAATGGGCTGTTGCATGAGAATGATCTGATACATGCCTCCTGTACCTTTCCAAACAAAGGAATGAAATCCTTTGGTGCAGAATGTTTTCGCCCGTTTGTATTCTAACCGAGATCTAATTATGGCTATAATGTCCTTCATATTTTTCAGGAAGTCCCAACGTTAAACTTTCAAGTACGTGTTAGACTTAACAAATCAATGCATTTTAATGATGATGGGTAGTTTATTTGGTTAGATCATGCAAACATTTTGTCGATGTTGGCGATGGAGATCTATGAAAGACATAAAGGTCTCACAGTTTCTCATATGAACTCCATGGAAAAACTTTCATCATGAAATGTGACCGAGGTCCATTAATAATGGACTTTATCAGCATTCCCTATGTTTGGTCACGTGGTGGTGTGGTGCGCACACCTCACACTTGTTTCCACAACAATAAACACGTGTGGAGCGAAATTGGGAGCCACGATGGCGGTCACCGTCAGTTGCTTTATATGTCACTCATTTACTTTCGTGTAACTCAACTATGCAAACACCTATAACACAGGTACTTTTTAAAATCAGTGCATTTCCAATGTGGAACTTTAGAAGTGGTAACTCAGTTTCGCTTTGCTAAGCAACGAAGCCGATACGCAACTCATTTCCAACTGTACGCAGATATATTTCATCGTGTTCTTAACCTTATGTTTTGCCTTCTTCAACTCGGATTTACCATATTGTTAATAATATTACAGTTAATATTTACTATAAAAGTTAATTTTAACCCTTTACCTAACATGAAAAGCAGACGACACTTGCAAAAATAATTCTTGAATAACTAATTTTTTTCATTTTTTGTCTCAAAAACATAGGTTATGACCCCTCGTTGGAACGAGCTCGACGAGCTCGTTCCAACGAGGGGTCATAACCTATGTTTTTGAGACAAAAAATGAAAAAATAATGAAAATTAATTGGCGATTTTTGAGAATAGCGCTGGCCGGTTTTGGCCGTTACGTTAGGTAAAGGGTTAACACAAATGATCAAGTACGTAGTATACCATTATCTATTTTTTTACGGTGAATCGAGTTCACATCCGCCATTTTCGGACCACGATTGTGTCTGTTAATTATTGCACGGGTGATTTGTTTTGCAAACAAATGTGACGTATGCCTCCGCACAACACGGAGAATGCTTGTTCTCCTATATTAGGTAGTCTGGTTATTTGGGGTTTTGGGGAGGAGGGGGTGGGGGTCGCAGACTCCCGTCGAGGCCACCTTCCAAAAAACTTTACAGTTTTCAATCCAGTGGCGCGGTGCTAGGACTATACTTGGTGGAATTCCTGCTTGACATCGGCGGTATAAAATTAAATTCAGGCAGTTGCATCTTCACGGATCTTCCATTAATTGAGAGTCCTGTGTTTAAAAGCTGGGAACATAGACCATTATATATAATTATGTATGTATATATTAAAGCTGATATATAAAAAATAATAAAAAATTACAATTAATATATATATAAAAAGTAAAGAAAAACAAGCTTAGAATTACTATTTTGATATAGAGATAATTCGATCATCAGGATGAGACAGAGAAATGCGAGATGTCACTCGCAATTTTGTTGCAAGAAATATCGAGAGAGGTCGGAAATAATAAACAAAAATCGGACGTGGAAAGTCATTTTTACGAAAACGCGGACGACGTGCCCGATCCCAGAGAACTGAATTCGGAGGATAAAAATCTGATGATCTTCGACGATCTTGTAGTTGGAGAAACAGAATCGATGCGTGTCTTATTAAGTTCGAGGACGTCGCAGCAACGTGGATTGTTTCTATCTGTCTCAAAATTATTTCAGATCACCCAGACAGACCATAAGAGAAAACGCGAATTTCCTATGTCTGTTTCGTTAATGGGTCGTCCAACGTAACTTTGGGCATTTTTTGTAAATTTTCATAATGCTCTAAATACGAATAACGACATATTATATACCAAAATAATGACAAAAGTATACAAAACCCGAATTTATCCACTTTTGGAAAAACACTTTTTTATTTTTTTTGCTTTTGATGACAAAGAAATTGTCAGCCGCATAAGTAACCGTCAGGATTAACAAGGAATAGACCGGTAATTCGAATGTCTGAGTTGTGAATAAAAGACTTCACACTCCATACTCAGAGAAAGCATATTTATCATTTCATCACCAACGTGGTGAGAATGCTCAGGAGAAAATGGATGACCACATTCTGTTTGTGCGACACGTTTGTTGTGATCACGTGGGTTTTGGGTGAAGTTGTGAAATGATTTCATTTCTCACGATCTGGAATCTTCAAACATTTCACTGCTGTTTTTGAATCTGGCAGGCGATGTAATGTACAACTCACGACACATTCATAGGAAAATATTCAATTGACAATGTGATAAATGCGAGATACAGTCCATAGTAGTTCTGTTGAATTCTAAAACCCTACAATGTGATGCAAGTGTCACAAGGGATTAATACGCCACTAATTCGAACCACTGTTATTTGGTTGGTGACGATGATCAGAACATAAAAGTGGAAAATTATATTTGAAAACAAAAATATATTCACATCAACATACATTACAGTCGTCACAATTATATATTTACGAAAAAATAATTTTACTGTCGCCAAACTATATTAGTGACGTAAAGAAGGCTTGATGAAGTCTGCTACGAAAAAAGAAGACCAATGTTAAGGAGAATTATCAGAAAATTTTCTTCCTGTTCACCAAATATAGAGAAATGTCGTACCATCGTAAATTTAAATATCTCCCTCGCACGACAGCATTGAGTATAAGGCGGATCAACGTCGATTTTGAGCGCTGTTAGCAACAGAAGGTTGCGAAAATCTATGTGTGTAGACATTCTGTGGACAAAAATAGAAAAGATCCGTTGCCGAGGCGGACAAAAATTCACACGAATTACCGAAATGAGACCACAACGTGTCATAAGTGTTCAGATAAATGAATTTAATAACCAACACAATTCCGATATTGTTCAGGCCGGTAACCCTCCGCCTATAAAATTAGTATTGGGAAGCAGATCAGTTATTAATGTTCTTAAATCTCATGAGAAAACAACAGTCAAGCCTCCCCAAACAGCAACTACGGAAGGCCGATAGTTCCAAAACAAATGAAGCATACCAAAAAATCATGTACATAAATGAATTGGAAGCCAGGATGTCTAACTAAGTGTAGCCAATTAGTGAAAGTATTCAGTACGCAGGACAGGTAATCTTTTGATGTTTTGGCCACACTTGAACATTCAAATGACGCTCTTGGCAGCTGTCACTGCTCATGCAACCCCAGAAATGGACACATATAACACTAAATGAGGAAGTTTGGCAGTTCACCCTTTTTTGGTGTATCAATCTCATCGTATTTTACCAATTTGATACAGATCTCATTCGAAATGGCACAGGATTGTGATGGGTATGGTCACAGCAGACTCACAAAAGCCACATTGGACATTTTTCATTTTTCTTTGATTCACTCTCTCATGACTCCATACTTATTCTTCTGAACTGTGTGGATTTGACCCTTGGTGAACTTCATCAAAGGTAAACAAACACAAGAAAAATTGCAGCCCTTTTGAAATGTAGGCATCCTAAATTACAATTTGTCTCGTGGTCTGTTCCTTGCAAAAATGATAAAAAAAGATTTCCCCGAGTCTGTACTAGGAGGATTGCAGAATTTAACTATTCAACATATTTAAGGTATTTTATTGTCTAAAATCTGGTTAGTTACTTATGCCATAGCAGACTTTCAGGCGGTGCTATCTACCACATGGCAGCAGTTCCTTGGCAAATTTCAGTTTCCACATGTTCTATATTTCATTCCAAACATTTTTGTATATAATTTATTGGGATTATTCGTTTGGGGCCTTTTGTGGACTTGGAAGAAAATTACCTGAAATTTGACCAAAGTTAGGTTGGACGTCCCCTTAAGTTCTCAAGAATTTGAATCACACCTACAACGATCACGTGAACAACATGAGCATAGAACAAATTCAGGAGATATTGTAAGCTGGTGTAGGATCGTGTACCATATAATTACGTGGTCATCGATCTGACCAGTTTCAAATACAACAGAATATACAGGAACGGATTCGAGAATTTTTATATTCTGATTTATTACTTTCCAAAGTGTGTTTTACTGGGATTTCCGGGTTTGATTATAAACGATAACTCCACAAGTGAATTATGCAATCAACAATTGTGTTATGTATCCGTGCGCGCAAACGAAGACACTTTGCAGTGGGTGTAATGGGGAAGTCATTGTTTTTTTTTGTTTTTTTTTAACATGAAAAGCAGACGACACTTGCAAAACAAATTCTTGAATAACTATTATTTTCATCTTTTGTCTCACAAACATAGGTTATGACCCCTCATTGGAACGAGCTCGACGAGCTCGTTCCAATGAGGGGTCATAACCTATGTTTTAGAGACAAAAAATGAAAAAATACTGAAAATTAAATGGCGATTTTTGAGAATGGCGCTTGACGGTTTTTTCCGTTTCGTTAGGTAAAGGGTTAAATAATATAATTATCGTTAATAATGAAAAGTAATAAACAGAGTAATCGTTTGACTGGACTGGTTACGTGAAATAATTCATTCGAGGAGAGGGACTATATTGTAAAACACTCGTGCGCATTCGCGCACTCCTGTTTGTACAATGCCCCCACCTCTCATGAATTATTTCACGTAACCAGTTCAGTCAAGCGATTACTCTCTATACAATTAAAAAATCAATTGTTTTTGCTCACGATAATGTATATAATATAGATAATAAAAAAAGGTCTATATTCTGATAAAACAAATCTGTTTCAAGTGCGCTGGGTCTGAGAGATGCAAGAGCCTAAAGAGAAAGAAATTTGTCTAAATAAAGCTCAAAGAGCACAGGAAAAAAACAATTTTCACCAAGCTTTTGGTCTGATGAAGACCTTTTTCAGGGTGCAGACACAACAAGAAAAAAATACGCACAGACGACGTAAGAAATGAAATGTGGCGATAAAAGTTTTCGTAAGCCAAGTTCTGACTCAACGGGTTTGTAATATAACCCGAAAAGAAAAAAACCGGGATAAAAGAACAGTCCGGGAGGCGTGGGGTCGAACGTGGTTTTGCCGGTTAAAGTTTTTTCCTCGCCTGATCTGAGTAGGTGGGTGTCAGACGTTCAAGAATCAGGGGGTGACCGATCGTATCCCTTGGGCAACTCGAGATATTAGCTCCTTTTTGAGGTCACCACCACCCCCCCCCCCCCCCCCACCCTAAAAGTGTAATATTGCATTTTCACCATGAGCAAATTAATGGTCGACACACATGCATTGATATAGAGCTTATTCTCGTTGAATTTGGTTGACAATCACATTCCCTTGCCTTATGTACAATTTTTGGATTTTTCACCTCTAACTCAAGTGGGGAGGTGGCCACTTATCTGCCAGAGGCCGGAGGTTTCGACAGTATCAGTGTCTGGACTTCCCTCCTCAAATAAAATGGCAGCGTCGTGATATAGCTGGAACATTGCTGAGAGCGACGCCAAACTCCAATCAATCAATCAATCAATGTACAATTATTGGACACGAAACCCTACACCAGCTGATGCTCGTGGTGTTTACTGATATAAACAGCAGGTACGTGTTTTGGCAAAACTCAAGAAAAAGTAACACAAAATTTTCATCTATCTGGAAGAAAGATAAGACAGAAATGACAAACCGAGTAACTATATTCCCATACAATCATATTTATCAGTCACTGGACTTTCATCGTCGCGAGCAACCAAAAGGATAACAAGAACAGAATATATGGCAAGGTAGACCATTAACCTGGCAACTGCACCTCCTAGATCGGCATGGAGTTTCACTTTTGCAACCACATCTGATCATTTCGAGGGTGTAATCAGGTGCCAATTTGACTCCTTCGGGAATGGTCACTGGGATAAGCGATATATTGCCCAAGTCTTTTTTCCAACGAAAATACTCAACGTTTAGAGCAGACGGGCGCCTGTCCCTCAGGGTCAGCCACAAGAATGCTTGATAATGAGCTCGCTTAACGTTTTCTGTGAATGCTTCTGTTGTCGGTGGTAAGGCACATAATTTGGGAGATGACGTTTGACCCTTGCCATATTTTTCTATTCAAACATGAAGCCGCGCCTCCGACATATTTCTGCTTTTCTTCATGCCATAACATGTAGAGACAAATGCAGTTGCCTGTCGCATAACTTCAATGAAAGGTGCATGTAAATCTCCCTAAGCAGACAACTCACACCCTGATTTGAGTGCTTTGATCATCAAAACCTTTCCAACACCAAAATAACACGCAACTGTGTCACACTCGGAGAGTGCATGCGCAGGGAGAAGTCCCTGTGCAATATTGCTGTGCTTCGCCGCTGTCAATTTAATGTCAACGACGGTGCGTTCCTTAATGGGCGATTCCATACACATTGGTATATTGGGGTTTTCCTTTTGGTAGTAATAGACAAGAAGCACGGATACATCAGTGTCGTCTGATACCACTGAGATACTTTGTGTTTCACTCGCACATTCCAAGACTTGTTGAACAAGGATGATGTCAGCTTCTTCGTGGGAAGTCTCAAGGTCGTATCTGAAACATATGTTTTCATTCGCTATTTGCACAGGGTGGGAATCCTCTCCAGTGATGACAAGTTTGTGCTTCCTTGTACTCTGGATATGGAATAACCTGTCTCGGACAAGTTCCTCACTGATTATTCAGGTAAGTTGCTTCTTGTTTTTCACAACTGTGAGGATAACGTTCTGAGCGGGCAGTTTTGTATTCAAATTCAATTGATGGATTCGACTGGCACAAGTTTCCATGCAGTCCCTTGTCACAGTCTAAATGCTGAAATCATGGTACCTGTCAAAAATCAGGTAAACATCGTCCGACTCCAGGTAGGAGGTGATATGTTTCTTCAGATTTTCAACATAATCTGCAACTGTCCCATATTTTGGCCAATGTATTGTTCACAGAAGGGCTGACCTATCAATGACTGCCACATTAGCGCTGTCGGAATGTCTGGAAGACCTTTCTACTTGGAGTGACCTCTTCAGGATTGACTTGCCTTTTGCAATCCGCATCCCCTCTTCTGTGAACATTGAAGTCGGTACGGGCGCAAGCTCATGAGCAATGACATCCTTCATATCAATGTCGAGGTTGCTACACAACAAAGCTATAACACGTGAATAAATAACATTGAGATCATAGACTTTCGAGTCGGCCACTTCCACTGACTTTGCAGCTGATGTCATGGTTTTCACCTTCTTCGGTATTTTGCTGTAAAATCCCTCAGGCCAGCTCTTCTCAAAATCTGCTAATAGCTGTTCTCCAATAGCGAGTGTTTCGTGAACATTTATGTCATCGGTAGCTACAATCCCACTGTTGATGTTTACTATCTTCTCATTGTGGTTTGTGGGGTCTAGTGGGTCTATGCCCAAGTCCAACTTTTCACGGATTCCAGCCCTGTCTTTGGCATCCGCTTCGATACGGGCCTGGCTTTCTTCTTTATGGCAAGTTTGATTCAGGCATGCAGACCCTTCGTCCCTTTCATTCAGATCTGCTTCGATCTTGCAACATAAGTGACGACTCAGAACTCAAACCTTAACAGCTTCTTCCTTGCGAGTAATTCCAATGATCCCCCACTGCTGTGTCCAAATCTCATGAGTGTTGACTCGATGAACTGATCGGTCCAAATACCATTCCAAATACCACGAAAATGGCGGGTGACATGTTCACCCTTCATGAAGTGGTTGAGAACATCAGGAGGTAGTTTCTCCATACTGCGCAAGTAGTAATTGCCATAACGTGCATAGTTTACATGCCCATCGGCGAAATAATAAGGAAGCATGCCCCTGAATGTCGACAGATGGAGAAGCCAGACGCCTTCACGTTCTGCCCTGATGAACGCCATCATGAGGAAGACAGGCTTAATGACATCGGCCCATAACTTCACTGTTTTGCTCTGGTTCGCTTTCAACTCCAAAGCTCCCATCAACTCACCAGCGCTGACAAAGTGGCCACTGTTTACAACACCGCGCACTACTTCCTCGGCGAGTATCTTCAGTGCCTGCACATTTTGTGGAAATTTTTTCCGCTCAGCATTTTCACAGCACCTAGGATGTCTGACTGTCAGCCATCAATGTCAATGTGCCTATAGCCTCCATAAAACTCATCAGAGCATGCATACCACCGAGTCTCAAATACATATTTCTGAACTTCTATGGGTGTGCCCACGACACATGAACTGCCACACGATAGAGCTGTTGGTCACATGTTAAAATGGTGAACTTCTGCCCCGTTTCGAATGATAGTGCTTGTGCCTTGATCATAGCTGTAAGCATCGTGTCAGGGTCAGAAGGCTACATGTCAATGAGTGGCTCGTATACTGCTTTGGTCTTAGAGTGTTCCTTCTGACCTAGCTCCCTACTTAGTTTGATGTTATAGCCATTGTATTCAGGGCAATTTTCTTTTGTTACAACATCCTACAAGAATGCAAAGTCTGTCTCAAATGCACGCTTCTTCGTGACGGCTTGACTTGCTAAATATTTCAGGATCAGAGCGGATTTGGAAGCTTCCCTTTCAGGCATATCTGGTTGTTTAGACCCGTGGTACCTTTGAATATCTTTGTCATAAGGAATATCATCCGACATGTCGTCCTTGTTAATTCGCTTTATTCTGCCGACTTGTTCGGTTTTCTCTCCGGTCTGAGACAGAGTTAAGAGGATAGCAAGGGAATGGGTAGACTGCTGTCCGTTCTGAGAAGCAATATTTGCGTCGAAATTGTCGACAACAACTTGAACTAACCCATTCTGTTCATTTGATATGCCAGAGTGTTCTATTTCTCCCACGGCTGCTCTTGCGGCTGATTTCTTAAAACGACGAAATTCCGTGTACGAACACGTTACACCATAATCATACATGGTATTTATAAGTTTCTTCGAGTCATCCATTTTAACCCTTTGATACTTTTGTACGTGTTATTACGTACGGAATATTTTGTTTAATTTAACCCTTGATTACTTTTGTACGTGTTATTACGTACGAAATCAAACAGCACGTTGAAACTTTGTGGTCATTTGTTTTGTTATTATTTCCCGATTTTTTAAAGTTCTAACCTCAAATTCCCATTTTCTCCCGAATAGTGTTCAGTGATAACAGTTGAGCCAAATGTTATCACAATTTAAAATACTAATATAATCCTGCTGTCAAGACTTCTTAACTTGTTCAGTGCTAGAAGTCACTATCAGGGCTTTCAAAAAATGAAAATACCAGAGCAAAAGCAAACACTCTCCTTGCTTGTATTTCATATGCAGTCAAACGCAAATAATATTTTATTTATATAAATTTGTTTTATTACAAATTATTGGAGAGTCCTTGAGTTATTGTAGGCACTCTCCAATAATTTGTAATAAAACAAGTTCTGAATAACAAATTCAGACCACCAAATATAATCCAGCCCTCAATCAGATAATCACTGATGTGAAATATATCTTGTTATTGGTACATTCCGACGTTTGCCGTGGCATTTTGAAAAACGTTGAAGAAACTGAATTCCCAGTGACTTTTGAACGTCAGGATAATTAAAGTCTCAAAGGGTTAAGTGACAGAGCTACCTGTATAATTGTAGCCTGACTTTTCAATGTGCTTGTAAAAAAAGAACCAATGGGCATAGAGGGCAATGTATTGTTCAGTTTCGGGGACATCTTCGCTAGTGGCAGCAATAGGAATTCACTAATCGATCCCTTTGCAATTTCTGTATTGATAGTAGTGTCATAATGCTCCTTGTCCATTTGAATGGTTTTCGCTTCATTGGCTATCTGTTTGGCTGCTTTTGTTACGATAACTTCTTGTTCATCGTCTTCGACTGAAACAAGGTGCAGTGTCTTTGAAGCAAAACCGCGAAACGTTATGATATTTGCTATACCAGGCGATGTGAGCACGAGAAGATCATCTCCTAATCTCTCCTTAAGTTTGAACACAAGTGTTCTACGCGACAGTTTTTCACCAGCGCAGTTTTCATATGCTGAATACAGTTCGATGGAGTTCCATATTCTGGACCTGTTCTGAATGAGCATATGAACGAGAGTTTCAAAAGGGAGATCGTACTCAATACCATCCGAATGTTTACTCAATTCAGCATCACCAATGACTGACTTAAATGATGACCACATCTATCGACAGTCAGCATGGTACCGCGCATCAGCAACATGCAGATCGCTGAGTGCCCCTCCCACACGATGGCGAACATCGTTAGAATTGGCATCACCCCTTTTATCGCAGATTTCCAATATAGATTGTTTTGTGTCAATTTTGCGACACAAATATGCTGGCCTCCATCTGTCGGGATGCTTTTTGTCCCTCTGAGTATCGCACAGGAGGCCGCAGAAAATACAATGCTGTTGGAAATTGAATGACACACAGGTGTCTTTGGAAAAAAGAGCGTCTTGTGACTTTCGATGGAATTTCTGAATCACTTTCACGCTGTCGTTTGGAGCGATCAGTTTGACGAGACGATGTGGAAGTTGAGACACCAGTTTTATGACATCTTATCGTTAATTCGTTGTCCTGATCTAATTTGTACTGCCGCTCGAAAGGTTTCTCATCTCTATATACAGTACGTTGAGAGTATATTACCATTAAATCACCGAGTGGAGGTTCCACCCAAGCAATAATTGCAAATTTGCTGCAAAGCATAACCAGCACAAGCAAAGTTTCAGCCAATGGACCTCCGGGTTAAACCCGGAGGCCCATTGGCTGAAACATTGCTTGTGTTTTTTGTCCATATGTATAAAATTTGAAAGTTATAGCTTGGGTGACAACCCCACTCCGCGGGTGATTTAGTTACAATCCACTATACACGTACTGTATCTTGCTACATCGAATTATGTTTCTTATCCGCACAGCCGTGCCTGTAATCAAACTTTCAGACTTCTGCTCACATCCATATTTCCAACTGAAGAAACATTTTTCACCAGAATCCATCATTGATACAAAGATAAAAATGAACCAGTGAAACAGCAAGAAAATTAACAAATAAAAAACCTATATATGACCAATGAAATAACAAGCAAATTAGAAAATCTTACGGGCCAAATCACAGGACCAATGAAACAGCGAAAGAAAAGTTGAGCAATCCTTTCAACAAAAAATAATATGACCAATGGAAGAACAGGCAAATGAGAAAAAGCTTTCAAAGACAAGAGATATATGACCAGTACAACAGCGGGACAATTGCTCAGACAATCTGATACGCACCGCCTTTTATTCGATAGAGCAGCTAGAAAGCGATTTTTACCAGAGTTATGTTTTCAAATAAAGAGCTAACTTCCTTATTCATGCACTGATATCGGAAGTTATTCTGGCAGTATAATCTCCGAGGTTTCCTGCTTATTTTAATGGGAAGTGTTCACGGGTATGGCAGTGAAAGTTATTCCGAACGGCTATGCAATATTCCAACAACGATCCACAAATACCGAATTTGGCATTTACCGGGTAATCAAAGTAAACGGTCAATATCTCGAGTTGCCCAAGGGATCCGAACGGTCACCCCCACCCCCACCCCCCACCCCCCTGAATCTTCAAAAGGTAACCCTTGACTAATGGAAACTACAAATAAAAAAGCGTTAACCGGCAAAACCAGGTCTGACAAAAAATCCCCATCTGGCTCCCGGACTAGAAAGCAAAAGGTAAAAAAAAATACTGTTAGACAAATTCTGAAAAGTATTCTAGTAAGTCCCAACTCCCTGTAAATCCTGATTGTAATGTACTCTTTGAAAATTAAAAGGAACTGGAATTTTAGAAATGGCAAGAGATGTCCATGTTTTACATGAAAGTATGATAACTGGATGATATGGAGCCCGGTAGGTGACAGGTTTCACTCGTATTTTATTTCGTTTTAACCCTTTACCTAACCTGAAAAGCAGACGACACTTGCAAACATAATTCTTGAATAACTATTTTTTTTCATTTTTTGTCTCAAAAACATAGGTTATGACCATTCGTTAGAACGAGCTCGACGAGCTCGTTCCAACGAGGGGTCATAACCTATGTTTTTGAGACAAAAAATGAAAAAAATAATGAAAAATAATTGGCGATTTTTGAGAATCGCGCTGGCCGGTTTTGACCGTTACGTTAGGTAAAGGGTTAACGAAATAATAGTTCGAAATAACGAAATAATATTATTAATTAATAATAATTATAAGCAGGGGCAGATTACACCAACTCGCAACTTTTTGATTGCAAATTCTGCATACTTAGTTACATAGAGTGGTTTATCGGTACAGAAAAAATGAAGTGGCGGAATGTCCATGGGTGCCCCCCCCCCCCCCCCCACATGGCTTGTCGCCCCTCCCCTCCTAAAAAACATTTTGATTGCAGGCGCGATACCGATATACTATAAATGGCCGACAAAAGTAGAAATGGACAACAAAGAACGACATTATACATTATAAGATGCATAAATGTACGGCCATGGGGGCCCGGGGATTGGGGCTGCGATGTCGGGGAAAATCATTTTTTTCTGGCAGCTTTCATAATATTTTGAGCCGAGCTTCACTGACCTTCCTGTAGTTTCAAACACCCGGTCTATTGTTTTTATAAGGGGTACCACCCTATAAGACCAAACTTGGAAACAAAGTCCGTAATATAATGTTTTTGGCGTGATTCGTCTCACAGGACGTGCCACATCAAAAAATGATATTACAGACTTTGGGTGCTAGTTCGGACTACAGTCTTATCAGAGTGAAAACGTGTCTGATGACTTTGGATACATAAGCGTAACACTAAAACATTTCCCGGGAGAGCATGCCCCAATCTGTTTGGGGTGCGGGGGCGGGGGGGGGGGGGGTGGCGAATCGCCGCCGCATATAAATATTTCTGTCGGAAATTTGCATATTCAGTCGGAAAATAATTGCTGAATTTGTACGAATCGAAAGCAAACAGCCTCAGATTTTGAAATGTCAAACATTATATTGTTAACGTTATTGACTAAAACCGGCAGCTGGGCAAATCATAATTGAGACACCCGGAGGCTCTTGAATTGTTCTCAAAGCCTCAGATTTAAAACAATTTCCATGGGAAGGCTCTCGATTCCCACCAACAGGAAGGTGACAGCCCCTACCATACACTCCCCCACCTCTGAGTTGGGCACCACGGGTATGACTTCGGCACACAAAAGTCCGCCCTCCGTCACCCACTCCTCTGTGTTGGATTTTTAAGAACGGCTGGCTTTGGGCCTGCGGCAGAAGGCCGCCATCTCCCGCTCTCCCACCTCCCTTTCACGTGCCTCAATGATGCCGGAAAAAATCTTCCAGCCCCATCTAAAAAAAAATTGCCCGTATAACTATGATAAAATGACCCCCCCCCCCCCCCCCCCCCTCCCTTAAAGTTTGGAAAAAAAAATCAAAACGTTTGTTTAAAAGGCCTAATTTTCCTGAGTCTGATTGTAAGTAATGGAAGTGAACAATTATTCATGGGGAAAAATCGACGGACCATAGCATTTTCTGACATGTTTGCATCCTCCATCACCCCATGTACTAACTCATTTATTTCCTTTTTATGAAATAATTATTAGTCTGTGTGAAACACACAGACTATTGTTTTTGCACGGTTTCTTTTTTCTTCTTCTTCTTGGCCACCTATGTTTTTCAGATTCCTGGGGTATCAGGGGTGTCTGTAGGGGTGTTTTGAAAGTGGGTCACGCCCATATCTCAGGTGTGGTATGACCTACAGACCTGGGACATTCAATGGAGGTTCAAAATATGGGTCAAGGTCACAGAGGTCATCTAGGGGTCATTGAGTGCATTTTTCAGAATTGCTGGAAATCACATTTCTTTGACCCCCAAAAGTATTCCTGACGTACACACATGCATTTTGACGTAAAAAAAAAGTGGGCGTGGCCAAAATTTTTGAAAGTGGGTCACGCTCATATCTCAAGCATGGTATGACGTATGGACCTGGGACCAACACCAAATGAGTCGACACTCGATGGAGATTCAGAATATGGGTCAAGGTCACCTAGGAGTCATTAAGTGCATTTTTCATACTTGCTAGAAATCACATTTTTTTACACCCTAAAGCATTCATGACATACACACATGCATTTTGACGTAAAAAATACTGTCATTGAAAACCTATTTCTTATTTCTTTAAAACCATTTTATCCCCAAAATAAGCCTCTAAAGTATTCCCATTACATTCATAGAGGGGCACGGTGGCTAAGCAGTTAGAGGTGCAGGCTGCAAGCCGAGAGGTTCTCAGTTCGAATCCTATCTGCGGCGACTGCCTTGTGTCTTTGGGCAAAAACACTTCACCCCCATTGCCCACATAATGGCATAGTGATGATGTGTACTAAGACATACTGCATGTCGATGATACACTTGCACTAACCCTGCTTGTGTGGAGTTAGCATATTGGGGATCAACTATCAGATTCCCCACATACTAACTCCACACAAGCAGGGTTAGCATTGGTTGAAGACAGGTGCACCATCGATGTGCAGTACGCTTTAGTACACATCGCCACCATGCACCCACGTGGGCAATGGGGTGAAGTGTCTTGCCCAAGGACAGAGTGAGGACCGCTCGACTTGCAGCCTGCACATCTGCGAACTCAGCCCCCATTTAACCCTTTACCCAACGCAGACGATACCAAAATTTATTATTTCAAAAATCATTTTTTCAAATTTTCCAACCAATTTCAACAAAACCATATCATGGGACCCCTTGTTGGAACTAATATTTTTTCAACTTCTCAATTTGCATATTACGCGGGCGGATGTAGCCGATTCGTTGGGTAAAGGGTTAAAGGATTAAAATGGAATATTTAAAGAGAGTATTGTAATCCTCTGAAGATCTTAATATGGGGGCACGGTGGCGCTGTGTACTAAAGCATACTGCACTTCTATGGTGCACCTCTCTTCAAAAAAATTATTGAGAATAATGAAAACCATTTCCATTCTCACAATGTTGTTCTAAACACTCATGGACATAGATGGGACCTCGGTATTTTGACAATGCCAATAAGTCTTCAAATAGGCTCTTGGGGGGTCACCAAGGCCTTTCAACGTCTACATTCCAACATTACTGGACCTTTTTACTTGCAATATATTTTCCAGAGGTACCATGCATGCACTTCATTATTATCTAGCTAATATGAACATTTGCCATCATTTAAAAATATGGCAGATCCGGAGTTGGTGGAGCCAATATTTATAAAGTAGTTTGTGCTCATACCTCAGGCTTAGTATGACCTATAGTAATGGTACCTACACCAAATGAATTGAAACTTGCTGGACGTTCAAAATACGGTCCACCTCTATGCGGTCAAGAGAGGTTATTAAATGCATACTTTTTCGACCTATTAGAATTTCGTTTTATACCAATTAATGCAGTTCTGAAGATTATACATGTATCTCATCATTCAAATAAAAGGCAGCGGCAGTAATGTCCATTTCTCATTCCTTGATCGAACCCTGTAAATGGTGTGCACATATATGCCTTTTCGCGTTTCTTAGAAAAAATTGTTCTGATTCCTGTATGAATATTTTCTCCATGAAAGAATTTCACAAAAAGCAGTAGGGAGTAAGCTGTGACTGTCACATACAATAACGTGATCTATTTATTTAATCTCATTGTACAGAATTAATTCCCAAACCAAGTTAATATAAAAACAAACAACTTGATCATGAAGAATTCGGTGTACATGTGACTGTAAAACTACACTGAAGATTTGTTATCACAATACTGTCAGGATGCTGGTAAAAGATGCAATACTGACATAGCTGACTGTACAGTTAACTGTGTTAGTGCTATGACTGTTTAAAATTAATTTATTAGAGAAGTTCTAGTTTTATGTATGCCTTGTTTTGGTCACTAGATGCTCTTTTAAGAGCAGGCATTCAAATGAGTTCTTCGGGTTTTTAAGGTTTTTATGACAATATCTCCGACATAGAGTCTATGCACCCGTTGTCAGCGCGACAACTCAAATACGGATCGTCCTATCTCTATGCATTTTGGCATGCTGGTTAACAATAACCAGTTTGCATTCATCTATGTTTTTTTCACCCGTTCGATCTGAATGACAGATGACTGATCTGAAGTTGGTGGAGCCATTATTTCAAAGTGGGTTGCGCTCATTCTTCAATGTAGATGTGGACATGGGACTACACCGACTGAGTTAAAAATTGCTGGAGATTCAATATATGGTCCACCTGAATGAGGTCATCAAGTGCATATTATTCAGAAAGACTGGAAAATGCATTTACACCTTAATGTATTTCTAAAGTTTATGAATGTATTTCATCACTCAAATTAGTAGAGCCCAAATTGTCCATTTCTGATTCGTGTATCGAACCCTTTGAATGCTGGTCACATATATGCCTTTTCTGGTTTCTTATAAAATGGTTCTGATTCCTGTATGAATATCTGTAAATACTGTTAACGAAAACCCAGTTCTGATTTGTTAAAAAATATTTTACACCAGTAGATAAGCCTCCATAAATTCTCTTTCTGTAGAGTTTATTCCTGATACTTTAACCCTTTTCACACAGACTTGAATTTACTGGATGCAGTAAATTCTGTTTCTCTAGTTCAAGAATTTATTTGCAAGTGTCGTCTGCTTTTCGTGTTAGGTAAAGGGTTAAAGAATGGTCTATCATTCTTTATAATAATGCGCACTTAGTGTTCGGATAACAGCGAAATACAAAAAGGGAATAAATACACTATGTCGGAGTCCTGAGTCAGCAGAGAAATGTTGGCGCGCCTTTCAAAATATGTATCTCAGCAACTACTGTGTGTCGATAATACTTTCCAATGGAGCCAAATCAAGTTTTAACTACACCCACCTTACAACCCGTGATTCATTATCGAGATGCTTCTGAGAAAAAAACCCTGCCGACGTTTGACTATGATTGCCACAGAGTGTTATAAAAACGACCTGCCAGAAATCGCAAAACGGGGCCGATAACGAAAGCGCACGAGAAAGGAAGTATTGAGAATATTCTTCCATAAACTTATCGCGAAAACTGGAAAGATTGTAACGTCAATTGATTTGCGAGTGTTTCAAGAGAATATGACTTAATTTATTGCACAATAAAGTGAAGTCATCAATTTTAATGACTAAAATTCACATTTTGTTGGCATGCGTAACTTTGTTACTGAGCTATAAACATGGTGCATTTGCAATTAAAAAGTAGCGAGGCGCTCTAAGCTGAACCTGCAAAATGTCACAAACGACAACAGATATGTATTTCGTTAAAACAAAAGAATATTTCGTTAAAACGAAATATTATTTCGTTAAAACGAAATAAATAAGTTGGTACATGGGGCCATGGAGGATGCAAAAATGTCAGAAAATGCAGTGTTCGGCCGATTTTTCCAAACGAATCAGCATGAATAATTGTTCACTTCCAGTATTTGAGATAGAAAAATGATTGTGAACAATCGGACTCAGGAAAATGACGCCTCTCAAACAACCGTTTTGAATTTTTTCCCAACTTTATATTTTTTTTCTCAACATCATTTTGGAAGGGCTGAAGATTTTGACCGAAAAGTGGCACCATTGAGGCACGTGGAACCGAGGTGGGTGAGTGAGGGTTGGCGGCCCTCTCCCGCAGGCCCGAAGCCAGCCGAATTTAAAAATCCAACATAGGGGAGGGAATGGACGGAAGGACTTTTGTGTGTGCCGAAGGCATACTCGAGGTGTCCAACACCGAGGTGCGAGAGTGTATGGTAGGGGGTGTCCCCCTCCCGTTGGTGGGGATTGGGGGCCTCCCTAGAGAAATTGTTTTAAGTCTGAGGCTCTGGGAACAATTCTAGAGCCTCCGGGTGCCTCAGTTGTGACTTGTCCAGTTGCTGATTTTAGTCAATAACCTTAACAATATATTGTTTGACATTTTAAACTCTGAAGCTGTTTGCTTTCGATTCATAGAAATTCAACAATTATTTTCCAACAGAATGTGAAAGTTCCGACAGAAATGTTTATAGGCGGCGCCGCCACCCCCTCTCCACGCACTTCCAACAACATGATGTATGCTCTCTCGGGAAATGTTTTTTTTTAAACAGGCCTGCGTATCCGAAGTCATCAGACGCGTTATCACCATGATAAGACTGTAGTCCAAACTAGCACCCAAAGTCCGTAATATATTTTTTTGGTGTGGCACTTCCTGTGAGAACTGCCAGAAAAAAATGATTTTCCCCGACTTCGCAGCTTCCCCCCCCCCCCCCCCACCAGTCACCATGGCCTGTACGCCTATGCATCTGATAATGTTGTTCTCTGTGAGACGTACCACGCCAAAAAATATATTACGGACTTCGGTTCCAAGTTTGGTCTTCTAGAGCGGTATCCCTTATTTAAAGATAATTGGGTGAATGGTTGACACTACAGGTAGGTCAGTGTAGCCCCCCCCCCCCCCCCCAAAAAAAAAAAATGAAAACTGCCAGAAAAAAATGATTTTCCTCGACTTCGCAGCTTCCACCCACCCCCCCCCCCCCCCCCCCCACCAGTCACCATGGCCTGTACGCCTATGCATCTGATAATGTTGTTCTCTGCTTTCCATTATTGCTTTTGTCGGCTATTTATAGTTTACCTGTATCGGGTCCGAAATTAGAAGGTTTTTTTAGGAGGGAGGAGGGGAGGGGCGAGAAGCTATGTAGGGGGAACCCTTGGACTTTCCGCTGCTTCATTTTCTTTCTGCAACAATAAACCACGCTATGATATACGGAACAGCACCAAAACACTCTGGTAATACACTTATCGCGAAAACGGAGAGATCATAACGTTAATTGATTGGAGAGTGTTTCAAGCGAATACCAATAAATTTATTCCACAATAAAGTGAAGACATTAATTTTAAGGAGTCAAATTCATATTTTGCTAGAATACGTAACCGTGTTACTTAGCTGAGTAAGCAGAACTTGCAATAGAAAAGTAGCGAGGCGCTGTAATCTTGCCCTGCTTACCGCTACAGATACGTATTTCGTTAAAACGGAATAATTATTTCGTTAAAACGAAATATTTTTCGTTAAAACGAAATATTTTTCGTTAAAACGAAATAATATTTCGTTATTTCGAAATATTATTTCGTTAAAACAAAATAATATTTCGTTAAAACGAAATAATATTTCGTTATTTCGAAATATTATTATGCTAAAACGAAATATTATTTCGTTATTTCGAAATAATATTTCGTTAAAACGAAATAAAATACGAGTGGAACCTATCACTTACGGGGCTCCATAGGACGATTTAAAAAAAAAAAATTTTTTTCTTTTTTTTGCAGTCGAAGAAGTAGCCCACTAGGAGGAAATTTTAGATTTTGGTGTTTTTCTATCTGGTGCGAAACGACGTGGGGATGAGCTAGGACTGCCCCCGCAATGGGGCAGTACCACTAAAGGCTTGTTATTTACAGTTACTGGCGCAGGAAAGCGACTAATTAAAACCTGCATCATTGCTAGTGGGTGCCGACGCTGCCTAAAACATTTAGATGTTCGTCAGAAGTTAAACGTGAACAGATTTCGCGGTAGGATTAATGGCGAAAAATGTGTAAATAGGCTGAAAAGACATTGAAGATGATGAAATTAGTAGCGTCGGACAAAAATAAAATGTGTCCAGACCGCTGAGTGTAGTTGCTTGACATTTACGTTTCTTTTTCGAGTGCTTAGACGCGTGGAATCACAGTGGATCACGTGGAAACCGAGAGGACAACTCGTCCCTGTTTAGGAATAGTTTGAATTTGAAGTTATGTTGAGACCGAGAGGTCTTTTTGTGCGTAGGTGTTCGATCCAGCATGTTTCCCGGGCGACGCGCTCAGATTTTGTCCAGTCGGACTTGGAATCAATGATGAAAGCCTGAAAAGAAGTAAAAGGGTGACCCGTTGACGTGTAATAGCACAGTCACGCTCCATTTTTGGAATGCCCGGTGGTTATTCACACGTATGTGAAATGCGGTGTACAGTTTTCGCCGACATACTGGATTTGACAAATTCCATATTTGAAGGAGACAGATCACATTTGAACTTTTGCAGGCGCCGCGGTAAAAAAAAATTCTAAAAGATTCCCCAGTACTGGTTCTGTAGAATGAATCGGATGTAGTTATCATGGTGCACGTTTTACAACTGATTTTTCCACAGGCTTGGCTGACACCAAGTTCAGAATAGACTGGACTGAGGCTGACACGAACAAAAATGGCGCGAATGTTTTTGGACGCTTCAAAGCCACGACTGGAGGCTTGGGAAATGTTTTGGATAAGTCTGGATCATTCTCAATAAGCGTCCAGTGTTTTCGAGGCATGTTTGAAAGATTTGAAAGATCTGGGTGAAATGTTGTGACAATAGGTATGCACGTGTTCTGTGCCGGTGAGTGATATCGTAACAGATCGTCCCGAGCTTGTGCATCAGCTTCACTAATGGCACTGTCAACCCGTTCTCGCTTGTAGTTACGCCTTACAAGATGAGATCGAAGATCAGAAAATGCAGCTTCCTTGTCAGCTGGCTCAGAACAGATTCTCTTGAATCTGTTAGCGAGACTGTATGGAATGTTATTGATAATGTACCTGGGATGGCAACTAGATGGAAGCAAATATCGGTGTGAGTCTGTAGGTTTGCAATAAAAGCTTGTAACAATGTGGTTATTGTCAATGCATGAGGTGGTATCAAGAAAGGTGATGCTGTCCGAAGAGATTTCTGCAGTGAATTTAATGGAATGGTGAAGTGCGTTGCAGAAGGAGACAAACTCCAAAAGATCAGATTTAGTTCCACTCCACTTTAAATCAATATCATCAATGAACCTGAGGGAAATGGCGAGGAAAAGAGAAAAAGCTTCTCAAGACGATCCCAAAAAAATATTGGCATAAGAAGGAGCCATTCGCGTGTCCATTGCCGTACCACTGATCTGGAGATACTTCATGTCATTGAATTGAAAATTGTTAAACTTTAGAACAAGTGTGATGAGATCTACAAGGTGCTCTGTAGGAGGGTCTAAATATGAACGTGTATCCAACGCCTCCCCACAGACTTCAATCCATTCATCATGGGGTATGTTTGTGTACAGAGAAACTACACCCATCGTGCACAGAAGAGTGTCATCTGGGTGCTCACCCAATTCGCCCATTTTTCTGAGGTAGTGAGTGGTATCTCTCAGATGGTACGGAAATGTTTCAACGGGAGGTGGCAGATGGAAGTCAACAAACTGAGAAATGTTTCCATAGGGTGGTTGTTACCAAATATGATAGGGCGACCTGGATTCCTTCTTTTGTTTTTTTTTTTTTTGTTTTTTTTTTTTGTAGCAGGTAGAATCTACCAGCACGGGGTCTGTCTGGCTCGAAATACTCACGAGTTTTCTCGGAGATGTGCCCCTCTCTAACATGAAAAGCAGACGACACTTGAAAAAAAAATTCTTGAATAACTAATTTTTTTCATTTTTTGTCTCAAAAACATAGGTTATGACACCTCATTGGAACGAGCTCGACGAGCTCGTTCCAATGAGGGGTCATAACCTATGTTTTTGAGACAAAAAATGAAAAAAATAATGAAAATTAATTGGCGATTTTTTAGAATAGCGCTGGCCGGTTTTGGCCGTTACGTTGGGTAAAGGGTTAAAATAACTGCCAATGCCAATACTTTACGAATGATACTAGATATGGGAGCCAGTTATTGGGTAGATTTTCAAGCGAATGGTACTTTTGGAAGATTGTTGGGATTCAATCCGAAGGTGTATCAAGGTCACGCGACCTCCAAAATGTGGCATTTTTTAGGAGGTTGACGTGATCGCGGGACGTTTCGTCAATGGTAGCACGCAACCCACGGTCTATGCTTTTCTCTGGACGTTTCGCCGGGATGCAAGATCGTAGGGCAAGCCAGAAATCTAATCTATATACCCGTGTCGTTAGACAAGATACGTAGTATCGAAATTGAATTGATGGATCAAAATGGCGCGTGATTAGATCTTAGAGAAGAATATGTGACGATATGATTTCACATTAGGGAAATTTTAAAAAAAATTAGAGACTAATTTTTGTATTATATATATATATATATAAGAAGCGAAAAAAAACTTAAAATTAAAATAAAAATATATAGAGAGTAATCTCTTGACTGGACTGGTTAAATGAAATAGTTCATGAGAGGTGAGGGACGTTGTACAAGCACGAGTGCGCGAATGCGCATGAGTGTCTTACAATGTAATCCCTCGCCTCGAATGAATTATGTCACGTAACCAGTCCAGTCAAGCGATTACTCTGTTCATTACTTTTCATTATTAACGATGATTATATTATTTAACCCTTTACCTAACGTTACGCTCAAAAACTGCCAGCGCTGTTCTCAAAACTCGCCAATTAATTTTCATTATTTTTTTCATTTGTTGTCTCTAAAACATAGGTTATGACCCCCTCATTGGAACGAGCTCGTCGAGCTCGTTCCAATGAGGGGTCATAACCCTTGTTTTTGAGACAAAAAATGAAAATAATAGTTATTCAAGAATTTTTTTTGCAAGTGTCGTCTGCTTTTCATGTTAGGAAAAGGGTTAAAAAAAAGCAAAAAAAACAACAACAATGAAGTCCCCATTACACCCACGGCAAAGCGTCTTCGTTTGCGCTCACGGATACATGACCCAATTGTTGATTGCATAATTCATTTGTGAAGATATCGTTTATAATCAAATCGGGAAATCCCAGTAAATTACACTTTGGAAAGTAATAAATAAGAAATAAAAAAACTACAAAAATGAGATACGTACCGAAAAAAAGAAAAACATACTCGATGGACATAAAACTAAAATTCGTAGAGCATTAGAAAATCGAGGGGAAGCGGTGAAAATAAAATTAAGTTATGAAGATCTGGTTACAAACAGTGGCGTGGTGGCGAAAACGAAATGGCTTTGACTCAAATGCCAGTCAATGGGATGGCGAAATCCTATCAAAATAACAGAGAATTGACCGTGAGACTGTGCCCCACTCAATTGAGATATGATGAAAAATGAAAGGCGGTTTCACAGGATTTGGGGCGGGGGGGGGGGGGGACTAGCCACCAAAGCATTACCAATGGTAGTGCATTCCATACCTACGGAAATCGTTTATACTTGAAGAGGGGAAAGAATATAATGTCAGTCGGTAAAGGGCTGATAATAGATCCGATTTCACCTTTTAACAATACACCCATTCTCGGGATGATATTATAAATGAATTAAATTCGAAATGAAAGGTGATAGCTTGGAGTTTCGATTTTGTTGTTTAAAAGTGTATTTATTTCGATAATCTTTCTCATTTTGGCTAGAACATAAAGATAGGTATATGACGGACCCCGAAAATCGATTTGTCATTTAAACAGACACGCAATAATTTAAGCGCTTCTAATTAAGCATGCAGTTTTACGTCCATTTCCGCGTTTCTATTTAAAGCTATAACGGGGTATGTGGTAAGAGATTAAAAGTAGTGGAAGCCAGTGCTCTCCTGCAGTCATTATCTGTGTAATTATGGCCAGTTGATAGGTGATTGTTGTAAAAAACTGTACATAGCACATGTTCTGGACACACATATTACGTGTCTAGCCTGTCACCGAATGTCAAAATATACCGAAATGCAAGACTTTCAAGGGAACTTGAATTATGATAGATCTAAGCGGCCAAGTTTAAGAGAAGCGATTAAACTGAGAATTAATGTTCTGGCTATGAAAATAAAAATCGGGGGGTTTCTCGAAACATTCATTCCAGTCTGAAAGTGTGTGAAGCTGTGGGTCGTTGAGAGTAGATGGGGATGTCCCATGCTATATTTTAGAGGAGGTGCCGCATCGGTGCGAAAGTATAGGCATGTTGTGATGTAGGGGCCACAGAGCTCATATTTAGAATGGGAGCAGTCGCGGGCCAAGTCGGTGGCCATATATGAGAATAGGATTAGAAACACGAAGTACGAGCTCCGGGAAGCTCCGGGAGCTATTTGCATTTAGGTAAACGGCATTACCTGTTTTAGAAGGCAATCCACACTTAGGCAGAGTAGGCTTTGCCTGTTTATAGATAGATCTTTATTTTGCAGCATACTAGTACATTGATTACAAAATAACATTACAACAAACAGGAACATAAGCTAGTATACAGCATGGAAATGGCATAGCCTATAAGGCTGTCTTCCTGCCATTCCCGTAAAAAGAAAGTTTCTTTGGCATCAGTGTATCTAAGTGCTTTCCCCGAGACGGGGTTGTTTGATCTTTTATTTGTAATTCAGGGGGCTAGAATGTATTTGAGAATTAAGGGATGGGAAGAGGAGGATGAGATGACAGAAGATTACAGCTGGCGGATGGCACAGTCGGGGCACGTTGGGTTGTCACATTTGGAGTAAGGACGCGTATAATTATTCAAGGTTTTATCAATTAAGGACTTTTTAAATTGGGGTCTATTTAATTGCTGGATTGTGGGTCTATACTATTCCAGGTTCTTGGGAAGGAGTGTAATGGCAGCACAGCAGAGAACTGTGTTCTTGGTTTGCGGGTATCTAATTTACCGGTTTGCTTTGTATTCATTCCTGAGGGGTTCTATATACTTGAAAGGTATCATCGAATGACATAGGGAGTTTTTTGTTCGTCCAGTCGTGCATAAAAAGGGAGACGTGAAGGCTGTAGAGATCTCTGAATTTCAGAATGCCACAATCTCTGAAAAGGTGATCTGTATGGGAGAGATATGATCTTTTTTGTTATGACCCGGACAGCTCTTTTTTGTAGTTTTAGAATTCTACTGGTGTAGGTCGAATGGCCCCAGACCTGGATACCATATATAAGATGACACTGAATCAGTGAGAAGTATAAAGTTTTCATTACCTTCGTGGGCAAGAAATTCTTTGCCCTATTTAGTACAAAAATTGCACTTGCTATTCTTGAGCACACCACAGAAATATGCTCTTTAAATTTCATATTTTCATCCATATGTACGCCAAGAAATTTTATAGTTGTTTGTTCTTGCTCGTTACCAGCTGGCTCAATATTTGTATTGTTTAGAAATAGTTTAATATCGGTTACCTTATACGAATCGTTTTGTGGATGAAGTAGCATATATTTGGTTTTAGTAGGGTTGAGGGCTAGTTTGTTGGCAGAACACCAATGGTTTATTTTAGCTAATTCGAAATTTATACTTTCTGTAAGGGTGTCAAGATTGTTACTTGACCTAAAGGCCGTTGTGCCATCAGCAAAGGAAAGTAAACTGAGTTCTGTAGATTCATTAATATCGTTGATGTACAGTAGAAATAAAAGTGGGCCAAAAATGGACCCCTGTGGTACACCTGTATTTATTGGTAACGTTTCTGAAATGGTCTTCAAGAATGAAACAAATTGGTTTCGTTCAGTTACATAACTTTGAAACCTCTGATGGGCAATGCCTCTAATACCATAGTATCCCAGTTTCTGGAGTAGGATCGAGTGGTCAATGGTGGCAAATGCTTGGGAGAAGTCTAGAAATATAGAAAGGGTGCAATTCTTTGTTGGTTTGTCATTTTTCAGTTTCCACGCTATTCAGTAGGTGCAATATAGGGTGGACAGTTGAATGTTTTGTTCTGAACCCAAACTGGTACTGATACAAGATGTGATTTTTGTCTATGAAATCCACTATCCTTTTATACATTGACTTTTAAAGTATTTTTGAGAACGTCTGGAGAATACTCATGGGGCGATAATTATTAAACATTTGAGAGTTACCAGACTTGAAGACTGGTATGACTGTGGCTATTTTCATTTTGGTTGGCACATGACCGGATGAAAATGAAGTGTTGATGATGTGTGTTAATGGGCTGGCGACCTCACAAGCGACGTCGAGACATACGTTCACGAACAGGTTCGGGTGACACTCCTTGAGTTTTGGCTGAATACGCGGCGTGAATCTATTTCCCCCAGCAACGACAAAGCCCGGTTTCCGACACCGACTAAAACTTAAAAAACCCGGCAGCTGAAAATTATTCACCTAAGTGTATTAAAATTATGTCCATTCACAGAGTTGTGATTTGCAGGTCATTTCCTTTCAGTGACGATAATAAAATATGCTAATTTTCGACACCTGTTTGAAGGTTAAGTGCTTTCATGAGTTATCTTAGTTTTCATTGTGTTGAATTACTCAATATTTCTTTTTGTTAGTTCTGAAAATGGCAACTAATCTTTCCATTCTTGAGCAGACTGCTGCAGAGGGATTTCACGCGTGAGAAGATATACAGGAATCAGGGACATACGATTTATATACTGCTGGCTCAATGGAAGAATCAAGTGTGCCTCAATCGAACGTGGAGGGGTGGAGGAATGGTGAAAATGGTTTAGCCACTGGGACAAGAACTACGTTCAATGGTTTTCAAACGTTATTTAATACCGTCCAGGTACGATGTAAGTTGAATGACATTGTTAAGAAGCAAGATCGCCTAATTACAATGCTGGAGGGCACGGGAATAGGGGAAGAATTTAGCGACAACTGAAAGAAGCTGATTCACGTCAAACATTTAAATGTGATGAGAAATTGACTAAGCGGACTACGAAAATTGATGAGGAGATGAAATTGGTGTAAGCCTAATTTGCAAACATTGATGAGAAATTTACCAATCTCGTGAAGACAAAGAATGGTACTACTTATACGTTAGACAGTACATCTGTTAAAGCTAAACAGTTTAAACAATATTTATTTGAAAAATTATGTTACATGTATAACTAGCTGGAATACAACAAAGAACAAACGACATTAACCCTTTAACCAACGAATCGCCCGCATCCGCCCGCGTAATATGCAAATTCAGCAGTTGAAAAAATATTATTTTTCAAAAAATTTCAACGAAACCATATCATCGAGCTCGTTCCAACGAGGGGCCACCTGATATGGTTTTGTTGAATTTTTTTGAAAAATTTGAAAAAATGATATTTAAAATAATAAATTTTTGTATCGTCTGCGTTGGTTAAAGGGTTAATAAATTAAAATACAGCGGGATACTATATAACAAATAAACTGATTCACAGATTGTCGAGGAAAGGAGGGAGTCAGCAGTAAGCGTATAGCTTATGTAAGTAGTCTCCCTTGCGTCTGTATCATTTACCACATCTTGGTGGTATAGATGGAATATAAAGTCATATATTGCTGTCTGGTAGCCGAGACCCTTACTAATTATGCTGATTTAGTTGATTGTAAAACTAGCCGTAAACCCCGAGACACAGGGCGGGACGCCGTACCCTCACGCACGCAACCAATTCCGTCTACATTCACGAAGAATGTACACAGACCCAATCGTACGCGGAGAGGCCCGACTCCCCGCCCAGGACAGTGGAAGTATGGCAGTATAAACTAACTCTATTCGACAAATAGCGGATGGACCTCAGGCCGCCATACAACGACGTATGAAACTGTTTAAACTTAACATGTGAAGAAGAACTGTATACTGTACGTGGAGAGTGGATTGTAACTAAATCACCCGCGGAGTGGAGTTATCACTCAAGCTATAACTTTCAAAGTTTAGTGCATATCGACAAAAACACAAGCAATGTTTCAGCCAATGGACCTCCGGGTTTAACCCGGAGGTCCATTGGCTGAAACATTGCTGGTGCGGGTTATGCTTTGCAACAAATTTGCAATTATTGCTCGGGTGGAATCTCCACTCTGCGGGTGATTTAGTGATAATACACTCTCCACGTACTGTAGATACAGAAATAGAGGAAAAGGAGGAGAAGGAGGAGCAGGAGAAGGCCACCATGAATACACGAAACATAATATTCCATTCATAAAATCCTAAGAGAATAACCGATGTCCTTTCAATGTTGTGTTCGGCATATATATATATATATATATATATATTCGGCGTATTATAGTTTATAAGATTGCTGCGAATATCAATTTCTTCCGACACTGGTTTCGTCGTTTAAGCTATGGTTTAATCCCGCGAACGGGAATTTCCCGGTTACCGGTTCTTAAAAGGAGTACTATTGCCCGGGAAATTCATAGACTAGAATCGGGAATCAAAAATTGCGAAAGCAACCTTTGGTTCCCGATTTTTCCCCATTAATTTCCGAGTATTGGGACTGATATTCAGAAACGAGAAGCGGAAAATTCGTGACTGACTTTCAAAAATGAAAACCAGAAAATTCCCGTTCCCGGGATTAAACACCAGTATCAACACCAGTCTCAACTACAAACAAAAACTGAAACTAAGCCTTCACAACATAAACCTAAACCCATTTATTCTTATATTTCTTCCGTATCACTTTCATCTCCGGGTTTAATGTTGTCACTATCACCAAGTTATCCGGTACATGCAATTAGGCACGAGAAAGTTCAAAGCATGTCATTATGCGGTCATTTGCTGCAGTTTTGAAGGAGAATGCGGTTAGTGAATGTTTATCTGAATGTGACATAACTCACATTTCTCACCCTCTCCGGTCGTAAATATTTTACCCGTTTATCATTTAGGCTTAGTGTAAGCTAAGACATGTTTCCACAACACATGAACACAATCACTGAGCAGTACGATGGTTGTGTTGGCTTCAACGTCGATCTCATTATCGTGGGCGAAACCAAAGAGTAACATGACCAGCGATTGATTGGTAAAAGCCGAAGCTCATTTTGAATGGGTGGGGGTGGGGGAGGGGGGAGACTACCTGCAACCAATACATATACTACCCAATCTTCTCGGAGTGAGCATAGGAACCCTGATGCTAAGGGAAGTAAACATGACTAACAAACATAAGGAAAAAAGAGAAACAATAATCATAATTAACATTTGAACCCGATCGGCCGCTTTTCCGGCCAGGAACATGATACGTCATAACGTCATTAAGGGGCTGCCTACCCGAAACAATTTGAAATGAGACTCCTGCCAAAGAAAAGTAAAATAAAAAAAAATTATTTAGCAATGTTATACATCAAAATGTTCATTATAATCCACTGCATATGAATATACACTACACGTTTGAAATGGAAAAAAAATCAGTAGAAACGAAAAATGTGTTTTTTGAAGTGAAGGCTGTATTAGCAACAGAACAAATCATGGCAACGATAATCTGAAGTAATTTATCAACCAATATCAATGGCTAGTAGTTACCAACTACATGTGGGGACATTTTCATGTAAGTACTTTTAGTAGCGATGATCTTGGCAGTTTTTTCGACATTTGCTTCCTGATGGAGAACGCCATTTGTAATTATACCACGTGATCAAAACAACATTTCGGTAATTCAGAAAGCTATCATATTTTGCGTTGTAGCACTGCTTTTCAATTTCCGGAACAGCACATCACGTTAACAACTTTATCTATAATGCTCTTGGACTTGTGCTTGTTTAATAATTTTGTGCCAAATGTTTTTAAATGAGCGTTGTTTTTGAACAACAAAGATGAACTTTTTTAGCACCGCCTTCTCCAACCTCCCAATCTAACAGAAATTGGTACGCATTTTGATGTCGTTTGGTAAAATATCATTTTTTATGAAATGTAATGAGTAAGAGTCGAATAAATACATTTGGCACAACAAAATTAAAAGAATTTAGTGAATTTGAGAAATGGTAATCGGAATGTTACGAATTATTTTGTGACGTATATGTCGTAACGCCTTTGTTACGAATGGGTGGAACAGTTTCTGTCTTTTAGGAATCACCGCGAATCTGTTTCCAGACCGTTTCTGTGACAGAGAAGCTTTTTTTCCAAGAAGATTTGGTAAGCATTGGGTGATGAACGACAAATAGCACGCCTTGATACTACGAAAATCATTCTCGGTGAAAAAAGAGGCCTTTCGATATGCTTTTCACGTTGCAAGTATAATGTTTACATCTATCTTCCCAGTAAACAGCACCGCATGTTCGACGTTGTTTACATTCAGACGCCTGCCTTGTGTCGGCAGCGGTGTTTGTTTCTACCAAACACCCCGATTTGCCCAAGCAGTTTTTCACACATATCCATTCCGTAAAACACTTTTATGTTCATCTTCTTTTCGAGAGAAGTGGAAAAGTCGTGCACAAACACACAGTGTTCAGTATAAATAGCCGGTAAGTGAATGTCAGGTTCTGTTGAAAGTGAAATCTGTTGTGTGTATTGGCGACTTGTGTATGGAAATCTGATTGCAGAATAATCTGAGAACATTCTTTTTTATATATTACTGTGATATCATTCCTACAAATCTCATCGGTCATGTGTAAATAAGTCTCGCATAAAAATTATTAGTGCCATTGGTAAAATAGGAATTCCCATGTAAGAAAACATGTTAGCAGCATAAACTTTAACAATTCTTTGGATCCTCTCGGTATTCCATACAATTGTTTGTCAGATGTAGTGCAGTGACCTTTGACATTTAGAGTACAAATTGCCAAGCCATGTGCTTTCATTTGTTTTTTCTTCAACTTCAACACATTTTTTTTCAAAAGCAAATTTGGAAGTGATGTGAACATTTAACACACTTTAACCCCCTGCATGCTATTTTCTATTATTGAAACTTAATGGAGAGATAGTGAAAATGTCAAAGAGTTTTTTATCAGTTTCTTGAATTCCAATTCACATGCTCTATTATATAATCAACATGCATCATGTGCAAGGCAGGGTGGGCAAAATAGACTTTACAAAAATCTTCTATGCGTCAAACCAAACATTTTGATGTATAACACATGCCTATTTGAAGGTCATTGACGTAGCCTTTCATTCATGAAAAAAACACATCATTTGATTGCAAGTTTGGGATTGGCACACAGGTACTCGGCACAAGCTGAGAACTCGAAAAAATGACATTTAATAAGGATTTTTGGATCGACTCTCTTCACCCCCCTTAATAGACTAATATATAGAACAAGGTAAACAACATTGAAATCCTCGACAAACCAACCGACCTTCGTTTCATTCGTCTCAAATCTTAACTACGTGGTGTTTTACCAAATACCCGGTGTCATTTGAAAGGTGAGACAATAAGCTTTACGCTGGTGTATAACTTGGCCGTTGGGTGTTCTGGGCTTATTCATAATTACTTGGAATTTCGGGATAAAACACGAAAATCATCAGGTCGACATCGATTGCGTTCAAGTGAATAAGTAGGACATCACCTGAACTGCCTGATTTACGATCAAACCTGAAGGTTTCATGTTCCGATTGAAGCATATTCTTAAATGGCATGTTTCGTGGTGCTCAGTTTTGATCGTGAATTGAATTTAATTCACACACCATGGTCGCAAGTCTCAGATTTACATTATTCTCCGAATAACATTGACAGAGATTTTTCCAGGCCAGCCATGAATAAAGCCTAGAACGCACTCATACATCAACGCTCTCCCATTGGCTACTATTTTAGGCAACACAAAAGCGTTGATAAACTAAGTATAAATACAAGTTAATTTTTACCCTGGGCGAATAGTAGCCAATTATTCACTTGAACGCAATCGATGTCGACCTGATGATTTTCGTGTTTTATCCCGAAATTCCAAGTAATTGTGAATAAGCCCAGAACACCCAACGGCCAAGTTATACACCAGCGTAAAGCTTATTGTCTCACCTTTCAAATGACACCGGGTATTTGGTAAAACACCACGTAGTTAAGATTTGAGACGAATGAAACGAAGGTCGGTTGGTTTGTCGAGGATTTCAATGTTGTTTACCTTGTTCTATATATTAGTCTATTAAGGGGGGTGAAGAGAGTCGATCCAAAAATCCTTATTAAATGTCATTTTTTCGAGTTCTCAGCTTGTGCCGAGTACCTGTGGATTGGCAGCCCCTTAAATAGGATGGCTGTTCGGTAAATGTGTGGGGTAGACCAATCAATATTTTCAATGTGCAGCCCCGAGGCTGCACGTTGAAAATATTGATTGGTCTACCCCAAATAATGAATATGGACTCATCTAATTGCTGTCATTGAACTGGCATGGAAGATACCACTAATATTCAAAGGGTTAATGAGTTATTGGCTTCATTGATTACGGGTAATTGTGTTTTAAATAAGTGATTGTCTCTTTTGGCAATTTATGAATTCAGCAGTGAGGTAATTCGCTTCATTGTTTAACTGCTCACAGGCGAATTTTTTTTATGATTCTAAAGGTGATTCTACACATGAATTATAGTTTGTTTGTTTGCTACACTGTTCACATGTTTTATGTAAGAGCTCGGTAAATTTGCACTTCTGTAAGACATGTGGATAACTAGTTTCATTTTACACAACCTTTCACTTCTCAAATGCGGTCTCACCTCAAGCACTCACTTCCAACAAAACTTCTGTTATTGGCGTCAACTCGCACTTTATCACAACACAGTAGATGCACTGAATTAATATTTATTCTGCTCAGGTTTTGTCTGGATCTTTTGTGTTCCTGAATTGTGCAGTAAATTGGAAATTGTAAATTGGAAAATTTGTTACCTGTTTCATCAGTGAGCATGCAGTGTTGTACACACACCGGTTTAAATGCCCCATGGTGATCACATCTTTGACGATGTTATTTGCTTCATCGAATATTTTCATTTTTAAATAGATGTATATACTTTCAGAAGTTTGGCACGACCTCATGTTCCTTTTCTACAAGCTCATGGCCAACACCACTATTCTCCTACAGACCTACATTCAGACAGGATTCAATCCTTAAATATGCATAGAAAATGTTGTATAATTAGGGTTACTTGATTTAATGACGATTGGTTATCAAGATTCATCCTGTGAACGGTGTTCTCAGTTATGCTCGGTTGATTTCTACGTGTGAATGAGATGAAAGTTCGGGAATAATTTGAGTGTGACTGTGAATGTTAAATCGTTTGAACAAAAATTTCGATTGTGTGTCAAGCCATCTTTATTTAACCCGCTGCACACTGAAGTCAAAATATCTAAATTTCAGTTAGAAAACATTTCCCATAATGCAACTAGAAATTTAACCAATTCAGTCTCGTTTGACAGAGCTCAGCGAGCTCTGTCAAACGAGATTGAATTGGTTAAATTTCTAGATGCATTATGGGAAAACAAAGGTTCCTGAAATTTTGGTATTTTGACATCAGAGTGAAGGGGGTTAAACTGCCATGTATTCTATCTTTATACCCCCCGCAAACAAAGTTTGGGGGGTATATAGGAATCACCCTTTCCGTCCGTCCGTTTGTCCGTCCGTCCGTCTGTCCGTCCGTCTGTCCATCCTTATAAGCGCAACTCCTCCTAAACCGTTTGAAAAATTTTCATGAAACTTTACACAATGGAAGAACTCCATATGAAGATGTGCATGAAGCAATATAATTCCGTTCTGAAGATTCCAAGGGGAGATAATCTAACTTATACATTTCAGGCTCGGGGGGTATCACTTTTTGAGCTTGCTCACAGTACCTCTAGTTTATACTGCTGTGTGCGGTAATCTATCCTTTATACTGCCGTGTGCCGTAAGACTGTTCGGAGTTCCGTGTCTTGTTGTAATGCTAACTTCCATAAATTTCATCCATTTTCCTTAAATTTTAATCACCCCTCAAAATACAGCACTTATATATCCAAAAATACCACCAAATCCCCCCCCCCCCCCCCCCCCTCCAGTATCTACCTCAGATCTCATGACGGGAGACGACAAAGGGAATGAATTTCACATGAGGCAATCAACAAAATTCACGTAGATTTGACGGCGGAAGGAGACAAACATCAAAAATCGTCGACGCGATAGCCGCAGCTCTCATAACCGTGCTTATTGGATTGGGAGTTGCCGAAGTGAGTCTCTTATCCACTGTAACGAACACTCCAGTGGTGATCGTCATGGAAAGTATATACACAGAACGACACGCGTGTGTGAATGGGTTAATTGATATGGCACAAGTGCCAGCGCTGAAGGACAGAACGAGAGGCCGCAGGCCTAGAGTTTTATACTTCCGCGATGGCACAATTACCATATCGTTTAACGCATTCACACACACGTGTCGTTCTGTGTTTATTACACGCCTTCACGTCTATAAAACAGTTATTAGAAGGACACTCAGCAATTCATTTGACAACTATCAACAAAAAGAACACATTTTATCGCCAACCAAATTTGCGAGGGGAACCCGTGTTACTATTTCGTCCCCAGAGTTCCAATGTGTTCTATGTGCCTACTGGCACAAAGAACACATTGGAAATCAGGGCACGATTTTTAGCTATCGCTAGCGATTCAAATGGTATTTGCATTGCACGATTTGTAGAAAATTCCAGTGAAATTTCGCTTCTCTATAAAACTAGTTCGTCAAAGATTTCTGTTCCGCTCATATGTGCGGAACGGATTTTCATTTTCCGCACGGTTTAGTGTTGCTGTAGATGGGGATTACATAGAAGAGGCGTGTAACAAAGCCATTGCTGCTGGATTCTTAGGAACGATAGGAAAATTCGTAAGTAAAAAATTATCTTGTGACGATCAAAGCGTTAGCCAATGTGAAACTCCACTCTTTTTGCAACATGATATCCAAAACATTGAGCGATTGACGGCTTTCCTATAATGAGTATCTTCACATTCTCAACACAAAGATAAATTCGATGCTCTGAAAGAAACCATAAGAATCAAGACACGTCAGATTCTAAAAGAGGAGATGAAAAATGACCTGATAGAAAAGGGTCGACAAGAAGGTAACGAATCGTTCTGAAAACTCGTGGGAACGGATGTGAAAAAAAAATGTATATGTAGTGGGCGAGGTATAAAGGCCACTTACCAACCAGTCTGGTTGGGCCGGATCTCTTAGTCTCGTGGTAAGTCGGTTGACTTGTGTGCTGGAGATCGTGGGTTCGAGCCTCGGCTCCCGCATTTCTCTCTCCTCCGGTTACATTTTTTTTTTGGGGGGGGGGGGGGCTCGTCCGATCCTCAGCAGTAGGTGGCACTGCGGGTGTTTCGACCGTTCTGAGGGAGAAGCTTGGGTGAGATTCACATGTGATGGATCTCAAAAGAAGGAGAGAGTAGTGTAGCGATCGAGGTACAAAGGCCACTTACCAACCAGCCTGGTTGGTCCGGATTGCTTAGTCTCGCGGTAAGTCGGTCGACTTGTGTGCTGGAGATCGTGGGTTCGAGCCTAGGCTCCGACGTTTCTCCCTCCCTCTGTTACATTTAAATGGGAAAAATAAATTTAAATAAATATAAAATAAAAAAAATATAAAGAAAAAAAATGTATTCCATAAATGTAAGAAATCGACGGACCCGATTAACATGTATAGAGTGCACACGAAAAATAACAAACAGATGCTTCGCGGCATATACAGTACAGTCGCCGTGGACTGGTCGTAATCCGCGCGTGGGCAGTGATGTCCACGCATGCGTGTACCAGGTAATGAAAATCATCATCAGCAAAATTTTAATTAATGAAGCACCGGGTAAAACCCGGTGCTTCATTAATTAATATTTTGAGGATTATCCCTATAATTTTAGTGTTTGGAATCTAATATTATTGCGTCCGTGGAAATATTGCCCACCCGAGGATTGTGACCAGTCCACGGTGGCTGTACAATATAAGGTGTACATGACAAAAACTCAATTCGTTACAAATTGTACAACACACACTCGTCAATAATCTTCCTTTTGAAATGCACCTGGACATCGATTCACGGGACCCAGTACGAAATTAAACAAGAGATTGAATCCCGATCTGACGCTGAAATCGTGGAGCAAACCCATCTGTAGACTGGACCATGTGGCTTGTAGTCGCGATTTCTGTTATATGAGATATGCCGATAGGAAAAGTCGAAAGGACATGTGCGATAAGAAGATGATGAAGAGTTAAGAAATATACCAAATCTCACCCCGAGAGAGAAATTCGAACGTTCAGTGGTCGGCAAGATCATCGGTACAAAACGTCGATTCGGAATGGAAATAAACAACAACAAAATAATTCATTTATGCACTACAGTTAAAACTAGAAGTCCTGTCATGAAATGCGCACAAATAGCACGTCGATTTGCGCGTTAATCTACACGTTAGGACCATAATAGGGCTATCAAATTCTGTACATATGGCCTGTGCACAAGCAATGTTTCAGCCAATGGACCTCCGGGTAACCCGGAGGTCCATTGGCAGAAACATTGCCAGCGTTTGCTATGAGTAACCAGGAGAACCTGCCGTGCTTTAGATGCCATTCGATATGGCAATAGCGCTCAATTCCTACGCAATTACGCCAAGATAAGCGCACGGCACAGTTCATGACAGGACTTCTAGTTTTAACTGTAGCGGGCGAATTACACAGACCCCTGGTGTATACATTCTGCAAGAGAAGAGTACACGTTAAGAGACTGGATCACGCTAGGCTGGACAATCTGATGACATGTATTAGCTTTCCAGACCCAATCGAGGCGTGAAATACAAACTGATGATCTTAGATGTGCTTTCAAAATTCGGATGGATGAGACGGATGAAAAATAAATCAGGCTGGAGTGTGACAGATGCTCTCCAGATCAACTATCTTCAATTCTTGTCGAAAATCTGAGAAATTGTGGGTGGACAAAAGTCTAGAATTTTACAATGTTCACGTTCATCGATTGATTGACATCTATTCCATAGAAAATGAAGAGAAAGTGAGCGTGTTCGAACGATGAAACAGAACCATGAAGGAAAGAATGTTCATTTATTATATTTTTGTTTGAAACGAATTCTTCCATCTATAACACGCCTATTCTATACAATCTCCATCTACAGCAACACTAAACCATGCGGAAAATGCAAATCTGTTCCGCACATACGTGTGGAACGGAAATCGTTGAGGGACTATGTTTAAATAGAAACGAAATTTCACTGAAATTTTCTACAAATCGTGCACCGTAATTACAATTTGAATCGCTAGCGACAGCTTAAATAGTAACACTGGTTCTCCTCGCAAATTTGGTTGACGATAAAATGTGTTCCTTTTGTTGATAGTTCGTCCCCGAGTCCCAATGTGTTCTGTGTGCCTACTGGTGCCTACTGGCACATAGAACACATTGGAACTCAGGGGACGACTGTTGTCAAATGAATTCCTGAGTGTCCTTCTAATAATTGCTTTTGTTGACGCGAAGGCGTGTAACAAACACAGAACGACACACTTGTGCCATCGCGGAAGGATAAAACTCAAGGCCTGCAGCCTCTCCTTTTATCCTTCCGCGCTGACACTTGTGCCATATCGATTAACCTAATCACACGTGTGCGTCGTTCTCTGTATATATACTATTAAAAAAAGTTTGGGGTATTTGATAAAAGTGAGATATGTGAAGAAATATATTTATATTTTCATCAAAAAGACAATTGAGGCATTGCACTGTGACATCTGGTGAATGACTTCAGCGGTAGTTGGGTGTCTGATAAGCACACATTCCACGCACTGAGCTGTAGAAGACATGGACGGTCAGTCAGAGAATTTACCACATTCCGTCCAAGACCACAATACCTTGTAAATCCTCCTCGGTTCGCGAGACAAGCGTGGATCCGACATGGCATACTTCTCACCAAACGTCCAATATCAGCCTGACGGATGTTACTCCATTCTTCCTGCAGTGCAGCGGCGAGTTCCTGGACATTGGTAGTGAGCTGTTGGCGTTGTCGTAGGCGCCTGCCAAGCATATTCCAGACGTGCTCGATTGGTGAAAGGTCTGGACTTAGTGCTGGCCAAGGTAGTGTAGTGATGTTCTGCTCCTGGAGGAACTCTGTAGCGACAAGGATCCTGTGTGCTCTTTGCACTGGCATCTTGGAAAATGAATCGACGGCCGTGACTTCGCGCAAATGGCACCACATGAGCTGCTAACATATTGTCACGGTAGTACTGCCCTGTGACAAGCCCTTGGATGACATGTAATGCTGTTCTGCTTGTCATGGTTATGCCTCCTACACCATAACCGACCCACCACCAAAAGGATCGTGCTGCCCAACGGTTACGTCATGGTATCGTTCGTTCCGCCGCCGCCACCGCAGCCACGCTCTGTTTCGCCTGTCGTGGAAGTCGAGCGTGAACCTCGATTAGTCGGAAAACATAACGTTGCTCCACCGACGATTGTCGTGCTCCACACCAATTATGCCTTGCTACGATGTGACGTTCAGTCAAACTTGGAATTATTTGAGGTCATCTTGCTGTGCAGACGATTTCAGATAGTCTGACCACTGACTCGCACATCTGTCGCTCGGTACCGCTGCTGTCCAATTTTGAGACACTTTGATGGCGGTTACGTAATGCTGTGGTTCGGATGAAACGATCCTGGTTAGCAGTTGTCGCCATTGGACGACCTGACGGACGTCTGCCATCAACATTGCCTGTCTGACGGTAGCGTGACCACAACCTGCTAATCACCGATTGAGTAACGTTGAGAATTTGAGACACTGCAGTCTGTCTGTTTCCAGCTTCCAACATGCCAACGGCAAGTAAACGTTCGTCGCGTGTCAGTCTTCGCATACCTCAAAAGTTACGTTTCGACCAGAAACTATTGATGAACACGTTTATGCCAAGAAAAGAACGATGAGACCTGCGAAAAAGCCCGCCCAGTACAAAGGAAAATTTCAAAACGTACCCCAGAGATGTTAACGCGGCGCTCTTGCGAAAGACCTGTATGAAGTTTTCGTGAGCCAGTGACATTCATCATGCACACTAAACTTGGTAACATATTGATGTGTCCAAACATGCGTATCCAGTACCATTTTCCGAAAATATCAACATCAGTTTGGGTAGCCCCTACTTTTTTTTGAATAGTATATTTCCCGGTCAATTCGACCAAGATATACTAAGACGTTCTGGACGATCTTGTAGATCATGATAACCACATTCGTCACCATTCGATCGAGATGACACGCGTGGAAGGTAGCGATCCCCAAAACAAACAGATAGTCTACAGGAATCTCTATCCCATTGAAAAAAGTCACATACCTAGATGGACCGAAGACATCTTTGTCATAGTTGGAGTATTTTAAGTTTTATGAAGAACAATTGCAAAAACCGTTTTTTAACAAGGAAAATAAAGATATTTTTCCTTCATACAATACAATAAAGAAAGAAGAAAAATAAAAAATTAAAAACTAAAAAATAAATATATTAAACATAACGGAAGGTATAGTAAAAGACGAGAGTATCGAAGAATAGAAAGCACATGAATATGAACCCAATCTCAATAACACGGGGGAGATACGAATCAATATCAAGATGCAAGGTCTCTTCGTTCATCACAGAGAGAGTTATCTCATCGTACAAGGACGATTGACGAAAGTGGCAGATGGTAGCCAATACGCCGACAACGATGTCATCTAGCCAACAACAGTATAATGCATCTATTCAGTAACATTAAATATCTACTTTCCGGTCAAGAGATAGAATCCATGTTTCATCCTGGCTAAGCCATGATAATGTTGGGAATCTTTGAAATATTCCGACGACTTTTCTAAGTCTAGAGGACTCCATCAAGTATGGGTGAAAGACACTACACCCAAAGTGAGGGCCGACAATGTGGATGTGGGAGTGAGACAGAACACATCGTTCAGATCTCGGATTTCCAAGGAACGTTTTTTCATGATATAGTACGTGGAGAATGTATTAGCACTAAGTCACCTGCAGAGTGGAGATTCCACTCGAGCAATAATTGAAAATTTGTTGCAAAGCATAACAAGCACAAATAAAGTTCCAGCCAATGGACTTCCGGGTTCTACCCGGAGGTCCATTGGCTGAAAAATTGCTTGCGTTTTCTGTCCACATGTACAGAATTTGAAAATAATACTTTGGATGATAACTCCATTTCTCGAGTGATTTAGTTACAATCCACTCTCCACGTGTTGTAACTTTGAAACACGTTTTCATATTCGCCGAAGATTACGGCAAGATCCTATCTGGATTCAAACACAATCTCACCCTTGTGCCTAAGGGAGACGGTGACGTCATCGAGAGAGCTGCCGATATGGATGCCAGAAGAGAGGGACTGAGTGAGATATGGTGTTTCGTAAAGCAAGTCAACGCAGAAAAATTCAGACTCTACAAGGCCATCGAACCGAAAACTCTATTATCAACGAGATTCAGAATAAAACAGTGTGATATGGTGAGCATTCTCAGAACGAGAACCTTCGGTTAGAGACTGACGATGAAATCTTATTCGGAACGACTGCATTTCATAATCGTAGGTTTTCAAGCCGACAAAGATGTTCGCAAGAAAAGAATCTCCATCTCTATTCGATCCTTTAAACGTGGGAAGCATGCACAATGTAACGAGATGTCCTGCAATAGATTATAATGCCTTGTTCGAGAAAAGCGACTTTTGTATGATGAATGGTGATGTAGCGGAGCTCAGATCAAAATATGATCTCCTGGGCGAATTGCTGAGCAATCTGAACATCAGTCCCACTGACAAGACACTTTATACCTTGTACGTGTACGGCGACGGCAAACAGATAGAGAGAGAGAGAGACTCAAGAACAGCTTCTTAGACTTTCAGATCAAGATGCAGTTCTAGAGAAATGCAACCACCAAAACAGACTGTTATCACTTTAATCGGATGGAAATAAAATGCCTGCCGGTAAAATAAAAAAAAAACAAACTAACACAAATTAATACATATAAGAAATAAAAAAAAAATTAAAATTAAAAAGAATTGAATAAAAAACGAAAATTAAAAAATTCGAGTTTTATTTATTTATTTATTTATTTATTTATTTATTTATTTATTCATTTATTTATTTATTCATTTATTTATTTTTTTACAAAAATTTAATTATTTTATTTTTGTGCGCGTACGCCCCTCCCCTCCCCCCCCCCCCCCCCCCCGCGTGCGCACCGTGTATGAGAAAGTAAAGGAGAAGAGATGCATGCGCAGAACACACGCTTCGTTTATTCATTCAAAGCATCGCATTCGATGAACAGAGACACCGCAGAAGTCGCAGCTTTGAGATTAGACGAAACCGTCCAGAAAAATAATTATATCGCCCATTTCGGTTCACAAAGATGTGGAGGGGGTGTGGTGGCCTTGCGGTAACCGGTTCTCGTCAGATCACCGAAGTTAAGCAACGTCGAGCCCGGTTAATCCTCGGATGGGTGACCGTCTGAGCGATCGATTAGGACTCCCGTGTTGTGTCCTTGGGCAAGGCGCTTAACCCGATTGTCCATATGGGGCACGATGACGCCGTGTACTAAGGCGTACTGCACGTCTATGGTGCGCATGTCTCCAACCAATCTAACCCTGCCTGTGCTGCAGTGTGGAGTTACGATGTTGGGGAGCTGGCAGCTGCTCGTCGTTGCTCGGTGGTTCTTTCCGGGTACTCCAGCTTCCTCCACCCGTAAAACTGCATAAATATGTGACCTTAAACACCAATAAATAAATAACACAGATGTGGTGAATACGTTAGATCCAGAATATTCATTCCCTGGTTTCTTCGAGAAACGTCGAGCGGAAAATCGGTTTCGCGCTTCCATTAACTCGAATAAAAAACCTCGACTGGACACGCATTTTTCCAATTCAGTTTTGACAAATTTTGCAGCGAGTGGGCACACATTCAGTTACATACTACAAAAAATCGGACACATTAAGATACAGGCCGTTTTCACAAATGTTGTAATTCCCCAAGGAGGCTTCAGTGTTAATGTCCAAATCCATTCACCACATTTACAGACTTGTAATTTTTAGATGAATTAGAAAAGGTATATGGGATTTACATAGTGAAGGTGGGCATGCGAAGCGAATTACACGAACCTGTGAAAGATAACACTGGAAAACTCCCATGCCACAAAATGATTTTAGGGGATTAACCCTTTACCCAAAGAATCGGCCGCATCCGCCCGCGTAATATGCAAATTCAGCAGTTGAAAAAATATTATTTTTCCAAAAAGTTCAACAAACCATATCATGTGACCCCCTCGTTGGAACGAGCTCGTTGAGCTCGTTCCAACGAGGGGTCACATGATATGGTTTTGTTGAAATTTTTGGAAAAATTTAAAAAAATGATATTTAAAATAATAAATTATGATATCTTCTGCGTTGGGTAAAGGGTTAATACATTAGAACGGGTTTCCCATTAGGGATTACAAATTCTGAGAAATTTAATGGGTTGGCCATTGACCTGCTGGAGAAGAAAATAGACATTGATTTTTAAGGTTTGAATTAGAATTAACATTGAAAGTTCCACAGACATTTTCAAATTGAAGAAAAAATCTAAGTTTTTTTTCTGTAAGGTCTGGACAACATTAGATGAATTGAAATGCCTATGTATCCTGTACTGTTGACAATTCTCTGACTTGACATCAGCTTTGGGGAAGTTCTACCTGAGAGCTGTCCAGAAAGTTAAGTCGAGTATTGATATTATCAACTAAGAAAAACTGGAATAAAATTTCTTGTGTTTATCCAACAACCTATTCCAGCAGGTACACTACAACCCGATAAAAATCTCATTATCTTATGCAAGCTAATAAGACTGTTAACCATTACGGGCTTTGAGATTTTTTATACGTTTTTGCTCTACTCTTAAAGTCTACATCCCGTGGCTTCGCAGTTCTTTCTGGGCAAGTTTTGACTGTGTGTACAGATAGCCAAGACTTTCCCAGAAACAAATGCCAAAGTACTTGTAAGTACAGTACATTGCGAGTGTATTATTAATAAATCACCCGTGGAGTGATGATTTCTCTCAAGCAATAAATGCTAAAATGTTGCAAAGCGTAATTATCATAAGTGAAGTTTCAGACAATGGATCTCCGGATTAAACCTTTTTTCTGTACCTTGTGTTTCTGTACAAAATTTGACAGTAGTACCTTGGGTGATGCCTCCACTTCATTGGTGATTTGGTGACAATCCACCCTCCACGTACTGTAACTAGCAACTTTACCTTGAGACTTCCTGTTGGGGAAATTGTTCTGTCTCAGTAAAAGGTAATCAAAGGCAGAATTCGGCCTTTAAGGGTCAAAGCAAATTCATCCATATACCCCCCTTCCTCCTCTAAAATGTTCTGGGTACTGTGAAACTGTGTCGGTCCTGGATGGTGATGGTTAAGTTTTCGTGGATAAATGAGTGTCCATTGAGGCGTATACTCGGAAGGAACTTAATATCACAATTTTCGTTATCACTAGTGACTTACGCATTGTTCTCTTGTCATTGTTTTGAGTAATTAGAGGCAGGAACACACACGCTCGTCGGAAACCAACCATCCATTATGATAAATCAAAGTAATTTTGTGTTTAAAGTAACATGTATGTGTAAACTCAGCGTTTCCTTGAAATGGCAAATGACGAAAAAAAGTACTGAAAAAAAGTTTGTGAAAAAGACTTTGGAGAAGAAGGAAAATGCTGAGTTAAGTCAAAAGATATAAGAGTTGCCGCTATACTATAACTTCATTTTTTTCTCGTCGGTTATTTTGCCACCAGTAGCCAGAGAAAGGACATGCTCACTTCGATACCGATAGATATATACCGGGAAATGGTGAAGGATAAATACACTTTTCCTGTAAGTTAAGTGACATAGTAATTTTTATTGTCCACAAAAATTAAGATTTAAACATTATATTAAAACTGGTTCAGTTAATTATTTTAAAGCGATCGTTATAATTAAGTTATTGTTTACACATTATTGTCCCCCGACAAAACATTCTGTCGGAGGTGCGTCCGTCCGGAGATAATTTAAGTTTGGGTCATCGAATCAGAACCAAACTTGGTGTATATGTCCCTTACCCCAATGATAAGGGGAATTCCGAATATCGGCTAGATCCGATAATTTTTGTTGGAGTTATGCCCCTTTTCGACGCTTTTCTGCCCAGTTGCGCAACTTTAGAAATTTGATGTCCGGATGATAACTTCAGTTTGAGTTATTGAATCAACACCAAATTTGGTATGTGTGTCTGAGGAATATGCAGGTCAAGTTCGAATTTGGGTCCGGTCCGACCAATTTTGGCTGAGTTATGGCCCTTTTTACATTTTTTTGACTTTGAAAATTTGTTGTCTGGAAATATGTCCAATATAAGAACTTGTTGTCTGGGGACATATCCCACGCTTGGCGGTGCATTTGTTAATATTACATAGAGCGGTGCTCCTCATTACTTATTTAAACCTGTGGAAGCTATTCACGGTGACGCTGCCTGAATAGTCAGGGGACTGATTAGATCTGTCTCACGGGATCGACTCAAGTTGTATGTTGGTTGGAGTTGCTTGGAAAACAGGCGTCACGTCCAGACAATTTTTAATATGTGTGGGGTCCTGCGAATCACATATTTTCGATTTGAATAGAATCTCGAATCGAATCGAGTCTATTATTCGAAATCGACTCGAATCTCGAATCGAATACAGGCGTCTTGAAGTCTCAACTGATAAAGTATTCCAACTACATCATCAAGGCATGCCTTCGACGAAGGCATGCCTTGATGATGTAGTTGGAATATTACCCAGTAAGGATTTTTGTTTAAAATAGAGAAACTGGAGAGAGAATTCTCTACTGGACACTGCATGGGGCTAGCCGCTAGCAACTATGAGCTCATCATCGATATTGCTTGGGAACTGTAAATTTGCTTTCAGCAGTGGTGGTGACTAATGAAACTGGAATTAGCAGGGATTGTGAAAATGGGTACAGATGCTTTTTATGGTAATATTGTGGGAATTACACTCAGTCTTTATTTTCAGCATCATTTGTGTACAATTTCCATCTCAGCTACACGTTTTATGAGACGACAAAGATGACTGATAGCAAACGAAATTCCAAGGAAAAGATTCGAAGGAAAAAACGAATCGTGCAGCCGATTTCCAATCGAACCGAATATCAACTTTAGAATCGAAATCGAATCGAATATCAAAGCTTCGCAGGGCCCAAAATATGTGTTATAAAATTGTAAATGAATGTGCACTGACTTTTCTCCATATTATGTTACAACCTCGCGTTCCTGATAGATTCCAATACAATTTTCCTAACCCATCGACGTTTGTTCCCTTTTCTTGTCAAACAGAGTTCTTCAAGCGGTCCTTCTTCCCTCCCCTTACTGAAATTTGGAATACCCTCCCCGAGACTGAACGAAGCAGCTCGTCGCTTGTGGAAATCTTGGAGTCTATTACACCGCCTTCTAGTAGGCCCCACATAATTTCTCAATCGGCACAAGAAAGTACAAAATCATTCAAGCTATACTATACGAAGTGGTTGTAGTGGCGTTAACCTTCAACTCACCAACATATTTTACTATACAAATTCTACTGACTGAGGTCCATTTTGACCCCAGTAAAATGTAATAAAAGTAAGCACAAAAGGTGTCCAAACTTTAAAATTTGTATTTTATGATCTCCACTGGACATTATTTGAATTTATTTGAGTTATTGTAATTCTTACTGATTAACTCTCAAATATAAGATCCGTTATGACATGTTGATGAAGAGACTGGAAGCGTCTGCATGTGTACTACAGTCTCCATCATTAGTTACAATTAAAACTAGAAGTCCTGTCATGAAATGCGCACAAATAGCCCGTCGATCTGCGAGTTAATCTACGTGTTTTGACCATAGTAAGGCTATCAAATTCTGTACATGTGGCCTGTGCACATGCAATGTTTCTGCCAATGGACCTCCGGGAACCCGGAGGTCCATTGGCAGAAACATTGCCTGTGTTTGTTATGAGTAACCAGGAGAACCCGCCGTGCTTTGGATGTCATTCGATATGGCAATTACGCGCAATTCCTGCGCGCAATTAAGCGTAGATAAGCGCACAATTCGTGACAGGACTTCTAGTTTTAACAGTATACACGGCCCTTGTCTTATGATATCCAGAAGCTGTCGTCTTCCAACATTCGGTGGGTTCTTACCCCGAATTGTTCTCTTTCTACCTATTTCTTTATACAAGGGAATTGCCAACGACCTGTTCATTGTGTTGTTGCTGATTCAAATGGGTGCGACTCCATCCACGTCTACACCCACACCGCCTACCACTACCTCTTGCTCTAATTCTTCCCTTGGCTTGCTGATTATTTATCTGAGGATCTCGATTTATTTTGAGTTGAGGGTTGATTGGAGAACTGGTTTCCAGCAATTTGGTTGTTGAGTGTTGTGTCAATTGTTTCTGTGTCACTGTGGTCGGATATGCTAGAAATATGGCTAGAGTCAGTGCCCGAGTTGTCAGAAGCTTTCATTTCTGATTCTCCCTGGTCATCAAATATGGCCTGTAGAACCTCAGCAGTCGCGTATTAAGCATTTCTAGTATCTGCAGCCATCATTTACCGAAAAACAAACAAAAACTATCAACACAAATAGTACAAGATTCAATCTCCTAACCGAGATCCATTTGGGCCCCCAAAAATGTATCTCACAATTATACCTAACATGCCGGTAGCTGGGTGACAACCCAGCCACAACATATGTAAAGGTTCACAAAGTCACAAAGGTCAACAACCTTGTTTGCGCCTAACTTCGAGGCTCTAATATAGAACGCATGAATTCATCAAACTATAGTTCCACACTGTTGTTAGGGGAGGGGGGGGGGGGGGCATAGATGGTCTTTGTAGCTACTTAGGAGCCAGTTTAGGATGTTAGTAAAATTAGATAGTTGAGTGCAGAAAACACCTAAAAGATATAGTACCCTTGTAGTATTAAATGAAAGGGACTTTGTCGTTAGTTATGGAGTCAATTTAGGATGTTATTAAAATAGATCATTAAGAGTAGGCACTCATAAAAATATAGTTCCGCCCTAAACGTAAGAGAATAGACAGAGAAAACCAATGCCTTTAGAAGTCTGGGAGAAATGGTCCCATTGTTTTAAGTGATTTTAAGCAATTGTCTGGTCCATTTGGGCTATTAGGTATACTCTTATCCAGTCGAACGCATTTATTACAGAACTTTGAATACCATGGTGATCATACCCCATGCGTCATCAAATATGGCGGTCTTCTTTTGTCGAGCTCGGTGTTTTTTTGTGATCGCCAGGTTCTTTGTGGTAATTAGATATACTCCCATAGAATCGAAAACATTGTTTAGAGACCTCCTATAGCACTATGCGCTGCTCTTATAGGGCCCTAGATGGCGACTTCACCGAGGCCGTTTCGGTGATTTGAGGTGTTTTTAATGATTTGGGGTAATTTGGGGTCTATTTGGGTAATTCGATATACTCCCTTTAATGATACACACCCTCCGATCAAACTCCTTTCCTATTGTATGATTTTCAGTTAAATAGCAACCACGTGCCACCATAGAAACTAAGATGGTGGCCTCCAGTAAACAAAATGGATGACAGAAAAACGTGTCACATAATAACACGTGCTGCTGCGCACTTACACCGTGTATCACCGTGGTGAAGACGTTACAACATGGCAGCCTACGTGCATCATGCCAACCCCACATGCCATCTCTGGATCATAACTTTCCTATTACTACTTTTCATAAAAAGTTGTTTAACCTTTGAGGACTTGATATTTTTTCTTTTGTTCTTGGTGGCTTACAATGACAAACAAGTCCTTCAAAATCGAGAAGACAAATCCAAAACCATTGTTTTCATTGAATGCAATAGAGAAAACAAAGGGACGCAAACACTATTGTATAGGCTCTCACAAAATCCACCTACAGACCATTTGCATACACACCCTCATACGCACACACACTTTCCGGAGCCAATGTCAACTTTATATATACACCTGGAACTTAATTAAGTGTCCCCTGAAATGTTTCTTGAAAGTGAAGTTGCTGTTACTGATTGCTATGTCTTGCAGTACATTTCATCTAGTGAAACGTGATGTTTCTGGTTGATAGCGTACCCCAAACACATCCCCTCGTACACGCGAAGCATGCTTCCCACGAATATCATAAAAAACCATTATCATCCACATGCAAAATTTGGCTTTGTCACTTCCGTTATCAATAAATGTTGAAACGGTAAGGACGAGACTGTCAGAGTCACTAAGATGGCAAATCGTTAGTATTCATGCAACAGGCATGTCATTCAAAGCTACTTGGCAACAGTCATTCTGTCATCAGCAGACTTGTCCGAAAACATCAACACACCAACGATGTTAAGAACCGACCAAGGCCTGGACAACCCCAAAAAAACCTCTCATCGGAAAGATTGGAGTCTGGCATACCTCGTTAGGCGTGAAAACTTTGCTTCAAGCGGGGTTTTGAAACGCCTTTGGCTCCTCAACAGGCGTTTGTGCAACATAACTGTCCGAAGCCGTCTTAAAGTACCGAGTGTGAGGTCCAGAAGTGTCATCAAGCGTCCAGTTCTGTCCGATTAACATGAAAGACGACGTTTGGAGTGGTGTATGATACAACAACATTGGAATCTAAGGACGCGGAAGATATTCCATTGGTCAGAAGAGAGTAGGTTCCTGCTTCACGTCGCAGATGGTCGCATGAGAGTGTGGAGGCTTATAAATACTGCTGCTTACGTGCCCAGGAACATCAGACCTACTGTTCCTTATGGTGGAGGATCAGTAATGATCTGGGGATGTCTCTCTCATGATTGTAAACTTGATATGGCGACTGTACGTTGGAATCTCAATGGCCATCAGTACATCCGGGACATTCTCAATCCGGTTGCCGTGACTCATTTTGACAACCACCCGTTGGCCACTCGCCCTGTATTCATGGACGACAATGCAAGGCCATATCGTTCCCATGCTGTGAGAGCATTCCTTCAGAACAACGCTATTACAACACTACCTTGGCCTGCAATGAGCCCCGATTTGAATCCCTTAGAACACATCTGGGACATTATTGGACGTCGCGTGCAAGCAAAGGACCCACCTGTACAGAATGTGACCGATTTGGAAGCTGCATTGCATGATGAGGAGTGGCAGCAGCTGTCTCTAGACTGTATCAGAAGGCTCACTGGTAGCATTAGGAGGAGGGTTCAGGCTGCCATCCGGGCACGTGGTGGATACACTCACTAGTGACGTCAGACACTGCTGTTGTGTTGAGGAGACCACAAGTTACAGGATTTGTCAATTACCGGCATTGTTTCATCATGGACCGTTCCAGCACCATACTTGTCGAGAGAACATTTTTCCATCAAAAACATTAGGCACATATATGTGTGATTAGCGCCATTAAAATACTGCATATTTTCATCGTTGTGTAGTCTTTTATTTGTCAATAGACCATTCTTTCGGCAAACAATCACTTTTGGCCATCTGAAGGATAGCATGAAAGTAAAGACAGTTTCTACTAACGCGACTGCGAAAAAAACAGGGGGTAGTTAATTAAGTTCCAGGTGTACATAACAAATGCACGAAATCTCTGACACTGGTTTACGTATCCTCATCCTCATATTTCTTGGACCGAAGGAGACCCTGAACCTGGGATGAACCCTCTCGTCTCTGCGTCAAACAATTAAAGGGGATGGAATGAAAAAAACGCTCTTCAGAAAAATATTTTGTCACCCCAACACTTCATTTGGTCTAGCTACGCCCTTAATTGATATATGTAGGACTGGTAACTGGTGGTTTACATATGTTGACAACTCTTCTTCCGTATCTTGTCAATGGTATTTGTATCAAAACGAAGTCTACAATAAACATACGCTTGTGAGTTTTATCGTAGAGACAAGTTCGTCTGTAACAAAGAGATCGGAAGGAAATACATCAACCACACTCGCCGACACCGTAGGTATTGCCTTCAGAAGATGAACTATTGGGGTTTTCGGAATGTCTTGGACGTTAACAAACCTAACGGACGGGCAGGGGGGGGGGGCATTTTTTGAAAAAAGCGGTAAACAACTGTCGTTGTATTCCGCACAATACAGTATGTCTCTGCCTACCTTTTTGTGTCAATGCGCCAAGCGTATAGACGGACTCCCTCCCTCCCCACCCACATTCTGGTAACTGAGCGTTTTTCACGAGGGCCGAGGCCAGAAGACCCGATATTACCCGCGATAACACATGAATATCCACTACCTCTGGTAGTGGATGTTCATCTGTTATCGCGGATAATACCTGCCCTTGTACATACTGTTAATTCACACGCGGGTCTCCTGTTATATTCAGGACCGCCGAGAGCGAGAACGGGCCCCAATGTGTAGAACAGGCGTTACGGGCCCTACGAGCGCCGACAGCCCGAACCGATAAGCGAGGTGGGGTGTCTAGGGTGTCCTCCCCCAATTTTTTTTTTAAATTAACCCAAGAAGGAGCATTCTCCTGCATTTTCTTGACAATATTTACTCAATTATTTCCTTACAATCTGGGTTATTTATTACCTGTATTTCTGTGGGTATGGTGTATGTTTTCTCCAAAGATAATCGTGACCAACATGATGCAGGAATGACCGGTGGAAAACCAACAAATTGGAACAAGTGGAGTTTTTTATATGAATGGAACCTGGTCAGTAATGCAACTACGTAACCTTGCTACCTCCACCAGCGTCGGAGGCCTGTACCAGAAGCCTCCTCACTACTTTCAGCTCAGACGTATCCATAGGTCAACCTACACTTTTTAAAAAATACTAAAAATCTCGGCCCCCTTAGTCCCCCCGCCCCCTCCCCTCACCCCCTTCACGGCGCTAGTAGTTATATTGCTGTTGTAGGCTTTCCGTTTTTCAAATTCTGCAAAAACATTGGGAAAATGCTGGTGGTTATCAGAAGCCATTGTAGAGCCTACACTGACCTCCGATTTTCCAGCATTTTCAACCGGGAAGTGCTCGTCTTTAAAAATGTGACGCCCCTTTCCCACCCCACCCTGCAAGTAAAAACTCATGGCTCAACCACTGTCACGCGCCTGATGCTCCAAGCATATTTTCCCTCTAAAGTACACTGGGTGTCCCGTCGATGACGTCATGTGGCCTGAGTGTGGACGCTATGGAAGCTTTCATCATTCCAACCTAAAAATTTGGTGTGCTTCCGCTTTACAAAATTCTGGATTTGTCGCTGGAATAGGTTTGTTGATTGTTATAAGTGCGTTCAGCCCGGACACGGCGGTTGGGGCGGAGGTCACAGACAAGTAGATGTCCAAACCATAAAATAAAATATCAGCAACCCAATGATCCTTGTTCCGCGACAAATCGCTGAGTCCGCGAAAAATCAACGAGATTTTTTTGGCTGGATCGGATGTACGTGGGAGAATCGTGTTAAAAAGAGTCCATTGCAGGCGGGCAATTTAGCTTTTTCAGTGTAGAATTTACCATTCACAGACAGTTAAATTTATAGAGAGTAATCGCTTGACTGGACTGGTTACGAGAAATAATTCATAAGATGTGAGGGACGTTGTTCAAACACGAGCGCACGAGTGTTTTACAATATAGTCCCTCACCTCGAATGAATTATTTCACGTAACCAGTCCAGTTGAGCGATTACTCTGTTTATTACTTTTAATTATTAACGATAATTATATTATTTAACCCTTTACCTAATGTAACGGCTAAAAACCGGCCAGCACTATTCTCAAAAATCGCCAAATAATTTTCATTATTTTTTTCATTTTTTGTCTCTAAAACATAGGTTATGACCCCTCATTGGAACGCGTTCGTCGTGCTCGTTCCAATGAGGGTCATAACCTATGTTTTTGAGACAAAAAAATGAAAATAATAGTTATTCAAGAATTTTTTTTGCAAGTGTCTGCTTTTCATATTAGGTAAAGGGTTAAAAAAAACAAAAAACAATGAAGGTCCCATTACACCCACGGCAAATCGTCTTCGTTTGCGCGCATGGATACATGACCCAATTGTTGATTGCATAATTCACTTGTGAAGTTATCGTTTATAATCAAACCGGAAAATCCCAGTAAATCACCCTTTGGAAAGTAATAAAAAAGAAATAATCAAGCAACATTCATTCGTTCACACCCCGGGTAAACGGAAATCGGAAATCAGTGTAAGCAAGAGCGTGTTAGCTGTCTAACACAATTCTCCCATTTTTACCTATACGGTACCTTCCCAGTTTTAAATGAATATTTTTGTTCAAAAGACCTTCTCATTGAATCCCAGTTTGACATTTATCATTAATATATGTCATAATAAAGTTGTCATAACATTCGGTTTGAATTCATTCGTGAAAACTCTGCTTCGTCTTCGCTTCTCCCGCCCAAAACACTCCTCTAATGTATCATACTGATTTACTAAGTAATAGTTAGCCAGGTATATATGTATTTATTTTACTGGAGCTGGAAAGCAGTAACCGATCAACCTACCAACAAGCCACAATTAAGGTGCTATATAAGTAATAAAATTGTGTTTATCCTGAAATTCTCACCTCTGATATTCCTTAAATTCAAATTAAATATACACAAATTATACATCAAAATGAAGGTTGAGATGTATAGAACACGAAAAACATATGTTATCAACTCACAGAGTTGACAGCAGGCACCACTGGTTCCTGGACATCTGCGACCGTATTCGTGCAAGAACTGATAATAAAATAATATTTCACGAGATCAACTTGTGGCTATATGTTCTTCACATATTCAAGATCAAAGCTAGGTCATCAAAAGCCTTCAAGACACAGCGGCAGAGCTGCAAGGGGTACATTCCCAAACTGGCGGTTTTGTTTACATTGTGCACTGCTTTCGATTTCCGGCCACCGTCATCGGATGGAAAAAACCATCGATATCCAGCGCCGTGTAAGATCAAATGATGAGGAAGATCGCCTTAATACAGCATACTATTATTATATAGAGACTGCACAGTTGCCATATTCTATCCAAGGTGGCATGACACCTGTTGAAATTTCTGAGAATTACGATCGTGTCTTTGCACGGAAATTCGTGGTATCGAGTGATTTGCGCGTGTCTGTCGAACATGGAATACATCGTCAATCCAAAATGCAGACAGTGTTGTCCTTTTCCCAAATACAGTCCTATCGCTGCACTTTATCGTATTTTGAATGTCTAGCTTTGTTCTTTGATATGTAAAGCTTTAATATTTGGCCACAAACAGTTCTCGTGAACAAATTAAAAACGATGGCTAAAATCACATCTGCTACAATTAGAAGTAATAGTATTACGTCTACATAAATACATTGCCTTAATTTTTAGTGGCGATTTTTATTCCAAAGTTGATGATTCTATATCTTACACATTTTTCATCAGCCTACATTTTTAACCTTTCTCCTACCTTGACTACAGAAGAGTCGCCGTGGACTGGTCGCAATCCACGCGTGGGCAGTGATGTCCACGTAACAAGCGTTTACGTGGTTGTGCCTGGTGCTTCATTAATTATATTTTTGATGATAATTACTGTAATTCGTGTTTAATATTATTATGCCCGTGGAAATATTGCCCTCCCGTAGAAAGTGACCAGTGTTCAGTGACCGTACTGCAGGAAATGATATTTGTGCATTTAGTTTTGAAATACTAAAGGCTTTCTTTTTTCAATCAAACAATAGCATATGACCATCATTGTAACGAACGCGCTTAGCTCGTTGCGATGAGGGTGTTACAGTTAAAACTAGAAGTCCTGCCATGAAATGCGCACAAATAGCACGTCGATCTGCGCGTTAATCTACGCGTTATGGCAATAGTAAGGCTATAAAATTATGTACATAAGGCCTGTGCACAAGCAATGTTTCTGTCAATGGACCTCCGGGTTACCCGGACGTCCATTGGCAGAAACAATGCCTGTGTTTGCTATGAGTAACCAGGAGAACCTGTCGTGCTTTGGATGCCATTCGATATGGCAATTGCGCGCAATTCCAACGCGCAATTAAGCCTAGATAAGCGCACAGTTCGTGACAGGACTTCTAGTGTTAACTGTAGGTATGTTTGTGGGCAATAATTGAAAAAATAAAATGTGATTGGTAATTTTTTAGAAATGTGCTGATCCTATATGGGTGTTACGGCGGTTGAAGGGTTAACGGATAAAAAAAGAGAGACAGTACTCTGAAAAGCACATCTTGCATGGTGATTTTAAAAAAATAATTGTCCTTGTTGTACAATACATGGAGAGTGGATTGTAACTAAATCACCCCGGGAGTGGAGTTGATACCCAAAGTATTATTTTCGAATTCTGTACGTATGAACAAAAAACACAAGCAATGTTTCAGCCAATGGACCTCCGGGTACAACCCGGAGGTCCATTGGCTGAAACTTTGCTTGTGCTTCTTATGCTTTGCAGTAAATTTGCAATTATTACTCGAGTGGAATCTCCACTCTGAGGGTGATTTAGTGATAATACACTCTCCACGTACGGTATTCCCATTTCAAATGTTTCCCATTCTGATTTTTCCAACGAATCTTCAGGAAAATTCGATAATAAATGTTTTTTTGTGACAGAAAAATCTGGTAATTTCATTGGCTAAAACACTCGTCAGAAATGTTAATATACTCCAGTATTGCCATTGTTGTCTATAAATAGCGCAGGTAGGCTGATATAATGATTCTAAATAACTGTTTGAGATAAAAATAGAAATGGTTTTTCCAACATACTCCTTTCTTTAATTTCCCTGTTCTAATATTCAGGATATGCTCAAATATAACAATTAACTACAACATGAACAAATAAGTTGATGCACACTGCTTCTTATATATATTTTGAAATTAAATTTATTTTCTTGCATAAGTATATGCTGTTTTCTTCGAAAAATATGTAATAAAAGCAAGGAATTTTCAAACGATTTTTTTCTGTCATAATCAATAATTGACTATCCTTGAGATTGATACAAGGAATTATCAACCCTTGAAAAGTAATATACGGTCCACTTACGGAATATAAACATAACGCCATTCATGTACAGGCGCGCCAAATAGGGAATTGTGGGAGGGGGGGGGTGTCTGTTCCTTGAATGGAGTAAGCATAGGTTCCATTTCGTTTTTCTCTTTTGGAAGGGTACACAGAGACACGATCGTGGAAAAACTGGTTTGTTGGTGTGGATATTCGTGCGCTATAACCCTGGCGACTAAACTTAGAAACTGAATCACCGACCGAATCACAGTTACATTCTCTATGTGCCCCAATGGCAATGGGGAAATAAATGTCTTGAAAACTAATTTGGTGATTCCAGAGCCATGTTATGGTTTCATCGACTTCCAGAAAACGACTCAGATAAATATCTCGCAATTAATTTGGCTGAGAATGTCTCCAGTGGCGAATACTGTGAGTATCACCCCATGAAACACTTTGTTGGGAGTCCCATGGATCACAATAACAAAAAGGGTATTTTATGATACAGGCTGCAAGGCTCACCATATTTTTGTTTTTGACAGAAGATTATATACTTTCTTACCAACCTCCGAGAATTTCGTTGGTTTTAAAAGGTCACGCGAAAACTGTGTATATACCACACACACGGTGGCAATCTGTTTAAATCTATGTCCAGCTAACAGCCAAACAAGATCCCCCTTTGTTTATTCATTGACTTTATCAAAATGGCGACATACACTGCAAAAAATATAGGTTCTCTTTAGAACCAAAACTGGTTCTAATCTTGTCCCTGAGATGGAACCAGTTCTGTTTAAACAGCATTTATTTCAAATCAAATACATTTATAAAGATTAACATTATATATTAACAGAATTAAACATAAATTGAGAGGGTTTCAGTCGTAAGTTTAGAGCTTATACGAGGTCGTCTCAAATCATTATTAAGCAAAGGAGATATGAACAGTTGGCATATCGAACCAGTTTTGGTTCTTTTCAGAACCAAAACTGGTTCGATATGCCAACTGTTCATATATCCTTTGTTTCAAAATATTTGGCGACTGCGTTGAATGAGCTCCAAGTTCAGTGCTGAATCTACTTCAGTTCATGTAATATTCTGTTAAAATTGAATGCCAATCTTGGTAAATTAAATTGATTCGAAATAAATACTGTTCAAACAGAGCTGGTTCCATCTCAGGGACAAGATTGGAACCAGTTTTGGTTGTAAAAAGAACCTATATTTTTTGCAGTGCACGATACACAATTCACGTAGAACAAGTAAATTTATATCAGTTATTAGTTATATTATACTAGTTCAGTCTAGTAAAAGTGGTTGATAAAACGGCTTCGTTACAATGTCTGTTAGTAACCTATGTGGTGCATGTTAGTTTTCGCTTTCGCTCACTATGGAATTAACTGTCAGGGCATACATAAACAGAACGTCACGATGTGTTAATGCGTTTGTCAATACGGCACAAGTGACAGAGCGGAAGGATAAAACGAGACGCGCAGCCTCGAGTTCTATCCTTCCGCGATGGCATGAGATCCGTATTGACGGACGTATTCACACGTCGTGGAGTTCTATGTTTATTACACGCCTCCTCTATAAAACAGAGGTCATTAATTTAAAAATTCGGTATTATTTTCAGAATTTGACTGTTCATCTGACGTCTGCTTGAAATAAAAACAAAAGCAAAAGTTATTTGTGACTGGCAAACACGTGTGACCGATCGAGACGTGAACAGAAAATATAAATGGAAATTGTGTTCAAATAGGTTATTTATTCGCATTTTTAAGAAATAAGCTCCCGTTGCCTGAGAGATATTAGCTTCCAAGTCAGAACTTGAGTGTTATAAAATAACGTCCCATTTATAGAATAAGTTTAAGTTTGTTAATTTTGGTGGATTTGAACAAAAACATTTTTCAGTTCACATTCGATTTATCGGCTGTCACCGCAGCTTCTGAATTGATCTTGGTCAGAATGCGATGTTTTGATTGGCTGATTACGAAAATGGGTGGAGTTTAGTTCTGTTGATGGATCCATGACGTCAGACGGAAAAAAGTCCGATAATGGAAATCCGTACGGAATACATGTTCCATGCGGATTTGTAAATACGGAGATGGAGGAAAATTAAGATGCGTGCAATAAATATGGTGATTTATATCTCGACAGATTTCATCAAAATTAACAGAACTACTACGGCGCGCATTTAACACCTTGATTTAGTACGTTCATCCTGCCTGACCACACCAGTTTGTATCGAAAGCAAACAAACTTTTAAAACTAGACCCGCCACCACCCCCACCCAAGCGCAGTCTAAAACATTTACAAAACGCTTTAACCTTTAACACACCCCTTGTAATGCCTCAAGATTATTTATGTCTTCCATGCACTGCGACAGCAAAGATACTAACAAAGTGGGACAGCATATCTTATACGTGTGGGTTAGTAGATTTATACACACATACCACACGATTTTCAACTATTTTGAGAGTCTGGGTGAATTTTCATGCGTATGTACCTAGTAATGCATAAACGTCGAAACTGGGAAACACATTTTTATTCGCTCGAAAAAGATTCAATATTCGCAATTTGCAGGACAGGCGTTTGTCTGGAATACGACAATTTGGAAATGTCTTGATTTCATTGACTGACGAATGGAATTCTGACTCCACACCTGTTGACATATATGAAGTTTTCTGTCGACAATGAAGGAACAGAAAAAGGTTGTTCTTTGGCAAACAATGTTTTGCTAGCCCTTCGCCTAACACGAAAAGTAGACGACACTTGCAAACAAAATTCTTGAATAACTAATTGTTTTCATTTTTTGTCTCAAAAATATAGGTTATAGCCCATCATTGGAACGAGCTCGACGAGCTCGTTCCCATGGGGGGGGGGGGGGTCATAACCTATGTTTTTGAGACAAAAACTGAAAAAATAATAAAATTAATTGGCGATTTTGTGAATAGCACTGGACCGGTTTTGGCCGTTCGTTGGGTAAAGGGGTGTACCCGCCAGTAGATATTTTACCGAACTTTGTTGTCAGCTGGATAAATATACATATATCTACATGTGATTTACTCGATAGCTCTATTCCTACGCATCAATCACCAAAGAAACCATAAGAACTGTATTTCAGACAGCTGAAGGAGCGAATGCCCCATGTCTCCCTTCCGTGCCAGTCTTCGTTTGAGGCCAACCACAGCACTTTCGTCGTAATGTACAAAGCCCCGTGCCAGTCTTCGTCTGATTCCAACCACAACACTTTCCTCGAACTGTAATCAGAGCGTTTCACACTTCCATGCAGCTGTAGAAAGACAAGTAAACCAAGAAATCATGAGAACTTCATCAAAATACTGGATTCCAGCCATCGTCTTAGACGGTGCGCAATGTTGGTTTAGGTGTTGGACTCCCAGTTACCAGACTGGGTAGACGAGGGTTCGATTCCTGGCAGGTGCGGAGCCAATACCAATATTCTAAATTCCTCCTAAACATGGCTGCATCCTTCAAAATAAACACAACCAGTTTGGAAGTAATTTCAGTCATCTTCGGAGTTTTTGTCAATAAGAACGAGAGTTGCGCGTTAAATGGAATTGGAGATGTTTAGGACTTGGTTTCCTTGACTTGACTTCCAATAGATAAGCGTCTTTATGAATGAGACAGAGCACCAGTGATATTCTAAACTAGTCAGACATCTTGCGGAATTCTGTGGACCAGCCTGAATGTGACTCGATCATGGGTCCGCGTCACCCACCGTCTTTTGTTACAATACCTAATCTTGAACCTGACTATAAATCTCGCTTGCACGGAAACCAGGCTCAGTCGTTCATGTACGAAGAAACTCGATAAAATATCTTGCCACTTTGAGCAAGGAGATATTAGAGAGCATGCTTTGCAGAACTGTTTCGATTACATAACCGCAAAACATTTTAAACCATTAAACCCCAATTGCGCCAGTCAGGCCTGTTGAGCAATCAGTTCTGAATACACACATCTCATTGATTGTGGGCACTGCTGTAATAGCGTTTTAACCCTTTACCTGACGTGAAAAGCAGACGACACATGCAAACAAAATTCTTGAATAACTATTTTTTTTTTCATTTTTTGTCTCAAAAACATAGGTTATGACCCCTTATTGGAACGAGCTCGACGAGCTCGTTCCAAAGAGGGGTCATAACCTATGTTTTGGAGACAAAAAGGAAAAAAAATATAATGAAAATGATTGATTATAATATTTAGTTGGACGGTGCTGTTATGTATATGTGTGTATAAATATGTAAGTGGTATTCTACAGCGGTTTGAATGAACCAAACATAAGGTGACTGATGGAATCACAAGTAGACAAAATGCATATCATATGGAATGATCTCACAACTTGAGCTGTCGGCTGCGTTTTTAAGTACCGGATAATTAGTTGTATTGTATGATTGGGTTTTCGAATAAACTTTCTAGCTTTTCAAGTCATAGAAAGATTTACAGTAGACGAGAAGAAAACCATATTGCGCAGTTGAAAAAATTTGTTAATCAAATCAAGATCGCCTCTCCCGAGCATTAGACAAAGTATATCTTAATCGGTGGCTTGGTCAAGGTAAATGTATACCTGCAAAGGAACGTTATTGATGATATCATTCAATGGATGGTTACGTAACTGAGAGGAAGTCTCGGATGGACATTTCAGGGCAACGTGATTGCGTTTGCTTATTGATTGCACATGTTGCTTATAAAAACTGCACAGAAAGGGTGCTGTAATTGTAGTTTCAGCTAAAAATATGCTTGCTGCCCTGTATATGTGAAGATTATGTGGGGCGCGTCTTCCTTATTTGAGAAAAATGTGAGGACCAGCAAGCATGGACTTTACGCTATTTATGTTTTTAAAGCACGGTCCAGAAGCTATAGGGGCCTTCCGTGCATCGTTCGCGCGCAGATTCATATTTTCTTTCACGATGCATTTCCAGAGCGTCTGGGGGCGGAAACTCGTGCTAGTCCAGAAAATCGAGCAGAGATTTTGTTTACATGCCACTTAAAATTTGCAATAACAGACTTTCAGCGACTTTCCGATATGAAAATTCTGACCATTAAAAATAATTTTATGAAATAAAAACCGTCACAACTCGAATACAAAAGTGATATCTATTTATGATGGCATTAAGTGCAGATAATATAATAAACGCTATATGTGCATTAACCCCTTTATCTAATTCGAAAGGCAGAAGACACTTGCAAACACAATTCTAGAATAACTAAATTTTGCATCAAAAACATAGGTTAACACCCCTCATTGGATCAAGATCAACGAGCGCGTTCCAATGAGGGGTCATGAGCTAGTTTTTGAGACAAAAATGAAGGAAAAATTGAAAACTGAATGGTGATTTTTTTGTGAATAGAGCTAGTCGGTTGTGGTCGTAGGGTTGTGTAAAGTAGTGCGTGAGCTTCTCATAGACCCTGTTCCGCCCATTAGGGAATTTTGCAGATTCTGATTTTCTGAAAGCTTATTCAAAATGCTATAATTTGCACCAGAATTTGTCACTAGGGGTTGGAGCATTACTGAGTAATGTGCATGTAAATACCACGACCTCGGGTAAACACTTTACCTGTTACAGAACTAAATTTCCTCTTGGTTTCTATATGAATTATGGGTGTTTTACAACACAACATGGTGCAACTGGGTCCTGTGATATGACGTTGCACGAGATCTATCAGATGAAAGCCATAAGACGGGGGGTTGAGAGTGGGAGGTCAGGGTACATGATATACTACTTTTTTTCCATATAATAGGCACATCCCTGTCAATATTTCATTTCGACCCCATCTTATGGATCTCGTGTGGTGGCTCTCATATGACGTCATAGTCACGTGACCCAGTGGCGCCATGTTGGGTTGTTATGGTAGCCACTTGTGCGCCCATTTTGTGACGTAATTACCATAGTGATACATGGTCTTAGTGCGCATGGGCAGCACGGGTTGTTAGGGTGATACATGTTTCCTTCGTCCATTTTGTATATTGGAGGCCACCGTCTTAGTTTCTATTGTAGCACATGGTTGCTATTTGATCTAAAATCTTCTAATAGCAAAGGGGTGTGTTTAGAGGTTGTGTTCAATTGAATAGGAATACATCTAATAACCCAAATAGACCCGACAATCCCCCAATTCACCAAAATCAACCCCACGTCATTTTATTTCGTACAGATTCCCCCAGAATCCTCTTGTTTCCAATAACAGGTGCGTTCCTTTGTATAAGAGTCAATCTAATTACCCAGAATCCTCGGTTGGAATTACCACAAACAACCCGACAAGTTGTACTAGTTCGGATTCCTTGAGAATCCTTATTTTAATAGGAGTGATATAGCACCACAAAGGCATCTAATATCACCTACAGGCTTATAAAACTAGCATGCTGTGGTATAAGGTATGTTTCTTTGTATAAAAGTCAATTTAATTATCCAGAATTACCACAAACAACTCGACAGTTGTTTTACAAGTTCAGATTCCTTTCTGAATCCCCTGCTTCTGCCTATCCTAGTTTATTCCATAGCTTATTTATTTCTCCATCCCTTGGTCAGTCCTGTCTATGTTACGACTTCCCCGATCATCTCTCTATATTTTTAGTTTGCACATCCACATAATGGTAATAATCTCTATGTATAAAATATGTATCCGAGTCGAGCTCCGGGTTCTAAGGGCAGATCAAGGCTCGTCTTCGACTTGTCGTGATCTACCCTTAGAACCCGGAGCGAGACTCGGATACATATTTTGTACATCCCCATAATGGTAATAATCATTTTATCTTACAATATTTTGGGGATATGTCAAGAATGTAGACGAATATTTAACGAACTATTTATTCGTACGGATAAACAAAAAGAAGAAAAATGGAACTCATGCGAAAGGAACGTGCTTGTATCCGACCCCCTGATACAAACATCTGTATCAGGGGGTCGGATACACGACAGTTGCGGAGTTAATACAGGCAAAATACATGTTGATTGTAAGATAAATTTCGATAAAAAGGATTCTACGGGGATCCTGGAGAAGGGACTCCATAAGTGGAATTCCGTTAGTGGGATTCCAAACTCCTATACACCTCCAGGTAGTCTTTCCATCGGATTCCATCTTGTCTTCAATTATTTGTCCTATGATTTGCTTCTGTTGTAGTCACCCAATACTATAGTCTTCTACCACCCTTACAGCTTTGTACCATTGGTATTGACTTGTAGCACAAATCCATATGTCCTAGCTATGCCTGACCCTGTCTGGACTCTGCCCTAAGTCAGGTCTTTAACCTTTACCTAACATGAAAAGCAGACGACACTTGCAAACAAAATTCTTGAATCACTAATTTTTTTCATTTTTTGTCTCAAAAACATAGGTTATGACCCCTCGTTGGAACGAGCTCGACGAGCTCGTTCCAACGAGGGGTCATAACCTATGTTTTTGAGACAAAAAATGAAAATATTTTGAAAATTAATTGGCGATTTTTGAGAATAGCGCTGGCCGGTTTTGGCCGTTACGTTGGGTAAAGGGTTAACAGACTCAATCAGATTGCTCCACTCATCTAGGCTTTATCAGCCTCTACAATGTCTAGACTTCGTGCAAGCTAGGGTACCTTACACTGTATGTTGATCATGTCGAGATGTGTTTATGTGTTAATACACACTGTGTCACAATGTGTATGCATTTAATGCAGCACACTGGCACACACTGCATGTGCCGATTTGTACTTGTATGCTTATGCACAATGTGCACACAAAAATATGCCACATATAGGCACATACGATGGAAAGGGGATTCTAGAAGCATAGTCGGATACTAGCAAGGGATTCCACGGAACGTGGGTCTGGTGGTTGATTGAATGTTCTTGTGTGCTAGTGCACAATGTGTCACAATGAATGTGTACACACAGCATATGCTGGATGTGCCAATATGTGCTGAGGCACAATGCGCTCACAACACATGTAGCCCATACAACAAAAATAGGATGCTGTATGGTGTGGGGTAGGTCGTGTTTGGGTGGGTGGGTGGGTGGGTGGGTGTGTTTGTGGGGTGTCTTGCAGTGGTTGAGGTTTGAGAAGGTGGGAATTGTACTCTAAAAATATAGTGGCCCATAGCCTTGATGATATGGTCAATTTAACTAATTCAAATCGTCAGCTTGCTTATAAAAGCTTGTACACAATTTTTTAAAAACAATGTACATGAGGTTATATAATTAGGCCAACGAAATGCTTGTACATTATAAAATCTGCTGTCGCCAGCTGGATAACATGCTTTAACTGGTTGAATGCAGGAAGCCGCTATCGGGGCATTCAAACAATGAGGGTACCAGAGAAACAGCCAATATTTTCCTTGCTCATGTTTCATATGCAGTTAAATTCAAATATATATTGTTTATATATAGTTGTTTTATTACAATTTATTGAAGAGTGCCTTTGGGCACTCTCAACTAATTTATAATATACTATTCCAAAAAAGGAGACGATATCCAAACTGATGTTGATATTTCGGAAAATGGTATTGGATACGCGTGATTGGACACATCAATATGTTACAAAGTTTAGTTTGGTTCATGAATTTCACCGGCGCACGAAAACTTCGTGCAGGTTTTTCGCACGAGCGCCGCGTTAATGTCAGTGGGAAATGTTTAGAAATTTTTATTTATACTGGACGGGCTTTTTCGGAGGTCTCATCGTTCTTTTCTTGGTATCAACTCGTTCATCAGCAGTTTCTGGTCGAAATGTAACTTTTGAGGCATACGAAGACGAACGTGTACATGCCGTTGGAAGCTGGCAACAGACAGACTGCAGTGGCTCAAATTCTCAACGTTACTCAATCGGTGATTAACAGGTTATGGTGACGCTACCGTCAGACAGGTAATGTTGATGACAGACGTCGGTCAGGTCTTCCAAGGGCGACAACTGGTAACCAGGATCGTTTCATCCGAACCACACAGCACTACTGCCATCAAAGTGCCTCAGAAATTGGATAGCAGCTGCACCGAGCGACATATGTACGGGTCAGTGGTCAGACTATCCGAAATCGTCTACATAGCCGGAATTTGTACTGTCGACGACCTCGAATAATTCCACGTTTGACTGAACATCACATCGCAGCAAGGCATAAGTGGTGTGGAGCACAACAGTGCTAGGACAATCATCGGTGGAGCAACGTCATGTTTTCCGATGAATCGACGTTCACTCTCGACTTCCACGACAGGCGAAACAGAGTGTGGCGGTGGCGGAACTGACGATACCATGACGCAACCGTTAGGCAGCACGGTCGATTTGGTGGTGGGTCGGTTATGGTGTGGGGAGGCATAACCATGACAACCAGAACAGCATTACATGTCTTCCAAAGGCGTGTCACGGGGCAGCACTACCGTGACAACTTGTTAGCAGCTCATGTGGTGCTATTTGCGCGACGTCACGGCCGTAGATTCATTTTTCAAGATGTCAGTGCAAGAGCACACAGGTCCCGTGTCGCTACAGAGTTCCTCCAGGCGCAGAACATCACTACATTGCCTTAGCCAGCACTAAGTTAATACCTTTCACCATTCGAGCTCGTCTGTGATATGTTTGGCAGGCGCCTACGACAACGCCAACAGCCCCCTACCAATGTCCAGGAACTCGTCGCTGCACTGTAGGAAGAATGGAATAGCATCAGTCAAGCTGATATTGGACGTTTGGTGAGGAGTATGCCACGTCGGATCCGCGCTCGTCTTGTGAACCGAGGAGGATTTACGAGGTACTGAGGTCTTGGACTGAATGTGGTAAATTCTCTGACTAACCGTCCATGTCTTCTACAGCTCAGTGCGTGGAATGTGTGCTTGTCAGACACCCAACTATCGCTGAAATCATTCACCAGATGTCACAGTGCAATGTCTCAACTGTCTTTTTGATGAAAATATAAATATATTTCTTCATATATCTCACTTTTATCAAATATCCCATATATATTTTGGATAACAAATTCCGACCACCAAAAATGATCTAGCCCTCAACCTGTTAAAACATTTGAATATTGGACTTTCAAATAAAATAATTTTTAAAAATTTGTTAATGTTCATGCTGTGGGTGGGGAGGGTTGAGGTAGTCATTGGTGGGGTGGGATACGGGCTAGGCAGAGTGAGTTGTAGGATTGGCATGTCTATATATTGATTCATAGCCACAACAATCTGTCCAATTATGTGTGTTAACGTCTTTGAAATTAAAGGCCTGTTTATGAAACCTGTTTATGCGATTTTGCTAAATTTTGTACACAAGCTTTTATAAGCTGATCCATCAAATGCTTGTAGCTTCTAAACACCCAGTCGCTAGATGGCAAGCATGTCTTAAAATGTTTCTTAATTGTTGGACTTTCAGAAAAGCATAGTCTGGAAAATTCCCTAATGGGGGGAGCATGGCCATATATTTGCTCACGTTTAGAAAGGGTTAACAGTGGTTATTTGGGTAGTAAAATTGAATTTTCTCGACTCAGTAAAAACGCCATCCGGTAAGCCATCACACCCAGTGGTAATATGCTATGCGATTCCATCCTCAATGTTATAACTACAGTTATTCACTGCTGTTAACAACTGAAAAGTGGTGGGGTATGGAGTATGAACATTCTTTTTTTTGATGAATTGGAAACAGCCGATTGCATTTATCGGGTTAACACGGTTGAAGATTTATTTGCTGTTTATTCTATTGTACAGAGAGGGTGCATTATTACTAAATCACAATGGATAGATTTTTCAACTAAACAATATTGGCAATTCTCAAAAAAAGCATAAGCAGCATTAGAAAAACTTCAGCTCACAGACCATAGGGTTGAAGACGGTGGTCCGTGAGCTGGAAGGTTGCTAGTCCTTTTTGTGTCTTATTCGGGGAAATTAAGCATTTGGATCGAATGACAAAATAAATATCCAGCTGTGATTTGGTAATAACCCACACTCACCGTTCTGTACAGAGATTATTGTTCATATTTATTTATTTATTTATTTATTTATTTATTTATTTATTTATTTATTTATTTATTGGTGTTTGAGGTCACTTTCTGCATCTTTGGCAATATCATGAACGCAACATGGGCATGAAGTCAAGGTTCGTAATGAGATATATACCTATGCAGCCCACTTAATAATAATAATAGCACTTCTATAGCGCTCTATCCCCACTGAAAAGGTAGGCTCAAAGCGCTTCATAAAATAAGTAACGAGCTGCAGACTGAAAAATGAAAAGAAACAAATTATGTTTTAAGTGCCAAATGAGTCTATAAATAGGGATGTTTTCAGGCACTTTTTAAAACCCTGAACGGATGTACTGTGTCGAATATGGAACGGTAGACTGTTCCAGATTTCAGGTGCCTGAAAACAGAAGGCCCGTTGTCCCCAGTGTTTTAAGTTCATTTTTGGATAGGTAAGAAATCTGTTATCAGCACTAGAGCGCAGCGAGCGTGTTGGTGTGTATGCTTTAAGGTGTGTAGAGAGGTAGACTGGGAGGTTATCGTTGAAGTATTTAAATACTAAAAGGGCAATTTTGTATTCGATTCTAGCCTTGACTGGGAGCCAGTGGAGCTTTTTCAGCAAAGGTGTTACATGGTCCCTTTTGGCCTTACGGAATATTAGTTTAGCAGCGTGGTTTTGAATCTTTTGAAGTCGGTTGAGCTGCTTCAATGTCAAGCCAGCTAACAAAGAGTTACAATAATCAAGTTTAGATAAGATAAAACAACAGACAAGTTGTGCAGTTGTCTTTTCTGTTAAAAGATGACGAATGGCACTTATTCTCCTAAGCTCTAGATACGAAGAGCGACAGATGTGTCCAACTTGCTCATTCATTGTTAAGCCAGAGTCAATATGAACCCCGGGGTTCTTAACACAGTTTCTGAAAGGGATGACTGAATTACCAACTGTCAAGTGATGGTTAAGGAGTGGGGTGACTTTTGCATGTGTGCCTATCAATGCGGCTTCTGTCTTGACGTCATTTAATTTCAATCTATTTCTAATCATCCATTGTTTAACAGATTTGGTGCAATTTTCAACAGCTTACAGTGATTCATCAAAATTGTCAGGCACTGAAGGTTTTTTAAAGCTGGGTGTCATCAGCATATTTGTGATGGTCACAGCCATTTTGGCTGATTATTGGTGAGAGGGGTTGGGTATACAGTGTAAAGAATACAGGACCAAGGACAGAGCCATGTGGGGCACCGAATTTGAGTTTCTGAGGGCGAGAGAGCAAGTCGCCTATACTGACAGTCTGATATCTTTCAGTCAAATATGATGAAAACCACATGAGGGCATTGCCCGTGATACCAAAAGTGGTCTGAAGTCTCTCAAGAAGTATTTGATGATCAATTGTGTCAAATGCTGCAGATAGGTCTAATAGTGTCAACACCGTTGCTTTGCCATTGTCTGCGTGGCTAAGTAGAGAATTTGTGATGTGTAAAAGAGCAGTTTCAGTGCTATGGTTCTCACGGTAAGCAGACTGAAATATATCGAGAAGAGAATTATTTGTGAGATGCTCTTTTAACTGAGTCAGGATGGTTTTCTCAAGAATTTTCGATAAGAATGGCAAATTTGAAACCGGTCTGTAATTTTTTAGAATATTTTCATCAAGAGTTGATTGTTTAAGTAGAGGTGTTACAACTGCTTGTTTGAACTCAGAAGGCACCAATCCAGACAGGAGTGAAACATTTATGATTTTGGTTATAATAGGCACCAACTCGAGCAAAGAAGATTTCAGTAAACTAGTGGGAATTGGATCTAGGATACAACTTTTGGATGGTGACTTTGTTATTAATTTACGAATGAAGTCATTTGTAACAGGTCTGAAGGTGGACAGATCATCTCCATCGAATGGGGTATGTGATGTTTCATTAGGACTGTCAGTCATTTCATTGCGCAGACTTTCAGTTTTCTGTATGAAGAAATTTGAGAAAATGTCTGGTAGTTGAGATTCAAGTACATTATTTGGCAATTTAGATGCTTTACTTCTGCCAAGCATTTTGTTAGTCATTAAGAAAAGCTGTTTTGATGAATTACATTCCTCTAGTTTGTCAGAGAAATATTGTTTTTTGCATTTTACATACATTTTGTTAAGATGGTTACGTTTGTTGACAAAGATTGCACGATGAACTGTTAGGCCACCAGATCGCCAGAGCCTTTCTGCCTTTCCGAGGGACCGTTTTTCACACCTTAAGTCATCATTTATCCAGGGTGCTGGTGGTCGAGATGTAACTACGCGAGTTTTCAGTGACGCAAGTTTATCGAGAGCAGATTTTAACAGTTCATCAAAGCGTGCAAGCAGCTGGTTTTCTGGATAATGCACAAGCGATTGGGTGACATTTTACATGTCAGCTTCCCATTCCAATGAGTTGATACCATTTCTATTCCTACTAGTTATTTTCTGTTTTTAGCGTGGTGGTTTCTTTAACCCTTTACCCAACGTAACGGCCAAAACCGGCCAGCGCTATTCTCAAAAATCGCCAATTAATTTTCATTATTTTTTCATTTTTTGTCTCAAAAACATAGGTTATGACCCCTCGTTGGAACGAGCTCGTCGAGCTCGTTCCAACGAGGGGTCATAACCTATGTTTTTGAGACAAAAAATGAAAAAAAATAGTTATTCAACAATTATTTTTGCAAGTGTCGTCTGCTTTTCATGTTAGGTAAAGGGTTAAGGAAACATCACAGAAGATTGCCTTATGGTCTGAAAGAGCAGTGTCCATTACCGAGACATCATTAATGAAGTCTGATTCTTCCCTGACTAAAATCCAGTCTAGAATGTGTCCATGTTTATGCGTAGAATTATGGACAAGTTGTTTAACTGGTAGATTGCTGGAAGCCCATTTTAGGGCTTTACTTTGAAGTACAGGTACCATCGCTTAAAAGCCTCATATTCGATGGATATGCTTCGGTTTACCTTTGAAGTGAAATTATTTAGTCTGTTAGGGTTTGCCTTGTTACAATTTATGGGAGAGTGCCTTTTGGCACTCTCCCATAAATTGTAACAAAGCAAAGACATGTGAACAAATTCTGATGATCAAAAATAATTTAGCACTCTACCAGTTAAGGCTGTAGCCTCTGAGCAAAGAAATTATGCTTTTGACATTTGGGTTGTTTGCCACATCAAAGTGAAAATTAAAATCACCAACAATAAGTATTTCATTTTTGTGACTGTTTATGGAATGGAGAAATTCTGGAAATTCATTTATGAACATGCTGTTTGTTAATTTGTTTTGTTTGCTCGGAGGTGGTCGATACAGACAAGTGATTGTTGAAGAGATATCCTTGTGGCTGACGCCAATCTCAACTGCTTCGAATGTGGTATACGACAAACATTTAATTATTAAGTGTTTATTAAGTGACCTTTTGGCAATGATGGCTATGCCACCGCCCCTCCTATCCTTGCGTGGAAATGACTTGATTGTGTGACAACTGGGGGTCATTTCAGCAATATAAGACTTCCACCCAGGCGTTGGTTCCGGGTCCTATTTTACCGGTAAAGGGGTAAATAAGCACTGCGCCACATCCCGTTGTTCTCGCGGGAGAGATATGTGTTCACAACACAAGGTTTGGTGGGGGGGGGGGGGGGGGTGAGGGGGGTTGCGTTGATAAAGGAATATGTCACACTATTCTTGTGTTTCTTTTTATCTCTTAATTATTAATCTGCCAAACAATGCATTTACTTTGAATAATTTAAATAAATTAAAATTGCAGATCAAATTATCAGTTCTATTAACTTTCATCGAACACGACTGGCAGACGAGATTTCAAGAACTAAATATTTCAATATTTTGCCTAAAATATAACTTGTGAACCCTCATTAGAACGAGCTTGACGAGATCTTTTCAACAAGGGGGGTAATAAGCTATGTTTGGGGGCAAATTTGAAAAAATAATAAATTTGAATAGATATTTTCTGTGAATACCTCTGGTGGGATAGAGTCGTCACGTTAGGGGGCGTTGATGAAAAAATGCATTACAGTTTTGCTATTTATTTTTCCCGAGCTCTCTGGGAACCAGTCTAATCCTGTAAGAAATTTGACGATATTTTGACCCTGTCTTGGTCATCGCCTATGTTTAGATTTCCTCGTCTGGAATATTTCAGTTGGTTGGAAAAGCGAACCTACGTTTCGCTTTTCCGACCAGCTGATATATTCCGGACTTTTGAATGTGAAATATTTTATAAAGTTTCAATTTCTGTGAATTAAAACTAGAAATGCTGCCCAATCAAAACACGATTTGATCGACATTTTGATAACATTATAATCTGAAATGAAGACTCACTGTAGCCGTAGTTTTTGGATTACGCCGGGTAGTTTCACGAATCGTGTTATTATCTTGATGTTTTCAACGGAAATTAAATACTTATTGACTGGAATATTTATAACTGGACAGACAAAATACCCGTATAACGTTGTAAGTAAAGGCACATCTCATTACATCATCAGTCGTCTGCGCGAAAATTTCCACAAAAAGTGGATTTGCAACCAGTTTATAACAGCATGGAATTCCGAACAGAATTAGACTGGTGGCCTGAAAGCTTGATTTTTGCCCTGTGATTTCCGGGCAGGAATATTCTTGTTGGGATGGGTTCCTCAAGCTTCTCTTGGAAAAGCAAGTAAGAGAGGATCTGCACATGTCAGGAACCGGGTGCCAAATCACTATACACGTATTGTAACTGTAACTACTATTACTGAGGATGTTGTCGGTAATTTAGGGCCTACTGGATTTTTTTCACTTATCCAACGATCCGTTCGAGCTAAAAAGTTATCAGTTGTCAATAGAGACAAGATGAGGCCACATGTTTGATAGAAAATGTTCTACACAAATACTGGACACCTCATCTAAAACAGTGGCGGAATGGTCAAAACCATAAAATCTCCAACAGAGATTACCACAACAAATCAATGTCGCGTTCCACACAATGCTACACACGGCGATGCTGCGTTGCATCTGCAATTTCTGTCGGAGTCGTTAAGGCCTCGACCTACCTGTGGCGCATTCGCTCAAGAGGGAGATTGGTAGTTCCTTCACGGTATCAAAGTAAAAGCTTTAGATAATTTGTTCGTTTCATCACATTTTATTCCGGAAACTGTACCTGTTATAAGCGTCATGTGATGGACTTGTGTCTCCCATTGAATCCATTATGATTGAGGTTGAAGCTTTTTTCAGGAAACGGTTATTTCCACCAGGAACAGCCATGTTAAACACGTGCACTATTCAACAGGTGTTGTTGGAGTTATTTTTTTCTTTCTTCTTTGCAGGTCGGTTCCTGTACTGAATACGACGCACGCTCGTCGAACGTGCACAATATGTATCACTGGTCTCCACAGCTATGTACGATAGCACAAGGAACATCCAGTTTGCCGAACAGTTCGACGTTCATGCCAGGGAATATAGGTAATGTAGCCTTATACAGTGTTAATCACTGCTTCGTTTCAAAGATGTGCGGCTGTGGTCTCGCCCCTTTGACGCCAAGTGAGGCACACTTTTTCTCGCGCTTCTCAAATTTTGGTTGCTGGATATATCTAATCACTTCTACGCCTCACCTCAGGCCAATCTGGGCGCTAAGCCCAGGTTGGCCTAAGGTGTGACGTAAAGATTATTGATTATTTCATCCTACTGTCGATGTGAGCTCAGGTAAGAGCACCAAAACAGGTAAGTGGTGCATAGTATCACAGCAACTGCACCAGAAAAATAATTTAGCACAGCGATATTGCTGTCTTGGATTAGATACAACGTTTTATTAGTCGTTAATTTTAACTACTTCCTGGCTCTGCCTACCTGAGCTCAGAATCGAGCGTAAATCCTGAGGGTTGTAGGGGTGTTACACCCCCAAAATTATTGTAGCGGTTGGGCAAGTTGATCACAGCAGGGCAATGGACAGCCCAACGAACAACAGGGGTTTGTAATAATGTTAAGATGTAGGAAATTACTTGGAATACTGCCTTGAGTGAGTTTTAATAATTCATTTTGCAAAGTCTGGTGCCCTCTTATCGGGACACCTGACATGTACCAGTACAGTTCGTCTGTTTATTTTATAGAAGTTAGGCGTTTAAATGACAGGCTAATTATGTGGTTTGTGAAGGCGGTAAACAGGGCAGGTTACGCCTCTAGCAGGACAGTATAGGGCTACACCACCCTCAACAGAATATTTGGGGTTAGGTACGCCTCTGGGCCTTGAATGAGGCGTAATTTCTTCTGCTATTATCATAAAAGTTACAAGTGTTTCCTTTCCTATACATCGTATTATAATACACGTGACAGAGCCAATCAGTTAGCTTCTTACTATTACATGTATAAATGTTATACTTGTACGAAGAAATAAGATGAAATTTTCCGACATCACTTCCCTTGAGTATATGCAGTGAGAAGTGCAGCTTCCCTAAGAGCACATCTTAATAAAATCAAGTGCGTTGTTTTTCACGCGCCTTGTGTTTACAAAATGAATCACGGGTTAATGGCGATGGGCGTCTTCTGGTTCTTTGGGCCGAATAATCCGCTGTTACGGATAGGGACATCGCGAAATTGACCGGTTGGGGTGGGGGAGGTGGGTAAACCCAATTTGTCCCGAATGTCATGATTCAAGTCGCGACTGGCGAACTATTCCAACTACATCATCAAGATATGCCTTCGAAGGCATATCTTGATGTGGTTGGAATATTTGTCAATGGGGATAATACTTAACCCATTACTAAACATGAAAAGCAGACGAATTGCAAAATTCTTGAATAACTAATTTTTTTCATTTTTTGAGTAAAAAACAGGTTATGACCACTCGTTGGAACGAGCTCGACGAGCTCGTTCCAACGAGGGGTCATAACCTATGTTTTTGAGACAAAAAAATGAAAAAATAATGAATATTAATTGGCGATTTTTGAAAATAGGGCTGGTCGGTTTTGGCCGTTACGTTGGGTAAAGGGTTAAAAAAAACTCAGCAGCGGGATTATAAAACAAAAATCATCAGTGGATAAATAATGTAGAAGTTGAGATGCATGGACTTCCCAATTTCTGATTTAATTAGCACTTGCCGGACTCAAAATTGGTCATGCCGTGTCCCCAACATCCCCTATCGCTCACAGATCTCCATTTGCACGTGACCGATTGTGTGGTGTGACATAACCCCCAAGAAGTAAATCTAGTCCCACAAGAAAGTACATGATTACCAACAACAGAGAATAGACATCTAAGACTCCAAGCCAGATAAAAACGGTCCGACTGGAAATTTTTGATGGTGTCACACCCCTTACACCTCTCTTTAGTTACGCCCCTGGTTACAGGTTGATGTAATGGAGAGTCAAGATTTTACAATTTTATAGATGGGAGAGTAGCCAGATAAATATTTCGTACCAGCAGCCAACTGACTGTGGGCTGAAAATATAATATAATACAATATTATATTATATTATATTATATTATATTATATTATATTATATTATATTATATTAATTATATTTTATATTAATTATATTATATTATATTATATTAATTTTATTATATTATATTATATTATTATATTATATTATATTATATTATATTTTATATTATATTATATTATTAATATCCACTACAACGCAGTTGTGGGAATTGCCCCCCCCCCCCCCCCATGCCTCAGCCCCAATTCTTAACCATGGTACGTGTTTCACAAGTACTGACATTACACTGCGTAAAGTACCACCAACATAGAAACTTGATCCAAATTATAACAATATTATAAACTCTATTCTGTATATTTGTTGTTATATTTCAAAGAGAAACATTTTACAAATCATCTTCACTTTTGTTGCATAGCCCGTATGACCGATGTTTAAACTCCTGGCGATAGAGTTTCCTACGGCATTAGTGCTGTTTCCGTCGATAATTTTTTAAACAGGCGGTTCCATTTGTTTGTAGTAAAAACCCTTGACGTCTTCTCTTGATAATTTCCAGTAAAGTCAAAAGTAAAGAAACAGATGATGATATTTAACAGTGGCAGTGGAACTAAAATGAAAATGTGGAGGATGGGAGAGAGCGGGGGGAGAGGGGGTTGGGCATATTTTTTTTTTTAAGTTTTGCCTCAAAAACATAGCCTATGACCCATAACTGAAACGAGCGTGTTAAGCTCATTCCGATGAGAGGTCATAAGTTTTGTTTATGACATTGTGCGCATCGTGACATATAATACAGACATTGTTCTTAACTGGTTGAGTGCTGGAAGCCACTATCATGGCTTTCAAGAAACATGAGGGTACCATACTAAAGTCTTCATATTCTTTACACAAATTTCCTATTCAGTCATAAGCAAATACAATTGTGTTCATATAGATTTGCATTATTAAAAATTATTGGAGAGTGCCTTAAGGCAAATCTATATGAACAAATTCTAACTTCCAAAAATAATCTAGCACTCAACCAGTTAATATAAAAGTTGAGAGGTGCTAAAATTTTCTTCCGCGGAAGAATAAAAACTTGAAAATTACTGTAAACCAACATTCGCTAAACATGGAGCCAAAGTGAACTGTGTTGGTAGCTAAAATACTGATAGATATTCTGAATACTGAACTTGTTGCTTCTAATTAGCTTGTCATAAAAAGCAAGTTTCCTTTTGTTACCTTTAATAAACGAAAACAACAGATAGCCCCGGGAGCTGTCTGTTGTTTTCGTTTAATAATAGTAACAAAAGGAAACTTGGCTTTATTATTCTACTGATATCATGATTTGCTTGACAATTACTTGCTCCTTAATTGGACCCCCTCACTCGTCTAATAATTTCAAGGGAGATAACTTTATCGAAAGTCGACTTTTCATGACGATTTAAGCCAGGGATGAATATATGTAGTGACAACAGGTATCGAAAAATCTTTGCTACAGTACGTGGAGAGTGGATTGTAACTAAATCACCCGCGGAGTGGAGTTATCACCCAAAGTATCACATTCAAATTCTGGACATATGGACAAAAAAAAAACAAGCAATGTTTCAGCCAATGGACCTCCGGGTTTAACCCGGAGGTCCATTGGTTGGAACTTTGCTTGTGATGATTATGTCTTGCAACATATTTGCAATTATTGCTCGGGTGGAATCTCCACTCTGCGGGTGATTTAATGATAATACACTCTCCACGTACTGTAAATATTACCTGCTATTTTATAAGAGACCATGCAATAAAACGCATTACTTAGTGAATAGTTTGTGACATTTCTGTGCAACCATATTCATCATAGAAATATTTATTTATTTATTTATTTATTTATTTATTTATTTATTTATTTATTTATTTATTTATTTACTTATTAAGGTTTAACGGCACTTTAACAGCCAAGGTCATATCATGTCGGTGACAGTTTACGGGTGGAGGAAGCCGGAGTACCCGGATAGAACCACCGAGCACGACGAGCAGCTGCCAGCTCCCCAACATCGTAACTCCGCACTGCAGCACAGGCAGGAATGGATTGGTTGAAGACTTGCGAACCATCGACGTGTAGAATGCCTTAGTACACGGCGACATCGTGCGCCCATGTGGACAATCGGGGTTAAGTGCCTTTCCCAAAGACATAATGCGGGAATCCGAATCGATCGCTCAGGCGGTCGTCCATCCAAGGATTAACCGGGTTCGACGTTGTTTAACTTCGGTGATCTGACGAGAACACCGGTTACCGCAACGCCACCGCGCCCCCTTCATCATATTAAGTTTGTTGTTGTTGTTGTTGTTGTTGTTGTACATTGTAATAGAGTATTGGTAGCCTATGTACGGAGGAACCGTTTTAATTGAATAGCCTTTTTGCAGATGAGAATTATTCCATTAATTGGAGTATTCAATTCCCTGGGATTTAATCGTGCGTTCAGGTAAATCATCGCCGTAAGTTAAACAGAAGTATTTGTTATCATATTTTGTTATCACATATTTGTTATCACATATTTGTTATCATTTATTTCTCCACATTTTATTCTAGAATATTGTGAACGCGTGTAAAATCATCGCGAACAATGACGTCATGGCGTTGTCTACGTGCTTCGAGGACGTCGAAATACATAAAAAAAACTACCAACTGTGTATGAGTGTCTTCGGAAAATATACATTCCCACGAGAAGCTGAATGTAGGGCGCTGCGAATCACACATTTTCGATTTGAATCGAATCTCGAACGAATCGGCTCTATATTCGAAATCGAATCGAACCTCGAATATTTAAATTACATCATCAGGGCATGACTTCGACTGGTAATGTAGCTGGAATATTACCCAGTGAGGATTATAGTTAAAAAAAAACACTGAAAAGGATGAGAGAATTATCGGTACAAGGCACTGCATTGGACAAGCCGCTAGCAACAGCTTATCGTCGACACTGCCTGGAAACTTTAAATTTGCTTTCAACTGTGGTAGAGAGACTTGAATTAGCATGGCTGGTGGCATGGGATGCCGATGCGTTGATGCTAATATACCGGAAATTACACTCAGTCTTTATTTTCGATATTATTTATATACCATTTCCATCATACTACATGTTTTGTGAGACGACGAAGACGACTGATCTTTCCAGTGAAAAGAATCGAATAATTACGAATCGGGCAGCCGAACAGCTTATGGTTCGAAGTCGAATCTAATCTCGAGGCTTCGCAGGACCCTAGCTGAATGTGAACTAAAATATATAGAGAGTTAATCCCAGCCTTACAGGGGTTGTAGGTTAGCTCAGTTGGAATGAAGGAAGATCATTCGGGATCAGGCGCAAGATCTCAAGCCTCTAATCTAATTATGTGAGGAATTCAACGCTGCTATGGCCTGAAACCAGTCTTGCTACGTTTAGATTCACTCATCTGGAATATTTCAGTTAGTCGGAAAAGTGAACCTATGGTTCGCTTTTCCGATCAATTGATACATTCCAGACGTTTGAATCTAAAAATACCATGAACATTCATTTTCTTTGAATCAATGCAAGAAATATTGCACAAACGAGACTTGATTTGACCGAATCATTAATTATGCCGGGTAGTTCCACTAATTGTGTTATTATCTTGATGGATTCGTGAGAATTAAATACTTATTGATTGTGGTATCTATAAAACTGGAGCGCAACAGAATATCTGTATATCTTTATGAGTAAATGGAAATCATATTGTATTGATGTCCCCGCCTAGTTCTACTAATTGTGTTAATATCTTGATGGTTTCAATGTGAATTAAATACATATTGATTGGAATATCTATAACTGGAACACGAAAGAATATATGTATATCTTTGTGAGTAAATGGACATCACATTGTATTGATTATGCCGCGTAGTTACACTAATTGTGTTAATGTCTTGATGTTTCAAGGCGAATTAAATACTTATTTATAAGAAAATGTATAACTGAAGCCGAAAGAATATCTGTATATCTTTGTGAGTAAATGGAAATCATATTGTATTGATGTCCCCGCCTAGTTCTACTAATTGTGTTAATATCTTGATGGTTTCAATGTGAATTAAATACATATTGATTGGAATATCTATAACTGGAACACGAAAGAATATATGTATATCTTTGTGAGTAAATGGACATCACATTGTATTGATTATGCCGCGTAGTTACACTAATTGTGTTAATGTCTTGATGTTTCAAGGCGAATTAAATACTTATTTATAAGAAAATGTATAACTGAAGCCGAAAGAATATCTGTATATCTTTGTGAGTAAATGGAAATCATATTGTATGGATGTCCCCGCCTCGTTCCACTAATTGTGTTAATATCCTAATGGTTTCAATGTGAATTAAATACATATTGATTGGAATATCTATAACTGGGACACGAAAGAATATATGTATATCTTTGTGAGTAAATGGACATCACATTATATTGATTATGCCGCACACTTCCACTAATTGTGTTAATGTCTTGATGGTTTCAAGGCGAAATAAATACTTATTTATTGGAAAATCTATAACTGAAGCTGAAAGGATATGTGCATATCTTTGTGTGTAAATGGACATCACATTGTATGAACGGGCGTCTGTGGACGAACTCCTCAAAACATGGGTAAACAAACAATTCATAACAGCATCGAATTCCGAACGGAATCAGACTGATGGCCCGAGAGCTTGGGGTAGGTGGTGGATGCCGTAGTTTCGGGTTCGAACTCCGTCGATGCTGGCTTTAGAAAACATACGGATTTTCAGGTCAATTTTGGCAATCTCATACATCTAGTGGGGCAGGTGCTTCATATAGAAGGAGTACAATTAAATGATGCACCCTCACGGATCTCCCTCCCATTATATGAAAATTTTGTGTTAAAACTGGGACCACAAACCGATATACAGTGGATAACTGTACTGTTTTTAGTAGGCGCCAGAAATATCCCATAAGTGACTGCAAGGAAATTAGAAGTTTTCACAGGCGTCTGAAAGCTGCCATTGAAAACTTAGATTTCCTTGAAGTCATAAATGGGAAAATTCTTATTTATTTATTTATTTATTTATTTATTTATTTATTTATTTATTTATTTATTTATTTATTTATTTAACGACACTTTCGACAGGCTAGGTCATCTCTTGTCGGACAGTTTTGCGGGTAGAGGAAGCCGGAGTATCCAGAGAGCACCGTCGAGCAGCGGCAAGCAACTGTCAGACTCCCGAACGTATTTCCTCTGCACTTACAGGGTTAGCATTGATTGAGAGCAAGTGCACCATCGACGTGCAGTACGCCTTAGTACACAGTGTCACCGTGCCTCACGCGGGCAATCTGGATAATTCTGATATCTTCTCAAATCAGTAGGTATTCTTTTGTATTATTCGGTTGCCTCCGATGAAATTTGAAGCGTAAAGAACACACGTTTCCTTGTTACCAGTAACATAATTAACAGATATGTGATATACGTTTGTATTATATTTCATGTAATACTCTACTCCAAAAATCTGAATCGACAAATACGAATTGAACATTTTCGTGATTACGCCCTTAGACACTATTCACCCAACCAAGATTTGTCAATGGAGATGGGCGATATTGGAATTTTGAATATTTATTTATTTATTTATCGGTGTTAAAGGTCACATACTAATGCACAATGGCTAATCTTGCTCGTGACAGTTTTACGGGTGGGGGAAGCCGGAGTACCCGGAGGGAACCACCGAAATTCGACGAGCAACTGTCAGCTCCTCAACATTTTAACTCTGTTCTAGCTCCGCTCAATCAGGGTTGCAGCGGTTGAAGACATGCGCACCATCGATGTCCAGTACGCCTTACGTGCCACCATGTTGGCACCCGGTATAAAGTGCCTTGCCCAAGGACACAACGCGGGTAGAATTTTGAATTCGGTATCGAATTCAGTATATTGAGTGTGTGTGTGGGTGGGTGTGGAGGGGGGAGGGGGTATACCGCGATATCGGTTCGGTATTCGGTATCTGACTTGGCCGAGATTTGCTAATTCACGCCAGGAAAATGCAGAATAAATTATTCTCATATGATTCTACCACTGCACCACAAATGCCACTGTAATAAGCACTAACATTGGCATTCTTTTGCCAACAGAAATCATATCTATAGTAATTTTGTGACTTGAATTGTTCCAAACAGACCTTAACGTTTAACCATTTCCGTAACATGAAAAGGAGACGACACTTACAAAAAAAATTCTTGAATAACTAATTTTTTTCATTTTTTGTCACAAAAATATAGGTTATGACTCCTCATTGGAACGAGCTCAACCAGGGGTCATAACCTATGTTTTTGAGACAAAAAAATGAAAAAATAATGGCGATTTTTGAGAATAGCGCTGGCCGGTTTTGACCGTGACGTTGGGTAATGGGTTAAAGACCAATATCAGGCTTTTGCGATCTCAGAACATGTGTCCTTTACATGCCATCGTTAGGAGGTCCTGCTGACTATAAACAAAACACCAAGGCATTGATTTCTAGTCAAGTCTTGGCCACATTAATAGACAACCAAGACTTGACTATAGAAATCACAGCTGAGCAACTGGACATGTACAGGTCGAAGTCAAGTAAGAATTCAGGACAACTGTCCCGGCCTTTAAGGGTTAACAAAATGAACACTTAAAGTGTTCATGAAAATTTGCTCGATATGATTCGGGTCGTTCGAGCAATCTTAAACAGTTAGCAAGCCTGGGGTAGTGCTACAAGTCAGTAGTAATGTTGAGAGATTAGTGGAAGACTATACAGTATTGGGTGAATACAGATGAAGCTAATCATAAGACAGACAGCATAGGACATTGTGGAAGCCACTTGTAAGATTACCTGTATAGGAGCTTGGAATCCCACTTATGGAATCCCACTTATGGAATCCCTTTTTGGAATCTCAGTAGAATCCCTTTTTGGATATGTCTGTGGCTACAAAATCCCTTTTTCGTCGCATGTGCCTATGTGCTAGTGCACAATGTGTCACATTGTGCATTTTTACATAAACACATATCGACACATCCAGTATGTGCCTATGTGCTACATGTAATGTGTACAATAGAACATAAACACGTCTATGGTCGTCGGAATACTTTATAAGGAAATGGAGAAAGTCAGAACATAGTTTGTAGATACATAAGTAGAAACCGGAGATTTGGGGAAAACCCGAGCCAGATAAACAATTGTTGGGGTCTGTTTGGGTAATTCTATGAAGTATTCAAAGATTCTGCAGGAATGAGAGCCAGAGAAGGACTCTTATACAAAGAAATGTGCATATTATTGGAAAAAAACCAAAATGGGAGACTTCGTATCAAATAAAGCCGTTTTGGATGAATTTTGGTGATTGTCGGGTTTATTGGGGTAATTCTGCGAATCGGAAAATTACTCTTATTCAATCGAACATACCCTCCGAACATACCCCTGTCCCATTGTAGGCCTTTGGGTAACATAGTAACCACGTGCTACCATAGAAACCAAGGTGGCGACCCTAGTATACAAAATGGTCGACGGAAACGCGTATCAACCCAACAACACGCGCTACGCATTCGCACTAAGACCACGTATTACTATGGAAATGACGTCACAAGATGGCGTCCCACGCGGGCTACCATGATAATCAAACGTGATGTCACTTGGTTACGTGACTGTGGCGTCACTTCTGTGACGTCCATCCAAACAGGCCCTATCCATCCCTCTTTTTCTACTATTATGTGATACAAATAATAACTGCTAATGAGCATTCAATGAAAAAAATGATACTGACCTCTGTCTAGTGTGTTATGGTCGATTATCACCCTCAAAAGCAATCATTAACCCTTTCGACTTCATCTAGGACTTTAATTTATTTTACTGTTGATGGTGATCTATTATAACACAGTACACTAAAACAAGATCAGTATGTTCATAATAGCAAATTAACTCTAACCATTGACAATTTTAAAAACTTTTAATTTTTAATTTTACTTCTTCAAAGTACTTTTGGTGTGATAGTTACTCGCCTGGCTTGATTTCGTATCAAGCCACTCTATGACTGCAGCTAATATTTCCAAGGTTCCATTCTATTTCGTTCATAAAACTTTGTTTTAATACAAGTTATTAGAGAGAGATATCAAAATAACAAGTGCAACGCCGTGGTATGGCCAATCCCCTGCTCCATAAGAGCAAAAAGCACAATAACACTCAAGGAAATACTTAAACACAGCTATTTCACAATCGTCTTCATAATTTTATTACCAAAAAAGTTATCTATTAAATTAAGAAAGTAAATCTTGAACAGTTTTCTTTGAAATGAGGTGACAAGAAAGTTTAAGTCCAACAAGAGCAATAACTCACGAAGAAATACTCGGACACGGTTGGTTCGCAGACCCATTCATGATATTATCACCAAAGCTATATAGTGTACTGTAATGACAAGACGGTCTTAGTCCAACAAGGGCAATTAACTCTTGAGTAAATACTTGGACTAAGCTGGTTCTCACTCCCATTTATGATATCATCACCAAAACGCTATATATTAAATTTGCACAAAAAAATATTGAATGGTTTTCTGTGAATTATGATGCTAAGATATTGTAATGTGATGACACGAACGTCTATGTCTAACATGGGGAATAATAACTCTTGAAGAAATACTTGGATACATCTGGCTCGCAATCCCATTCATGATATCATCACCAAAACGCTGTATACCAATTTTGGGAATAATATCTTGAACAGTTTTCTTTAAAATGTTCTGATGACGGACAAATCGACAGATGGAAGGATGGGCGGAATGATGGGCGGAACCCATTTCTATACCCCCCTCCCAGAACGAGGCGGGTGATAATAAACTGTAACAAAACAATCACTGATGAACAATTGCTGATTGCCAAAGTCTACCACTCAACTGGTTGAGCGCTGCAAGTCCTTATTTTGCCCAGGAACGTGGCTATAGGTTTCGATTGGGGGGGGGGGGGGAGTAGGGTAGTGAATTTCCAACTAGGGGGAGGGACCGGGAGGGGGAAACCCACTCCCGGTCCCTCATCCTAGTTGGAAATGCACTACATAGAAAATTTTGGAAATGAAGCCAATAAAGGTGACATAAAATTTATTCTAGTAACTGAAAAGCCAACACAGTTATGATTGAATTATCAGGTTGTTATTATTACTTGGTATTATTCTGGGAATTTAATATGTGCTAAACAAATGTTCAAGCTGAGAACTTTGAGCAATTCACACTGTCCTAACATTAAATCAGATCTCATGCAGGAATGATCAATTTTCGATATTTCATCATTTTGTAACTGCGAATGGTGGAATTAACTCAGGATAACGATTTTACATGATGCGATTTTCTTGAAGTGCATTTCGAGGATTTATTTTATAAGTAAACGTACTATAGAAATCTCGTACCGATTGACATCATGCATACTTATGAAGCTCGATACTGCGTACATTGTAGTTGTAAATAGTAACAGTTGGAATTTTTGCCGATTTGAAACCGAGTTGAAATTTTGGGAAGTAAAGGAGACATCAGCATCACCAAAGAAGCTCTAATTTCCAACTACTAAAAACTTGCCCATCGAATTTCCAGCTATAGGACATTTTGGCCAAGATGGGGAGGGGGGGACACACCCACACTCCCCTATCGCCACGTGCCTGATTTTGGCTTTACTGTGAAGAGCAGGTACTGCAAATTAACTTTTTACCAAACGAATCAGCCGGATCCGCCTGCGTAATTTAAAAATTAAGCAGATGAAAAAAACGTATTTTTCAAAACATTTCAACAAAACCACATCATGTGACCCCTCGTTTGAACGAACTCGTCGAGCTCGTTCCAACGAGGGATCACAGGGTATGGTTTTGTTGAAATGTTTGGAAAAAAACGTTAAAAAAAATTAAAATAATATATTTTGATATCGTGTGCAATGGGTAAAGGGTTAAAAGGCCTCATACTTGTATAATGTGCTCCACATTACTGAAGCCAAATTATTTAGTCCGTATGGGTTTGTCTTGTTACAATAATAAGGGAATACCTTTAGGCCCTCACCTAAAAATTGTAACAAGTCCAAGATATGTGAGAACATTGGAAAACCAAAGATAATTAAGAACTCTACCAATTATATCACAGTGAATGCAAGTCAATGCTGATGACGGACCTGTTACGTTCCAACTGTGATATATTTTAACAGCTATTAAATATTACACGTTAGCAATCGGAAATGGTTCATCAATGATTGTTTTACTGCAGTGTATGGCTGTGGTATCACTCTCCAATAAATTGTACCAAAACAAATCATTATTTAATAAAATACTTTTAAGTTTTAAATAAATGATATTGATAAGTAGGAGTTTTTTGACTGTACAGTACAGTCGCCGTGGACTGGACGTAATCCACGCGTGGGCAGTGTAGACCACGCATGCGTTTACCAGGTAATAAAAATCATCATCAGCAAATTTTTTATTGATGAAGCACCGGGTTACACCCGGTGCTTCATTAACCCTTTACCTAACCTGAAAAGCAGACGACACTTGCAAAAATAATTCTTGAATAACTAATTTTTTTCATTTTTTGTCTCAAAAACATAGGTTATGACCCCTCGTTGGAACGAGCTCGACGAGCTCGTTCCAACGAGGGGTCATAACCTATGTTTTTGAGACAAAAATGAAAAAAATAATGAAAATTAATTGGCGATTTTTGAGAATAGCGCTGGCTCCTTTTGGCCTTTACCTTGGGTAAAGGGTTAATTAATTTTTTGATGATTATTCCTATAATTAGTGTTGCAATCTAATATCATTGCGTCCGTGGAAATACTGCCCACACTGTGGAAAGTGATCAGTCCACGGCGGCCGTGCTGTGTATTCGTCACATCTTGTTTGTTATTCAAGGTGTACAAGGTGTGTTATGGTCTGTCGTTTCCCCGTTTGTGGTGATATATTTTCAAGTTCATTTGGACGTCAGCCTTAAAGGTACTCCTGTCTCGTCAATCACGTTCATTTATTTCCCGGATATTGTCTTGCCCGTTGTCTATTGTAGTCAGGCGGAAACTTATGTCAAAGTTAATATACATCTTAAAAACGCATCCATCAGTCTGCCCTGAAAACTTTTAACAGGTACTTTCACAGTGTTTTGTTCTCTATCTAATTGTGAACATCATTTCCAAATGCCACCTTACGACTTTCTTTTGGAATGGGGGATAGTTTACGGTGAGTATTTCATTATTTACTGAACTTGAGCCCCAATATGTTGTATTTGTGGCTGTTTTGCATTTCAATTTTCTAACCTGCGTGAGATCGTAGCAAAGAGGCGTAGTACAATAAAGAGGAGTCCTCCCCATTGTTGTTGGAGTCTCCTAATAAAATATTTGTTACTATTCCGAAACACATATATTTTTATCGTTTCACTCTTCTCTCACAATTAGCAGACGACAATTACAAACAAAAGTTGGATGGTTTTGAGAAGGAAAGATATGGATGATTTCTCGAATTAATTTTTCGACGAAATATTTTCTAAAATGTTCGAATCAAACTGTCGAAAGGTTAATTAAATACACGCGTACATAAAATTGATCCCATTCTCGTCTGTGATAATTTTCAAACTGAGATTATTTCTTGGAAAGCTCTCCCGTAGTCCTTCCAAGAAGTGATTCATGTGTTTGAATTGTCAACAAACGACATTTATTACAGAAAGTTTCTGGTGATTATTGAATAACACATTTCAGCAAGTACTGTACCTACCGGGAATTTATCACGGCGTTTCTGCATTCTCATAATTTTTCCGCTGATATTCGCCCACGCTGCCTTAATTTTCTACGTCCTGTGCGACGATGACTGACCCCCTTTTGTGAAGCAAAATACACTAAAATTCAGATATCTCAATCGCTTGTGAAATCTCGGGTTCATGCTCGTCTAGTTCAGTAATAAATAACCAGTGCTCCTTCGATGACACATTTAAAATATACACATCCGCCTGGCATGAAGACAAGACGGTCAGGTAAAATAAACTTAACCTAAAACTTTAAGGGGTCGTCCAACAAAACTTTGGGATAATTTTTTAAAAAAAACTGATAAAAGAATTAAACAAAGTTATATTATATATCAAAATAATGACTAGAGAACACGGAAAGGGAATGCATTCACTTTTTCACGAAAAAATTTTTTTTTTACGATTTTGATAACAGACAAGCTTCCAACGGCAAAAGTAACGAATTGCAAAAATCACGAATAAATCGGTAATTCTAAGATTACAAATAAATGACTTCAAAGTCCAGACTTGGAGAAAGCACATTTTACCATTTCGTCTCCGATGTGTTATAAACGCCTCGAAGAAAAATGCACGAAAAAGAAATAAATTTCTGTTTAAAAACCATGCGGGGAAATCGGTCACATGACGGTTTGTAACCATATAAGGCAAATCGTGAACTTGGGCAAAATATTGTTTTCAAAGATCTGAAAACTGGAGAAACGGCCACACTCTTCTCAATTCTGCAAGGCGATGGAATTGAAAACGCTCAATACATTCACGGAAAAGTTACCTTGACAACCCCATTAATGCGCGATAAAGTCGAAATTGTAGGACAACTTTTCAATTTCCTACGGAAGCCGGTTAGTGCCACCTGTAAATCAATTTTTTATGTCGTAATTACGACATACCATATCTCGTAATTACGACATACTATGTCGTAATTACGACATACCATATCTCGTAATTACGACATACTATGTCGTAATTACGACATACTATGTCGTAATACGACTTAGTATGTCGTAATTACGACATAGCTATCTCGTAATTACGACATACTAAGTCGTAATTACGACATAGCTAACTCGTAATTACGACATAATATCTCGTAATTACGACATATTACGACTTATTATGTCGTAATTACGACATAGCTATCTCGTAATCACGACATACTAAGTCGTAATTACGACATAGCTAACTCTTAATTACGAGATAGTATCTCGTAATTACGACATACTAAGTCGTAATTACGACATAGCTAACTCGTAATTACGACATACTAAGTCGTAATTACGACTTATTATGTCGTAATTACGAGATACTATGTCGTAATTACGACATAAAAAATTGATTTACAGGTGGCACTAACCGGCTTCCGTAATTTCCTTGTTCGGTGGATGCGATTTTCAGAAATTGATCACTACGCCTCTGTTTCGTAATATTATAATTTGGTTGTTGTCGATACGTAAAATATTAAAATGTATAAATAGGTTTCAAAACAAAAATATATCCTCACAGATATTAATGGTAATCGTCATACTTGTGTTTGTACGAAAAAATCACTTGATTTAACCCTTTACCTAACCTGAAAAGCAGACGACACTTGCAAAAATAATTCTTGAATAACTAATTTTTTTCATTTTTTGTCTCAACAACATAGGCCATGACCCCTCGTTGGAACGAGCTCGATGGGCTCGTTCCAACGAGGGGTCATAACCTATGTTTTTGAGACAAAAAATGAAAAAAGTAATGAAAATTAATTGGCGATTTTTGAGAATAGCGCTGGCCGGTTTTGGCCGTTACGTTAGGTAAAGGGTTAAGGCCGCGAGCGCGGTGGCTCAGTGGCAGTCTGTTGGACTTCTATGTTAGAGGTCCTCAGTTCGATCCCCGTCCGGGACGACCCGCGTTGTGTCTTTGGGCAAGGCACTTTATCCCGGTTGCCTACATGGGACACGATGACGCCGTGTACTAAAGCGTACTGCACGTCGATGTTTCAATGTCTTCAACCGCTGTAACCCTGCTTGAGCGGAGCATGGACAGAATAAGGATGTTGTGGAGCTGACAGTTGCTCGTAGATGTTCGGTGGTTCTCCCCCGGGTACTCCGGCTTCCTACACTCGTAAAACTGTCACGATCACGATTAGCCATTGTGCATAAGTATGTGACCTTAAACACCAATAAATAAATAAATATTGAAGACCGAACTATATTTATCATAACTTCCTGTTTCCATTGCCATGTTTGTCAGCTTTTATTTATGATTTAAATATAAAAGAACAACAACGCTTTTAGCTGTTCATCTTCTGTGAAATTTGGGATCATCACAACGTTACCCTTTTATGCTACGCAATTATGTTATACGCCAAACGATAGATTATCGAAAAAATTGCGAAAAGATAGAAATCGTATCCTCCACTGTGAAGATATAGAAATTTTCACTTTCACGGTATCAATCAAAGTGGCGGTTTTCAAAGCATCACTTCAAGGTGAATACGAGTTAAATTATCATATTATGATATAACCATAGATACTAAAGTGACCTTAAACACCAACAAATACACTCTAAAATCAGTTGGGTTAAAAAGCAACAATCTCAACTGGATTGACTGAATATGAACCCAATTGGGTTGATATTCACTCAACCCAGTTGATTTGGGTTCATTTTAACCCAACTGATTTTAGAAGGTAATTAATAACAGTAACCGTTATTTTCACTTGGGCTGCAGTTTCAGCAGTTTTTTAAGCTATTTACCATATAGAGGCGTAGGAAGTATTTTAAACTGGGGATGGGTGGGGTGCACTGTCGTACAAGGGCTCCCGCACACTGATATATCTCAGTGGAGGCCCATGTGCCTAGCGGTTTGGTAGGAATGCAATACAAAAATCTATACTGGGGGCCCACACACCTCTACATTGCGAAACATGCACAGTTTTGACCAAAATCAGCAATTATCTACTCTTTGAAAGACGTAAGAGAGACAAATAAAACAAGGAAATCTGCAGCCACATCTTAACCCTTTGAACTCTGGTGGTATTTTCCATGTTGGTTCAATGGCAGCAATTGGAAGAGTCCATATTTATTATTTAGGGGAGACCAATTAATATTTTCAACGTGCAGCCCCAAGGCTGCACGTTGAAAATATTAATTGGTCTACCCCACACATTCATATAGCAGCCATCTTACTAAATGGAAGTACGGCGTACCATGTTCCAGGGCCTAAAAAAGGCCACTCGCGTTCAATGGGTTACACCCGAGAGGTTCTAGCCCAAGAACATGATACGTCATAATTTCATTAAGTTGGATGGCTTCTAAACGAATGTGTGAGGTAGACCAATCCCCAAGGCTGCACGTTGAAAATATTAATTGGTGTACTCCCAAATACTGAATGTGGACGTTTCCAACTGGTGCCATTGAACTGACATAGAAGATACCACAAGGGTTCAAAGGTTAACGAGTAATGAATCTGTGCACCCTCTTCCTGCTAATTCCCAATATAAAATTGCAATGACGGGTTGCTAGAGATCATGACACACACACACACACACACACACACACACACACACACACACACACACACACACACACACACACACACACACACACACACACTCTCTCTCTCTCTCTCTCTCTCTCTCTCTCTCTCTCTCTCTCTCTATCTCTCTCTCTTCTCTCTCTCTCTCTCTCTCTCTCTCTCTCTCTCTCTCTCTCTCTCTCTCTCTCTCTCTGATTGTCTCCCTGCCTGCCTGCCTGCCTGCCTGGAAGCCAATCCCGCCCCACCGCCCGTCCATGCTTACGTCCGTCCGTCTCCCTCTCTCTCTCTCTCTCTCTCTCTCTCTTTGTCTATCTGTCTCTCTGTCTCTCTCTCTAATTGTCTCCCTCTCTGTTTTCCTGCCCGCCCGCCCGCCCGCCCGCCCGCCCGCCCGCCCGCCCGCCCGCCCGCCCGCCCACTCGCCCGAAGCCCGCCCGCCGGTCCGTCCGACTCAAACACATAGCTTATGGCCCCATCAATGGAACGACTTCAAGAAGACCACGTCCAAATAATGGATCATGATCTGTATTTTGGAGGCAAAAAATAATAAAATATGAATAACAGTGTTTCGTTATATCCCTAGTGGGATATGATCGTTACGTTAAGTGAAGGATTAAATTTCGTATTTATTTGCATTGTAGTTTTTCGTTTAATCCGCACTATAGTTTTTCGTTCTATCCGCAAGTATAGTTTTTCATATTTAGCCGCATGCTCTAGTTTTTCGTATTTTTCTGTATTTCAGCCAAGCATCCATCATTCTGGACAAAGGAGGAGGTAGCCGCCTGGGTCAAGTGGTGCGCTGACGAATATGCCATCGACAGAGTTCCTCCAGACAAGTTCGACATGAACGGTGATTAAACAGTTAATGACGTCAAACCATTGGGTTTTGTCATCATTGTATTTTTCTGATTCCAGGCAGACTCGCAAAAAACATATGACCGGGCGCCTGTGATGAGTGAAATTTATATTTGGAGTATAATTTTACACCCACTGGATGTACGTCGTGCGAGTATAGTTCTTTAACGGCCAGGAGCGTTAAATCTTGGGGTATACTGATCCCGTAAGCAATGGGACTTCGTCGGGCAGTAGTAGGGCTAGAGTACACCCTAAAATCACTTAGGTTAAAATTAACCCAAATCAATTGGGTTGAGCGAATATGAATCCAATTGGGTTCACATTCACTCAAGTCAGTTGATTTGGGCTGATTTTTAATCCAACGGATTTTAGAGTATACTATTCTCGGATGACTGTTTGAGAGAAACAATCACAACTAAATATCATCTATACATTGTACACGTACAGTACGTGGAAAGTGGATTGTAACTAAACCACCCACGGAATGGAGTTATCACCCAAACTATAACTTTCAAATTTTGTACTTGTGGACAAAAAACACAAGCACTGTTTCAGCCAATGGACCTCCAGGTTTAGCCCGGAGGTCCATTGCTTGAACCTTTCCCTGTATTTGTTATGCTTTGCAATAAATTTGAAATTATTGCTTGGGTGGAATCTCCACTCTTCGGGCGATTTAGTGACAATACACTCTCCACGCATTGTATTCAGCTGTGGTTGTTTCTCTCAAACGGGTGTACTGATGATGATCACCACCATGGGCGAAATAATTCCCCAGTCATCGCGTTCTTCTATTCACTGGGCTTCCTATCACGAAGTGTCCCCAATGTGAAAGCAGTTGTGCAAACAAATGAACAATAACGGATATGTATCTTTAACAAACATGCAACAATAAACATTTCTTGAAACAAAGCTGTGCATACATACGGAGACAGTCACGCAATGCATTCGGATCGAACCATCTCTTCTTGCACCTCTGTATTACAACTTCTTCCTTTTACATTGTTTGTATAATCTACCTATCTATCTACACAATGATTTAAGCTATTCTGTGTGTCGTGAATACGTGACGTAGTCTATCTCCTCGTCATCTATGGGCCCGATAGACCCCAAACTGGGAAGGCGTATGTATGTCTATCCTATATAACTAAATCGACATGTTTGGTGACAATATTTTGCTTTATTTACCGAAAATCGGCAATTGTGGAACAAGATAGTGGTAGTTACTGCTGGTAAAACAGTTTCTGATTTCGGAGAGGTCGGCGGTATAAGGAGGGTAGCTCGAAATTGAAATGTTCCATTATTTGCGCGATTAAAATATATTCATCACTGAGATGCCTCCTATCGAAAAATCATGTATAGCATGGGTCCATCCACTTTGTTGAAATGAGTTCTCTGTATTCAAATTTTGGGATTCTCCAACTACCGTCCAGTCTCGCTCTGAATTGAAAATACATTTTTCTACTTGTTCTCCCACATTTTTTCTCAACTTTCACAATTTTGAAAGACCGCAACTGCAAATATTTCAAGTCTTTTCCAAAACAGACATCTTGACATTTTTATTTAGGATTCTAAAAGAAATAGGTATTGCCCCAATCAGATAATCTTTTATGCTTTGAAAGTTGAAGACAAGCCGCTTGGGGTGTTTGAGCCCGCGTTCAGGCTATTGTAACACTGTGCTGGAGGCTAAAACGTACCATTTTGGAATAGGAATAAAGAAAAACACATCGACTATGACAGATAAGGAATCTACCCGATGGGTCGATTCCAATACGTCACCCAATGTGCTGTAAAACAAAGAAAACTTTGTGATACGTTTTCAGTTTTCATTTTTTCACAAAACATAGCTTATGACCCCTCATTGGAACGAGCTCAGTGAGCTCGTTCCAATGAGGGAGCATAAGCTATGTTTTTTTAGCAAAAAATGAAAAAAATAGTTCTTCAAGAATTTTCTTTGCAAGTGTCATCTACCCTTTGTGTTAGGTAAAGAGTTCATTCCATCTTAGGTTTAAGCTTCGCTGAGGCCCATCATGGAATTAACTGACACCATATTTTATATACCATATTCGATCACTGACGAACTGTATAACTAATAATAGGGTGATCGCCCAAGTTTTGATCAGTGCACTTAAACTAACACCCTTTTGCGTTCCTAATTTATATAAGAGAGTGGAGTTGCAATACTTCCTTTGTATTCATGTTAGAAGTACGAACCCAAGTTACAATTTAAATTTATCTAGCTCGACAAGACTAGGGTTTGTTTTTTTTAATTTAAAAGCATTACTTTTTATCATGCAATTATCTGCTAGACGAGTGTTTTGTAAAGTTTGTCCCGTGTTCTCCCAAGAAGTGACAACAATATCCAGTCCATAGAAAAAACAAGGGAACGTGAATAAAATACGCCCCTGCATCATCTAAAATCTGACACCAAAGACCAAATCATCAAATGTTTGTCAGGAGCTAACACTTTTATTATATGCTTTCTTATAAAATAGCGATGTTAAACAGATATTTTTCGATATTTACTGTCACAATAAATACATAATATCACTACAGTGAAATGATCTGGGTCGTAGTATCACGTCGAGTGGAGGAGGTCAGGTCGCCGGATCAAACGAGCTGCCACGGCAGCGAGTTTGATCTGGCGATCTGACCTCCTCAACGAGACGTGATGCGACGACCCTGAAACGATAAACGGTTTATTATATGACTTATAGTTCAACATCGCATGCCAACGCTAGCATTAACAATTCCCCTAACCTTTTTTTTTGGTAAATTGGATTGAAGTAGAAAAGAACTATTTTTGTTTACACTTATTTTTGTAACAGGTGCGCACTTCCGGGGAATTCCCGATGCGCATGAATACGATAAAAAATATCATGAATACGATAAAAAAAAAACCGGACCGCCGTTCGAGCGCACCCATTCCAGTACGAAATAAAGTGCCCTCTGCGACCGGAACAGCCAATTAGGTGAATTCGAACGCACCCGTAAATAGTCCGTCATAGTATAGTGATAGGGAATCGGGTTTCACACTGTGGATTTTCCGTGGACCAGGAAAAGTAGTGATATTTAGTGGATAAATTACATAGTCAAATAATAAATGTAAGAGAATATCTCCTCGGTCGTGACGGACAATATGCAGTTCGTTCAGATATCACTGTGCGTTTTCCTCCAATCTTCCTCCTTTTAGAAACAAAGTGCGAAATCTCTTCAACACTGTCTCACGCATAACAATACAACATCTCTCACGATGATTTTTTTCTCTCCATCTATTTGGATAATTTGAACAGTTTAACCCTTTACCTAACATGAAAAGCAGACGACACTTGCTAAAAAAATTCCAGTATAAATATTTTTTTTCATTTTTGTCTCAAAAACATAGGTTATGACCCCTCATTGGAACGAGCTTGACGAGCTCGTTCCAACGAGGGGACATAACCTATGTTTTTGAGACAAAAAATGAAAAAAATAATCAAAATTAATTGGCGATTTTTTAGAATAGCGCTGGCTGGTTTTGGTCGTTACGTTGGGTAAATGGTTAACAGACAATTCTACATTGCCTTCTTAACGCCCATGCTTTACACATTTGACAATCTTCTCCCTCTTCGAACAAAATAGTGATTTCCTTTACATTTCAGGGAAAGCCCTCTGCATCCTGAAAAGGGATGACATCTTGGAAAGAGCTCCAAAAGTTGGAGATATTCTATATAACGCCTATTTTGGATAATTTGAACAGTTTAACCCTTTGCCTAACATGAAAAGCAGACGACACTTGCTAAAAAAATCCAGTATAACTAATTTTTTTTCATTTTTGTCTCAAAAACATCGGTTATGACCCCTCTTTGGAACGAGCTTGACGAGCTCGTTCCAACGAGGGGTAATAACCCATGTTTTTGAGACAAAAAATGAAAAAATAATCAAAATTAATTGGCGATTTTTTAGAATAGCGCTGGCCGGTTTTGGTCGTTACGTTGGGTGAATGGTTAACAGACAATTCTACATTGCCTTCTTAACGCCCATGCCATACACATTTGACACTCTTCTCCCTCTTCGAACAAAATAGTTATTTCCTTTACATTTCAGGGAAAGCTCTCTGCATCCTGAAAAGAGATGACTTCATGGAAAGAGCTCCAAAGGTTGGAGATATTCTGTATAACGCACTGCGGGAACAACTTTCGTCTCAAAACGGTATTAATTACGTTTTTATTCAAAGCTTGTTTGATGATCCTGGAGTTATAATTTTATTCAGTCCACATATAATTTGATTCAGCATCATATAGAGGCGAAAGCGTGTATATTCGTCGCACGCTTGAAAGTGCAGCTGAAGTCGCCGATTCATCACAAATTTTAACTCCCCCTCTCATCCATTTCAACAGCAGTAACAGGCAGATGGGGCGGAACCACACATTCCTGATTTATATCGTTATGAAAATCGACTGTTGATAAAGTTATCCCCCTTGAAGTCATTAGACACGCGATGACGGTCCAATTAAGAAGCAAGTAATTGGTAAGAAAACACCTACGATATCAGTAGAAAATAAAGCCATGTTTCCTTTTGTTTCTTTTAATAAACGAAAAAAATAGACAGCTCTCCGAGTTGTCTGTTGTTTTCTATTATTAAAAGTTACTTGAAGACACTTGACTGTTTATGGCAAAAATAGAAGCAACTACTTCACAGATAATCCGTTATTAAGAACGCGTTCAGAAAATGTGTTTCTACAGTATTTTGCAGGTTTTAATTCTTCTCAGGGACAAAATTAGCAAATTTTAGCTCCTAAACTTTATATTAATGGAAAGACAGTGTATATTTTATATGTCACGATGCGTGCACTGTTAATATAATGAACAGAAAGAAGTTACAGAACATTAAAAGATGGTGAAAGTACCATTTGCACTTTTTAACCCTTTACACAACGAATCGGCCGCATCCGCCAGCGTAATATGCAAATTCAGCAGTTGAAAAAATATTATTTTTCAAACAATTTCAACAAAACCATATCATGTGACCCCTCGTTTGAACGAGCTCATCGAGCTCGTTCCAACGAGGGGTCACATGATATGGGTTTGTTGAATTTTTTTTTAAATTTGAAAAAATGATATTTAAAATAATAAATTTTGATATCGTCTGTGTTGGGTAAAGAGTTAAATTGGTTTCAATAGACAATAATAGTCAAACGTTCAAACTGATTGGGGAAAAAATGTAAAAAGCCAGCATCTGTATTCTTATACTACTCTACAGGAAAATACCTGGAGTTCGTGAAATGATGTTCACATGGATGACATAACTTCGTATGGTGGGAGCATTTGGCCAAATAATTCCATGTACCTACATCCGGTTCGGTCTGTTTATTCTTCTTCTCTATCAGAAGAAATACACCGTGACCAAACGTGGTACGCACATCTAGGATAGTGACTATTAGATACTTGCAAATTTGCATTAACATAATTATAATAAGAAATATGCTCTGACTCAGTAACTAAAAGTATAATTGAATTGTTTCGACACGATCCTACTGTTATTTTCTCCCCTTTTCTCGTTTCGCGGTCGTTTTGAGGTGGGGGAGGGGCGCATGACCTTCCCAATTGTTTAAAAATAGATTTAAATGAATCTAGAACTGGTGAACTTTCTGAATTATTTGCGTCTGACTTCGATGACTAACACTTTCATCCTGGTATACATGACTCCTATCGTAGCAGGAACCTCTGTGATGGATAAGCAAACAATATTATGAACAAAGAATAGTTAAGGAGGGCCAGTAATAATTTCATCATACGGCCTTTCGGGGCTGTAGTACTTTCCTACATATGCAAAGAGGACTGTGACCAGTATTTCATAATACGATCTGATTCAAGAGCCAAGGGCTCAAATGGTTAACTCTTTGAGCCCGAGAGGCAGCTTTTCTGGCCCAGGAACATGAAGTGGGATGGCTGCTAAGTTAAAGTGTGGAGTAGAGCAATCAATATTTTGAACGTGCAGCCCCAAGGCTGCACGTTGAAAATATTAATTGGTTTACCACCAAATAATAAACGTGAACTCTTCCAATTGCTTCCATTATACTGACATGGAAGATACCACCAGGGTTCAAAGGATTAATGATATTGGTTTATTTGGTTATTGTGTTTTCCCCATATCAAAATGACATTTATCTTAGAAAATCTGTATCTTGCAACTGCATGATACAACAGCGTGATTGACCACAATTTGTTTCCGTTACTATATATAGAAGATTAGAAGTTTTCGAAGCACGTTTGCGAGGGACCTTGTACGTTTCTTTATACGCGAAGAGAAACAAAACACTTCTCAAAAGAATAATTAATGAATTGTGGAACCACATTGCTTTTGTGCGTTTGTGCCTGACTCTCTGGAAGCAATCTCTGCCTGACTCTCTGGAAGCAGTCGAGTTGGAGCAACACGCAGTTATACTGTTAAAGCATACAGTCTTTCAGAATGCTGAACTTGTATTGTACGCGCTCAATAAGTTTAGTCGAGTATCGATCGCAAATGTTCGAGACAGCGTACAGTTTCAATCGAAACGACAAGCATTTTTATGAGTCTGAAAATGAAATTTGAAATTAAAATGCAAGTTAACCCTTTAATCAACGCACACGATATCAAAATGTAGTATTTTAGTAATTTTTGTAAACATATTTCCAAGAATTTCAACAAAACCATACCATGTGCTCTCTCATTGGAACGAATGTACTTCCGGCATCCTTGGTGTACTTTTTTATACAGATATCTAATTCATAAGATAATACATCCGTGGGAAGATCGTTGATGATGTAGAAGGTCGACGTGTATTAAAGATAACGAAAGACAAACAGAAAGGACAACTCTTAAAAACATTTCCTAGAAAGTAATTTTGTATACTTAGTTCGCTTTAACTGGTATTGGGATGGATTGATTCAGGTAGTCAAAATGTATTCGCCATTAATTGCTTTGTAAGTTTATAAGAGAGTGCCTAGAAATACATATCAATAAATGGTACTAAAACAAATTATATATAGTTTACATTCATTCGTACAATATGAAACGCTTTACCACACAAAACAGTAAGTAATTAGAATATAAGGTCAGCAGAAAACTCGCTCTTTTGCAGTTACCTTTTTCAGATATTGCTAACCCTTAAAGTCTCATAGTATTTTTTATGATAACTACCGCCTGATATACATGTACAGTTGCAGATTTCTTAACAGCGTTTCTACACTATTGTTGGCTGCCTCTACAGGCAGCCAACAATAATGTAAAACATTACAAAGATAAATGAAGCCCACCTATTGAGTTCTCATGGTAGAATATACGCAGGTCAACTTTTTCAAAGCAATATTAAAGTGGCTGTTTGTGGAGAAGCAGGGGTTAAGCAAAAGAGCAGAATAATGTTAATGTTACTACCAGGCTGAGATGAACAATCGAGAATTCTTCAGATTATTTCATTTTATTATTCATACGATATGATATGATGTGATGCAATACACTGTTAGAAAGAGCTGAGAGAGCCAGTTCCAGCAAAGTGGTGCATGACGGTCTGGCACCGCCGGAGTCAAAGAAAAACTTTGACTTTTTTCATCATTATAAAGTCGCTCATGGTTCTGAAAGAGTTAATTAATGACAACGAAGGTTAATTTGAATAGGTGTCCTTGCTTTTTGTCTTCGCTCTAGAAATCTAAAGTTTAACGAAAAAAACGATCACCCTATTTTTTAGGATAACCATGAACTAAGGAAATGGTCAATTTTCCTAATTTTAACATATTGTCCACGGCACCTGATCTTATGAAGTTTTTAATGGGCTTCGATAAGGACTTCCAGTGCCGAAAAATAGTCTGTAAAGGTATTTAATCCTTTATCGAACGTGACGGTCAAAACCGGCCAGCACTTTTTATAAGAAGCGCCATTTAAATTTTATTATTTTCCCTACTTTTTCTCTCAAAATACAGTATACGCGAGCTCGTGATAATGAGGGGTAATTCGGTAATGTTCCGAAGGCAAAAAAAGAAAAATTTTATCTTCACACTGAAGTTCTTCCAAAGCGAAGTTGAAGTATTCACTACAAAGTCACTCAGTTTGAATCCACAAATTTTCGGCCCCATGGCATTTTTCAAGTGGAAGAAAGTTATAATGCTTACTGCTATGTAAAATCCATCTTGCCCAGTCATAGTAGCAAAATGGATTTTACACAGCAGTAACCTTCAAGACTTTCTTCCACGTTTTACATGGTAGTAACTATAATTATCATATGACTCGTCCGTTTTGTTCACTTTAAAACATTTGATATTTTGTTTTCATATTAATCAGTGATAAATAAAGCCTTCCGTCAATTTCAATGGCCAATTTCAAAACTAGACAATTTGATTGGCTGAACAAAATACAACTGGGCCACATTTTCATAATTTGCATAATTAGAGTTGGGAGCTTTCATTGGTGAATTTCAAAACTGGACAATTTGATTGGCTGAACAAAATACAACTGGGTCACATTTGCATAATTTCAGTAGGGAGAATTTACGTTATCTGTCCTATTAAGGGTGGGTTATATTGTATTAATCTTTTGCCTACAAGAAAAACGCCATTCATTTTTTTTTATATTTTCACTTTTTGCTTCCAAAACATAGGTTATGACCCCTCATTGGAACGAGCTCGACGAGCTCGTTCCAATGAGGGGTCATAACCTATGTTTTGGAGGCAAAAAATGAAAATTTTTGTTATACGAGGATGTTTTTTCCAAGTGCCGTCTGCAACTCAAGTTAGGTGATGGGTTAAAAAGTCATACTAAGTGGCTAATTTGTATGCGGAAAATTCTTAGACTCGTTTCATAAATATTATATGAGAAAAACACTCATTCCATATCCTCTATATACGTTTTTCCACTTGATAAAGGCCATGGGGCTGGACTGAAAACTTATGGATTCTAATTCAGTGACATCGTTCGGAAACTTTTTAGTTCTTACATTTTTTTTTTTTTTTTTTTTTTTTTTTTTGAATTCGTGTTAGTTGTGCTCGGTAAAATGTTGAAACTCTATTCTTTGGGTTTTCAGACATGTTATAATCTTGTCTTCCAGCTCATTTACCATACTCTCAAGTACCAGCTAGTCCCGCACATTCACCAAACCTTACCTGCCAAGCGACCTGTGGTAAGTACTTTAAGATTACCTCTGACTCTTGTCGACCCAAATCGTGTACCTTCAGACTGGAGACTTTTCCGGCAAGTTCGCCTCGCTTGTAACGTTGTTCCCACACATCCATTTCTGCATATGTTTCTCTTTGGTTTGGCATATTCTCATCCACGAGAATGTATAGCTAAGTATAGAGTGTGCTGAACATACTTCCATTTTCAAAAGTTACATCGATATTTGAAACCCTTTTCAGGCTAACGCCAGTGATGTACTATCTCCGGCAATTTCTAAGGTGAACAGTCTTATGCTGTTCGGAATTCGACACTGCCATGGTCTATTTGGTTCCCCACTATTCGTGGACTTTCTGCGTAGACTACCGTTCCTTTAATGCGACGCCCCTTAACTCACAAATATACACAGATATTCTTTCGGGGTACAGATAAATATTTATGACCTCTACTCGAACTGTTCAAGAAGGGCACGAAAACAAAACCAGATGAATTAGTTGATTGAAAATGGACTAAGCTGCCTTTTATTGCTCTTAAATTCTTCGGATATATTTTCTATGGCAGCAAAGCCGAATATAAAGTTTTTTGAACAAAGGCGGAAAAATTATGAAAAAATAAATTCGATATAACAAAATATATATACAAGTGATATTTACACCACGACGAAGATTGGCAAGTCATACGCCACGCCTAAAAGTTTACGCGAAAAAACGCAGGATAGACACAACGTGGGAGGCATGTTGGTGAAATTTCGAACGGAGCTCCGAAGGAGAAAGGGAGAGCAATTACCAATCGTGTGGCTTTAGACAACATTCAAGACAGAACGGTGGAAAATAGGGTCCGGCGGGGGCGAAATGAACAGATTTTGTTCCAACCTTTCGAAACGATGCTGCCTCGAAACAAAAACCTATTTGAGAAGTGGGCTCAAGACAAAAGAAATTGAACTAATTGAGGCGCTTTCACTGCTCTGTAATGTCAGGAAAATAGACCGTCCCAGTTATCGATTAGAATGGTCATTTCTGAGTATTAATTGGATGATAATCAGGTGAAATCAGATACCTTATCTAAACCGTCGTATTCATCCGACTGACCAAGACTGTTTTTCACTTTGGGGTGTCAAATTAAATTCCAGGGATTCGATGACTATTGCTTTAAATAATACTTGGGGAAGGAGTCAATTTCGTCGGAGGATATTTACCCGACTCCCACTAAATGCGTGCATCCTGGTGAAGTGTCTATCATGAGCTGAAATTTTAACAGCTGGTAATATTATGTTGGTGTAATAAATACAGCAAGTTCTGTGGAAGCTGCTGCCCAGTTATGACCCCAACATAGTATTGTTCAAGAAGGGCATGAAAACATTCGTATGAGTCAGTATTTAATTCACTTTGAGTCTATTAAACTATTAACTCTTTTGGCGCGACAGGCGACTAAAGTCGACAGACCTCAAACCGCGGAAAGGTACTGCAGCAGTCATTTTAGTCAACTGTGTGTGTCCATTTCCAAGTGCTTTTAACCATTTACCCAACGCAGACGATATCAAAATTTATTATTTTAAATATCATTTTTTCAAATTTTGCAAAAAATGTTAACAAAACCATATCACGTGACCCCTCATTGGAACTAGCTCGATGAGCTCGTTCCAACGAGGGGTCACATGATATGGTTTTGTTGAAACTTTTTGAAACTGCTGAAGTTGCATATTACGCGGGGGATGCGGTCGATTCGTTGGGTAAAGGGTTGCATATACATACGTATTCCTATGTTTCATGCACCATTTATGTCCTATCCATGAACAATGATATCGTCTCTTGAAAGTATAAATGTGCCATTTAAATATATACAGAAAATCATTTGAAAAACTGTCAATGAGATCATTAGAACATCTTTTAAAATAATAACGCTTTAGTCTAACAACCTATACTTTTTGTAAAATTCCTGATAATAATAATAATATATACATTTATATAGCGCCAAATTTATAGTTCAGAAGATGTAGAACTATATTCTAAGGCGCTGTACATGTTACTGAGCTCGTGTAAAAAAACAAACGGATATATATACAGTATCTTACAGTGTCCAGAACATCACTTATAGGCTTTTTGAAACAGGTATGTTTTGAGATCTTTCTTGAAAAGGTTGACATTTGACAGTCTTTTTAGGTGTTCTGGTAAATTATTCCACAAGTGAGGGCCAGCAAATGAGAATGACCTATCTCCAAATGTCTTACACCTATGTTTTGGAACATGTAGTAGCATTTTACCATCGGAGGTTGTATTGACACACATTCTTGGTATTAAGGGTTCTTCTAAGTAGGCTGGTGACATGCTGTTTTGTGTCTTAAAAACTAATAATAAAGTTTTGAAAATTATTCTATACTTAACTGGCAGCCAGTGCATATCCCTCAGAACAGGAGTGATGTGTTGAGATTGTGATACCCTGCATACCACTGATGCATTTACAGTACGTGGCGAGTGGATTGTAACTAAATCACCCGCGGAGTGGAGTTATCACTCAAACTATAACTTTCGTATTTTGTATATATCGACTAAAAACACAAGCAATGTTTCAGCCAATGGACCTCCGGGTTTAACCCGGAGGTCCATTGGCAGAAACTTTGCTTGTGCTTGTTATGCTTTGCAACAAATTTGCAATTATTGCATGGGTGGAATCTCCACTCTGCGGGAGATTTAGTGATAATACACTCTCCACGTACTGTAGTACCATCTGCAGGCGAGAGTAATGATATTGTGGAATGTTGGACAGTAAGGCATTACAATAATCCAAATGTGAAGTTACAAAGGCATGAACTAGGGTTTTCTGTGGAGTCTTTCGTGAGGAACTGTCTTATCTGTTTAACTTTGTATAGACCCCAGAAAGCCTTATTGCACATATTTGTAACATGACTGTCCATAGACATGGTAGAGTCGAAGAAGGCACCAAGATTACGTACACTGTTACTTGCACTGATGGCGGAATCTCCTACCTTCACTGAATTGATGTTAATTTTAGTGAGTTGCTGTCGTGAACCAATTATTAGGAATTCAGTCTTATCATCATTTATCATCAATTTGTTTAAAACCATCCATGTGCGAATGTCCGAAATACATGATTCAATAGTTTCTAGAGCTTTAGTTTGATCCTTGATTGATGGTCGAAAAGAAAAATAGACTTGCGTGTCATCAGCATAACCATGGACGTCAGGCAGGTGAGATTCAATGATGGTGAACATTTTTGAAATATAGAATAGAAACAGAACAGGACCAAGGCAACTGCCCTGTGGGACTCCACATTCAAGGTGGAAGTCTTTTGACAGATTACCATTTATTGATACACGCTGCTGTCTATTCTTGAGGCATGATGATAGCCAGCTAGCAGCTACACCATTAAGTCCAAAATCAGAATTCATTTTCTCTAGCAGAGTTTTATGACAAACAGTGTCAAAAGCAGCACTAAGATCTAAAGGAATAAGCAATGTTACCCTTCCAGACTCCATATTAAGGAGGATGTCATTTTGAACCTTGAGCAATGCCATTTCAGTCGAGTGAAATTGTCTTAATCCAGACGTGTTGACCGGTAATGGAGCATGCATATCACTATGTAACATTAGCTGGTCAAAAGCAGCACTAAGGTCTAAAAGAACAAGCAATGTTACCCTTCCAGACTCCATATGATGAATATTAGGCGCTAAGAATTCTGTTTCTCATATCATTTCGCGCCAAAAGAGTTAACAGAATTAGTGGAACTACGCAGCACAATCATAAAATTACAGCTGTGTTGAGTCTTCTTTCATAATGATTTAGTCATAAAAGATTTAATCAAATCAAGTATCGATTGAGAAACATTTCCTGCGTTTATTCAAAGAAAAGCAATGTTTGTATTATTTTGCAAATTCAGTCATCTGTAACACTACAATTCGTCGGGCAACTGAAATATTCCCGACGTTTGAATCTAAACAAACAGTAGAAATTAGAAGTCCCGTGACTGTCTTGTGCGCTATTTTGAAGTAATGGCGCGTCAAGTAAGTGTACGTTTGTCCCTGTCAAACTGCACCATTAGCGTAACTCAATTCCTGTAGAAAAACAGCGTGCCCAACTCTGTACAATTTTATACTAGTAACCTCTACTGGGATACATGTAAATGTAATAACGTAAATAAATATTAAAATTCGACTGTATATACAGAATGAAGGGAGTGGATTTCTACTTACTTAATCGCAGCGCCATATATTCTCCACTCGTAAAGTATTTATAACTGTTAATAACAGCACAATAGACACTTGTAAACTTTCATCACATGGACTAACGGGTGCAACCCGGTCATCCATGTTGTTGTATTATACACTTCACGACCTTTCTTCCCTACACAGGTGAGCAAAATCGATGATTTTATTTTATCAGGCTTCGAGTCTTTTTCGATGGCAGTGAGATACAATTCTAGCTCTTGTTTCCATCGTTCCCAGTTTTCGGCAATGTTGCCTTCAAAACTTAATGTTTCGGGTGGTTCAAATTTATCCATCATCAAGATGGGAGTCACTTCCGAATTTCTGACACCATGTAGTATTTGGATTGATATAGGGATTGTCGAGATTACACAATATTGAGATCAATCAAGTTTTCAACATATATTTATTTTGTAAACAGACGCACCTCAGTGCCTGGAACTGGAGATGGAATAAGTGTGGTACACAATTTGAGCGGAATCAGTTTATAACACAACACATGTGATGGAAGTTTGCAAGTGCTTCTTGTGTTTTCTCTTCAGAAATTGTAAATAATTGCACAGTGAAAAAGCTATCTTACAACCATTTAGAAGTAATCCAACCTCCACCTATTGAAGTCTCAATATTTCTTTCTGTTTGATCAGTTCAGTTCGTGATTTCACTACCGACCTCGCTAATAGCGCATTACATTTTGTATTGCACAGCACAAACGCTGTTTGTTTTAGACTACTAAAGAGCGCATTAACTAACGAACACTGTCTGTGCTAATTGTAACAGGATTTCTTTCAACTGTTGGCGGTGAGCTTGAGGTCTTGGGATATGTTTTATTGTTACGGAATATTCTACGTTAGCCTACGGGTGTAATATTATGGTGTGGCACCTTGGGACATGATTTATTGTTACGAAGTGTTCCTCGTTATCCCATGGGTGTGATATTATCGTGCGGGGCCTTGGCATATATTTTATTGTGATGAAGTATTTTTCGTTAGCCTATTAATGTGATAATATGGTATGGAGCTTTGGGATATGCTTCATTGTTATTTAGTGTTTTACGTTAGCCTACGGGGTGATATTACAGTGTGGAGGTGTGTCATATGTTTTATTGTTATGGGGTATTCTACATATCTAGATTTATTTATATTCTACATATCAATATATATCCATAATCTATGGAGTGTGATATAATAATTTGGAGTCTTGGGGTGTTTTTTTTTTTTTCTTATGGAGTATTCTACATTAGTCTGTTGGTGCATGTGATATTATAGTGGGAAGCCTTGGGATGTGTTTTATTGTAACTGAGTGTTCTACGTTTGTCTGAGGGTGTGACTTTATAGCGTGGAGCTTTGGCATTTGTTTTATTGTTACGGTGTGTTATGCGTTAGCGTATGGGTGTGATATTATAGGGTGGGGACTGGGACATGATTTGAGTGTTATGGATCGTTCTACTTTAACCTAGCTTACGATAGCCTATGGGTGTGATATTATAGTGTGGGGCCTGGGATATGATTTTAGTGTTATGGAGCGTTCTACGGTAGCCTATGGGTGTGATATTATAGTGTGGGACCTGGGATATGATTTTAGTGTTATGGAGCGTTCCTCGATAGCCTGAGGGTGTGATATTATAGTGTGGAGACTTAGCGTATTGTTTTATTGTCACGGAGCGTTCTGCTTTAGTCTGTGGATGCGATCCTATACTGTGGAACCTTGGGGTATGTTTAATGATAAAGAATGTTCTTCGTTAGACTATGGATGTGATATTAAAGTGTGGAGCCTTGGGGTATGTTTTATTCTTACGAAGTGCTCTACATTGGCCTGCGAGTGTGATATTACAGGCTGGAGCCTGGGTATATGTTTTTTGTGTTAGGGAGTGTTCTGTGTTAGCCTGTGAGTGTGATATTATAGTGTGGATCCTTGAGATATGTTTTATTTTTACAGAGTGTTCTACGTTATCCTATGGGTGTAATAGTACAATCTGGAGCCTTGGGATATGTTTTATTGTTATGAAGTATTCAACGTTAGTCTTTAGGTGTGATATTATAGTGTGGAGACTTGGGATATATTTTATTATTACTGGGTATTCCACGTTAGCCAAAATGTGTGATATTAAAGTGTGAAGACTTGGGATGTGTTTTATTGTCACGGGGTGTTCTACGGTAGCCTATGGATGTGAACGTATAATGAAAATCTTTGGGTATGTTTTAGTGGTACAGAGTGTTCCTCGTTAGCCTATGGGTGAGGCATTACAATGTGGAGACTTGGAATATGTTTTATTGTCACGGAGTATTCTACGTTAGGCTATGAGTGTGATATCATCGTGCGGAGCCTTGGGGTATACTTTATCGTTACCGAGTGTTTCTTGTTAACGTATGGGTGTGATGTTAAAAGGTGGAACCTTGGGATGTGGTTTAATTGTGCGCAGTGTTCCTCATTAGCCTATGGTAGCGATATTATAGTTTGGAACCTTGGCATATGTTTAATTGTTACGGAGTGTTCTGTGTTGTCCAATGTGTGTGGTATAGTGTGGTATAGTGTGGAGACTTGTGATATGTTTTTTTACGGAGTGGTTTACGTTAGGTTCATGTTATGATATGGAGAATTTGGGGGTTGTTTTATTGTTTTGGAGTGTTCTATGTTAGCCTGTGGGTGTAATATTATGGTGTGGGGCCTGGGATATTATTAGTTATCCTTGTGTTTTCCAGGGTGTATGGGGATTTACACTGGTTTGGGAACTCATACACCCTGAGGCAAAGCCGAAGGGTGTATGAGTTACCAGATCGGTTTAAATTCCCATACACCCTGAAAAACACAAGGATAACGGATATATTTCCAAGAATTTTGGTGTACTTAATACTTTAACCTAAATTGTGGGAAAAACTGACAGAAAATGTGTACTTTGTAAGTTTCTTAATAAAACCAGACAAATATGGATGTCATTGGAACTGGCTCAATGAGCCAGTTCCAATGACATCCATATCTCTAATATTTTATTACACATAAATATTGAATTTCCTGAATTTTTATTTTTGTTCTAACATAACAGGAGGTATGAATTAATAATTAAAAATTGGTAATTTTTAGCCATTTACTTTGCTATTGTGTATTCTTGTTTTTACACCGTGGTTAACCACAGTGTAAAAAGGCTACTGTGGATTGCAAGTTACACCGTACCTCTCAGCCAATCAAAATGTAGTATTTTGTTGCATTTGGAAATAAGTTTTATTGTTACTGAGTGTTCTACGGTAGACTATTGGTATGATATATAAACAGAACGTCACGGTGTGTAAATGCATTCGCCAATACGGTACGAGTGCCAGCTCAGAACTATAGAACGAGAGGCGCTGCCTCCTGTTCTTTCCTTCCGCGATAGCATGAATGCGTTCGCCAATACGCCACGAATGCAAGCGCAGAAGGATAGAACTAGATGCGCAGCCTCGAGTTCTTTCCTTCCGCGATAGCACGAGTGCCATATTGGCGAACGCATTCACACATCGGGCCATTCTGTGTTTATTACACGCCTCTGTGACATAGACTACATTAATTTGAACATTTTGTCTTATTTGTAGAATTTGACAATTCTGACGTGTGCTTGAAATAAAAACCAAACCAAAACTCAGGTGTGATAGGCAAACACGTGTGACAGATCGACCTGTAAACAGAAAAATATAAATGTAAACTGCGTCCAAATGTGTTATTTATTTGTATGTTTAAGAAATTAGCTGCCGTTATATGAAAGATATTCACTTCAATGTCAGAACTTGAGTGTTATAAAATCACTCCCCATTTATAGAATAAGTTTGATTTCGTTAATTTTGGTGTTATTTGAACAAAAATATTTCTCAATTGACATTCGATTTATCGGCTGTCACCCAAACTTCCGAATTGATCTGCGTCAGAATGCGACTTTTCAATTGGCCGATTATGAAAATGGGAGAAGTTTAGTTCTTTTGATGGATCCATTACGTCAAGTGGAAAAATAGTCCGTCAATGGAAATGCGTATGGAACACGTGTTCCGCACGGAGTTGTAAATACGGAATAGGAGGAAAAGTAATAGGCGTATATTAATATCGTGTTGTTTTATTGTTACAGAGTGTTCGTATGTGACCTTATACACCTATAAATAAATAAATAATACAGAGTGTTCAGCGTTAGCCTATGGGTGTGAGAAAATATGGAGCCTTTTGATATGTTTTCGAGCTACAGAGTGTTCGGGTGCTCGGTGGCTTAGTGGTTACGGAGTTGAACTTCAAACCGAAAGGTCAACTTTTCGATCCCCGCAAGTGATAATTGCGTTGTGTCCTTGGGCAAGGCGCTTCATCCCGATTGCCCACGTGGGGGCACGGTGGCGTTGTGTACTAAGGCGTACTGCACTTCGATGGTGCACTTGTCTCCGACCATTGCTAACCCTGCTAATGAGGAGTCAGTGTTCATCATTAGCCCGTGGATGCGATATTATAGTCTGGAGCCTTGGCAGATACTTTTTTTGTTACGGGGTGTTGTGCTGTGTAAGCCTAGGTGTGTGATATAATGTGGAGCCTTGGGATATGTTTATTTTTACAGAATATTCTACGTTAGCCTATGGGTTTGATATAGTGTGGAGCCTTGGGATATGATTATTTTTGGAGAATATTCTACGTTAGCTTATGGGTTTGATATAGTGTGGAGCCTTGGGATATGTTTATTTTTACAGAATATTCTACGTTAGCCTATGGGTTTGATATAGTGTGGAGCCTTGGGATATGTTTATTTTTACAGAATATTCTACGTTAGCCTATGGGTTTGATATAGTGTGGAGCCTTGGGATATGTTTATTTTTACAGAATATTCTACGTTAGCCTATGGGTTTGATATAGCGTGGAGCCTTGGGATATGATTATTTTTACAGAATATTCTACGTTAGCCTATGGGTTTGATATAGTGTGGAGCTTTGGGATATGTTTATTTTTGCAGAATATTCTACGTTAGCCTATGGGTTTGATATAGCGTGGAGCCTTGGGATATGATTATTTTTACAGAGTATTCTACGTTAGCCTACAGGTGTGATAGAGTGTGGAGCCTTGGGATATGTTTTATTGTTGTGGAGTATTTTACGTTAGCCCACGGCTATGGTATTATAATATGGAGCCTTGGGATATGATTATTTTTACAGAATATTCTACGTTAGCCTATGGGTTTGATATAGCGTCGAGCCTTGGGATATGATTATTTTTACAGAGTATTCTACGTTAGCCTACAGGTGTGATACAGTGTGGAGCCTTGGGATATGTTTTACTGTTGTGGAGCATTTTACGTTAGCCCACGGCTATGGTATTATAATCTGGAGCCTTGGGATATGTTTTATTGTTTTGAAATATTCTATACGAGCCTATGGGTGTGATATTATAGTGCGGGGCCTGGGATATGTTTTTCGTGTTATGGGGCGTTCTACTTTGGATGTGATATTATACTTTGGAGTCTTGCGATATGTTTAATGGTACATGGTGTTCCTCGTTAGCCTATGGGTGCGATATTATAGTGTAGAGCCTTGGGGCATGTTTTATTTTTACTGAGTATTCAGCGTTAGCCTATGTGTGGAGCCTTGGGTATGTTATGGCGGAGCGTTCTACGTTAGTCTAAGTGTGAGATAGTATAAGGTGGAGCCTTGGCAAATGTTTTATTGTTACGGGGTGTTCTATGTTAGTCCATGAGTTTGGATTTATAGTGTGAAGCCTTGTGATATGTTTTTCGTTACGGAGTTTTCTGCGTTAGCCCGCCCATGAGTGTGATTTTAAAATGTGGAGCCTGGGATATGTTTTTTGGTTACGGAGCGTTCTGCGTTACTCTATGGATGTGACTTTATAGTGTGGAACCTTGGGTATAGCAGTGCACCTCGTTAGACTTTGGGGTGAAATTATAGTGTCGAGCCATGTGACATGTTGTATTGTTGTTATGGAATATTGCACATTAGCTTATGGGTGTGATATTATAATCTTGAGCCTTGGGATATATTTTTGTTATGGAGTGTTCTACGTTAGACTATCAGCGTGATATTATAGTGTGGAGCCTTTTGATGTGTTTGATCGTTACAGTGTGTTCTACGTTAGGGCTGTCTTTAACCCTTTCAACGCGAGAGTCCGTTTTTGCGGCTCAGGAACATGATGCGTCATAATTCCATTAAGTGGGATGTCTGCTAAGTGAATGGGTTGGGTAGACCAATCAATATTTTCAACGTGCAGCCCAAAGCTGCACGTTGAAAATATTATTTGGACTACCTCCGAATTATGAATAAGAACCCTTCCAATTGCTGCCTTTGCGTTGACATGGAAGATACCACCGGGGTTCAAAGGGTTAATCCTTGCCTAACGTGACGTCAAATACTTGCTGTTTGACTATAATCGCCCTTCAAAGTTTATTAACCTTTTTAAAAATGGGGTATAATCCCCTTTATTTAAACGAACTCATTGCGCTTGTTTCATTGAGGAATCATGAGCTAAGTTTGGGGGCCCAAAAATGAAAATGTTTAGTTATTAATGACATTTTTCGAATGTGCCGTATTCTATTCGTGTTAAGTGAAGAAGTGATCTAGCTTTGAACAGAATCTGTTTGTTGTTACAATGTTTGGTACTGTTCTTCCTGCTCTTAAGTCTTTAACTGTTCGTTGTTCTTCACTCTTCCAGTAGAAGGGAGAGCCAGCAAGTTCGAGGATCAGTACCTTACTCCTGGAGAAATTACCATTGAATACGTACCATCGATTGTGAATGCTGGTAGGAAGAACATCCTTGTGTTCCTAAGTCACAGTCAATCATAACGCTAGTTTTTCAGTATGATCACAGTTTATAAGAGTTTGGAATCCAGTATATACTCGATGTATACTATATGTTTGATGTCGTTTGAGAAAGGACCTATTTTACTTCAACTTGTAAAGAGAAATGCAGACTACTACCATGTTTGCTGTGTGTATTGAACGTTACCCGATACAATACAGACATCGAGAAATGTGCTTGATACATCATCTGATTGGTCGCTACGCATCTTACATAATGACGTGAATGAAATCATCGACACAAAATAGGGTAAAACAAGAATGTAAACAGATCGCCGATGGTGATAGTTTTCATAAAAATATCACCTCAATACACTTAATTCAAGTTTTTAATTATGCTATCACGAATCTGATTGGTCGTTACGTATCTGACGTATTGACGTGAATGAGGAATGAAATCATCGACACAAAACAGTGTCAAGCAAGATTGTAAACAGATCGCCGAAGGTGATAGTCTTCTTAACCCTCTGCACTCTGATGTCAAAATGACAAAGTCTTCAGCAGCAAATATATCCCAGAATGCAGTTTGATATTTAACCAAATATACCTTGTTTGACAGAGCTCAGTGAGCTCTGTCAAACAAGGTATAATTGGTTCAATTCATGGTAAAACAGGAGAAAAACAGAGTGACTTGAATAAATTCTGAAGCACTACAAGAGTGCCAAGGGTTAAAAATATCACCTTTATACACTTAATTCAAGTTTAACCCTTCACTCAGCGTAACGGACAAAACCAGCCAGCGCTATTCACAAAAATCATTATTCAATTTTCACTATTTTTCCATTTTTTTGGTTTCACAAGCTATGTTTTTTTCGAAAAAAATATAAAAAATAGTTGTACAAGAATTTTGTTTGCAAGTGTCGTTTTCTTTTCGTCTCAGGTAAAGGGTTAATCATGTTATTAATGGGGAATATTTATTTATTTATTTATTTATTTATTTATTTGTGTTTAGGGTTATATATATACTTATGCAATGGCTAATCATGACCGTGACAGTTTTACGGGTGGAGGAAGCCGGAGTACCCGGAGAGAACCACCGAGCAACGACGAGCAGCTGCCGGCTCCCCAACATTGGAACTCCGCACTGCAGCACAGGCAGGGTTAGATTGGTTGAAGACATGCGTACCATCGACGTGCAGTACGCCTTAGTACATCGTGCCCCCATGTGGACAATCGCGGTTAAGTGCCTTGCCCAAGGACACAAGCGGGAGTCCGAATTAATACGGAATAAAACACTGGTAGAGTATGTGGTTGGGTGGGGTGGGCTGGGGTGGTGTCAGAAATCTGTGACTCGAGCTGGAGGTTTTCCTATATTTCACATGCGCATTCGGTCTTTCATTCCTGTCCACAGAACACCTCCCTCGTTCTGTCATAGTGCCAACTGTCTTGTTTTTGCGGGTTTGCTTTTTTGTTTTTGTTTGTTAGGTTTTTCTTCTCTTTTTTGAAATTTTTCTGGAGGGAAAATTACTTTGATGTTGTAAACGGGATGGAGGTGATCTTTTTCTTTTGACAAGTAGCATTAATATTCAACTCTGAATCCCCAGTAGACAGTATGCTTGACATTAAAATGCGGAAACGAGCTTTAGCCCAGACAGTTTACGTCACTAATACAGCTAAAAACACAAGTTACTGAGATAAGCATTGTGAAGTTGATGTCTTAGATAGACCTTTTGTGTTGAGATAACTAGACATATGGGATTTTTATTGCCTAAAAGCAGATTATTTTACTTCGCTATGGTAATGTTCTGCATCAATTTTTGACAATTATGTGCCAGTTATAAGTGAAGCGTGTTCCATTAGTATAGATGAGATACACATCCCCGGAACACAATAGAGTTTTGTTTAGTTGGCATATCTCGATCTTCATTGTCACGATTTAGTCTGGAATACTGGAAGTGACGTAAGGGCAGACAGACAGTAAAAAAAACTTTACCTGATATATGTTGAAGAAGCAAAATTCCAAACAACATTGTCGTATACTGTAGAAATCGCGTTAACCTTTTATCCAACGTAACGGCAAAAACCGGCCAGCGCTATTCACAAAAATCGCCAATTAATTTTTATTAATTTTTCAGTTTTTGTCTCAAAAACATAGGTTATGACCCCTCATCGGCAACGTCCTGGCCTCGCTCTCCTCAAAGCTAAGAAGGGGTATTTTACCTGCACGGAGTGTGTGTCTATCCACACAAGGAATAGCCATTCTACGCCCCCACTCAATAGGAAGGTACATGGTGACAGCATCCACCTCACGATTGATGCTGCCAGAGAGGTGTTTGCACACCTCGAGAATTTACCCGGACCGAGGATTATTCCCGGGATCTCTGGTATGAGAGACCAGCGCACTAATCCACACGGCCACCACTCCACAAGAGAGTTAAGAATTTAAATACTTGACTTAGAGCGAATCGTGTTTAGGATTATTTTTAATATTGAGTTGGATTGTGTAATGCACGTGGCTGCAATTAAATGGGTTTACGAGTTTTTTATCAGGTTGAGAACGTGAAAAAAATCTGAAACCGTTTAGGAACAGAAAAAAAAGAGACATGCAAATTCTTGTCTGCAAACAAACATGCACTCTAAAATCAGTTGGGTTAAAAATCAACCTAAATCAACTGGGTTGAGTGAATATGAACCCATTTGGGTTCATATTCACTCAACCCAGTTGGTTTGGGTTAATTTTTTACCCAACTGTTTTTAGAGTGTAAGAACTTTTGTAGTGCTTTGAAATGAAATGCACAGAGGATCTCCAATGAGCCGTGAATTGTGTTCCGGGTTAATAAGAAAAGATCTGAGCCGGGGTTAACCGAGGCTCAGATCGATTTTAGTGAATGGGGTTCAGAAATTCACGTGAAATCGTGACGAATTTGAGATTCCTTTTATCACATAATCTGTAATTTTATCTTCTGGCTAACGTAACGACTAATGCTGGCCAACACTGTTCACAAACATCGCCAGCCAAATTTTATTATTATTTTTAATTTTTGCTCCAAAAATATAGCTTATGAAACCCCTCACTGGAACGAGCTCGTTTTAATGTGGGGTCGAAATCTATGTTTTCGAGATAAAATATTAAAGTATATAGTTGTTCAGGAAATATTTTCTATAAACGTAGTCTGCTATTGGAATAAGGAAACAATTAAGAAAAATGAAGATTAATTCAGTTCTACTTATTTATTTATTTATTTATTTATTTATTTATTTATTTATTTATTTATTTATTTATTTATTTATTTATTTATTTATTTAGTTATTGGTGTTTAATGTCACATACTTATACGCAATGGCTAATCCTGACCATGACAGTTTTACGGGTGGAGGAAGCCGGAGTACCCGGAGAGAACCACCGCGCAACGACGAGCAGCTGCCAGCTCCCCAACATCGTAACTCCACAGTGTAGCACAGGCAGGGTTAGATTGGCTGAAGACATGCGCACCATCAACGTGCAGTACGCCTTAGTACACGGCGTCAGCGTGCCCCCACGTGGACAATCGGGGTTAAATGCCTTGTGCCGAGGACACAACGCGGGAGTCCGAATCGATCGCTCATACGGTGTCACCCATCCGAGGATTAACCGGCTCGACGTTGCTCAACCCTTTACCCAACGTAACGGTCAAAACCGGCCAGCGATATTCTCAAAAATCGCCAATTAATTTTCATTATTTTTTTTATTTTTTGTCTCAAAAACATAGGTTATGACCCCTCGTTGGAACGAGCTCGTTGAGCTCGTTTCAACGAGGGGTCATAACCTATGTTTTTGAGACAAAAAATGAAAAAAATTAGTTATTCAAGAATTTTTTTTGCAAGTGTCGTCTGCTTTTCATGTTAGGTAAAGGGTTAACTTCGGTGATCTGACGAGAACCGATTACCGCAACGCCACCGCGCCTCCTCAATTCTACTTTCGAAACCAACTTAAACACAACGTTACGATGTTGATGCTGACTCATATTGGACTTCAGTGTTGTGAGCGATATCTTCCACAATGAGCTATTTGATTATGTGACTTGAACAAGGCAACTTTTAACCCTTTACCTAACATGAAAAGCAGACGACACTTGCAAAAAAATCTTGAATAACTAATTTGTTTCATTTTTGTCTCAAAAACATAGGCTATGACCCCTCATTGGAACGAGCTCGTTCCTACGAGGGATCATAACCTATGTTTTTGGGATTAAAAATGAAAACATAATGAAAATAAATTGGCAATTTTTGAGAATAGCGTTGGCCGGTTTTGGCCGTTACGTTGGGTAAAGGGTTAACGATCACAAGTTTAGTAAATAATATAGGTTTTGGGCTGTGTGTTGTGTCTTATTGGAACATATACGTTATTATGATGAATTGAAAGTAACGTGGCTTCGCGACTCTGTTGAACATTAGATCCGAGCCGCAAACCTCAGACCATGTTAAGTCAATTATTACCACTTTAGCGGGCGTTCTCTCGTATATTAACGGAGTTAAGCGGGGCGGTAAGCCATGAAACCGGAAGCGAGCCGCGGGCGTTAATGAAAACAAACTCCATTAACAGCCCGCTGCCCCCTTCCGGTCAAGGTAATAACAGTAATAATATGATTTTGTCGAGCGTCCCGGTTTATTAACGGCCCTCGAGGAATGAATAACAGCCCTCTGGCTTATTAACGGCCCTCGACTTTGTCTCGTGCCGGTAATAAACCCTCGGGCTGTTATTCATTCCCCTTGGGCTGTTAATAAACCGTAACGCTCTCCAAACTCATGTTATTGTTATATTCATCACAATAACTTATAATATTAATGGAAAGGATAGAGTTTGTAATATATGTCACGATGCGAACACTGTTGATGTAATTTACTGAACAAAAAGTTACAGAACACTAAAAGGTATTATTTTTAAATGGGTTAACCCTTTACCTAACGTAGCGGCAAAAACCGGCCAGCGCTATTCTAAAAAATCGCCAATTAATTTTCATTATTTTTTTCATTTTTTGTCTCAAAAACATAGGTTATGACCCCTCGTTGGAACGAGCTCGTCGAGCTCGTTCCAACGAGGGGTCATAACCTATGTTTTTGAGACAAAAAATGAAAAAAATTAGTTATTCAAGAATTATTTTTGCAAGTGTCGTCTGCTTTCCAGGTTAGGTAAATGGTTAAAACACAGAATGATAGTCAAACGTTCAAACTGATTTGGGAAAAAAATTGTTAAAAAGCCAGCGTCTGTATTTTTATACAACTCCACGGGAAAATGCTTGAAGTTTGTGAAATGATGTGCACATCGATGATACAAATTCGCTAACATTTCGAAATTTAAATTTTTATATGAAATTCCTTTACTCTTAGTGTTAAATTTACTGAAAGATTTAGGAAATTAAAGGGAGCTAACTTCCCTGTAAGTCTCTTTCGGTGACGTAACTTCTCAGCCATGACAGTCCTTCTCGCAATCACTCTGATTTCAGAAGACATTTTTTCAGTCTGTAACACTGGAAAATGAGTTTGTAATAAAATAAAATTGCATTAGACTGCTAAGGACAAATTTACCCGTAACCACACTGGAAGTCTCACAAAAACACTAAATAAGGGCAGCAATTCAAGCTAGTTCCCATTCCTCGGATATATACAGTACGTGGAGAGTGGATTGTAACTAAATCACCCACAGAGTGGAGTTATCACCCAAGCTATAACTTTCAAATTTTGTACATACTGTCAAAAAACACAAGCAATGTTTCAGCCAATGGACCTCCGGATTTAACCCGGAGGTCCATTGGCTGAAACTTTGCAGGTGCTGGTTGTGTTTTGTAACAACTTTGTAATTATTGCTCGGGTGGAATTTCCACTTTTCCCACGGATAGCCCTTTACACGACACGAATAGAAGACGACACTAGCTCAAAATAAATAAATAAATAATTAATAAATAAATAAATAAATAAATAAATAAATAAGACGTGAAAAAAGTCATAAAATTTGATAACCGATTTGTTTTTGTGAATAGAGATCTCCAGTTGTGGCCTCTGCATTTGGTAAAGAACTAACCAGAAAGTGGTCGAACCTCCTACCACTGCCCCACCTCCACACTGCATTGCTTGTAAGCTATTTTATGTAAAATTCTGATCCTCTTAATGTTACATTTACTCACTGCTTTAAGAAATTAAGGGGAGTTAACTTTCTCGTAAATCCCTTCCAATGACAAAAATTGTCAGCCATGTTTGAGCATACAATTATTTTATTCAATTTTTGTAGGAAACAAATACCCAACTAATAGGACCCTGCGAATTTTCGAGATTCGATTTCGAATCTCAAGTAGATGTTCGGTTCGGTTCGACTCGAAATCGGCTGCCCGATTAGTTTTTCTCGAATCTTTTTCATATGAATAGAGCTTTGTGTCAGTCATCTTCATCGTCTCACAAAACGTCATGTTCAAATGGAAATTGTACATAAATAATGTTGAAAATAAAAAAAACCTGAGTGTAACTTGGGCTACATCAACATAAATAACATCTGTACTTATGTCACCATGCTAATTCTAATATCACTAGTCCCTACCACTGTTAAAAACGAATTGAAGGTTTCCAAGCAACGATGCCGACGATGAACTATAACCACTCTTGGGTAATATTCCAACTACATCACCATTCGACGAAGGCCTGCCTTGATGATGTAGTTGGATTATTTTATCAGTCGGAACTTGATCCATCACAGTCGGAACAAATCGGGTTTATGGCACCCCAACCCCCATCGGTCATCTTCAAGACACCACTGATTCGATTTGTGGTTCGACTCGATTCGATTTCGAATAATAGACATGATTCGATTCGAGAAGTGACTCGAATCGACAACGTGTGATTCGCGGGGCCCTACTAATTAACGCCTGCATGTTATGCTTGATAGAGCATCAAATATCATATCTGCAGTGACAGAAATGCAATGCGAAGTTTGTTTTGAGGGATGTATTTGTTGGGGTTTTTTTGTTTTTGTTTTTTTTTTTTTTTGGGGGGGGGGGGGTTCTTTGCTTTTTTTTTTGGGGGGGGGGGGGATCTTTTTGTTTTTATGTTGTTTTTTTTGGTTTTGTCTCCATGTTTCTTGTTTTCTTTCTGTCCTATCCTTTTTATCTTTCTATCCTGGGAACATCCAGTTTTCTAGACTTATTTACCGCCCACTTGCAGTAAAATCGTTTTATCGAAAAAAATATGAGTGAATTCATTGAGCTTTGGTATGATACAGTGATCCCGACAGTCATTATACGTAATGGTACGGCAAATTGTCACACATAATGGAGTGGATAAAATATAGTCCCCTGGGAAAACTTATTTCTAATTCCGTTAAAAATAAATAACTGATTGAATTGCCATTCTTTGTCGAAGAGTACAAGAAACAAACTCGTCGCATAGTCGTAACATGTACCGGGTACGAAATGTTATATCCTATCATTTCGATTGCAAGAAATTTGCGTGTCAGGCGATATGACACATCTCGCCTGACACGCCATTTTTTTACCCAGCTACCGTACGGTCGCCGTGGATTGGTTACTTTCAACGGGTGCCCAGTATTTCCATGGACGCTATAATATTAGATTACAAACACAAGGTATAGAAATAATAAGAAAAAAATAATTAACGAAGCTCCGGGTACAAGCCGGTGCTTCATTAATTAAAGTCTTGATGCTGATGATTTTTATTACCTGGTAAAGGCACGCGATGCGTGGACATCACTGCCCACTTGTGAATTTCGACCAGTCTACGGCGACTGTATACTGTTGCACATTGTGGTTGTAACAGCGTTGTAGAAACATCGATTTTTTGGTGACTATAACGTTAAATGAGAGTACAGTTGTGGACTCCCAGTGAGACTGAGACAACGTTTTACATTAGGTTGGCAAAAAACATCAGATCAACAATTTCTTCATAACGTTGTAATCACGTCGTGAATGCCTTGTGGCAATACAAACGTTGAGCAACTTCTTACTGAGCGTTGTGCACACGCTATTGAATTTATTTTTTATATTTTTGTTTATTGGCGTTTAAATAAGGAATGATCGTTTGTTTCTGTCTATTTCTTGAGCTATGAACCCCAAAAAACAAAGGCCAAACTGTATAAATGAGCGTAGCCCATTTACACTATGTTTGGCCTTTGTTTTTGGGGGTTCGTAACTCAAGAAATAGACAGAAACAAACGAGTATTCCTTATAGTTAAACTTGATGGGCAATAAATTTAAACAAATAAAAGCCAGGTCGCATCATGCTTTGTAGTGATAACTGAATAAAAAGGCATAGTTTTCTAAAATTCTGCTTGAAATAACGATACATTACTCTGAAACATGTTCTTGTGTCATTAAAAAAATTAAGTGACCAATTAATTGAGCAAGTTAAAAGGGGCGTCATAGGCCACAACCACACAAAACTTCAATCTCCTTTTCCTCTTCACGGAGGGGGGGGGGGGGGGGGGGGGCAGGTCATTCAAACCAACACTGAGTTAAATTTAATTCTGATTTTGACCAGAAACTGAAAGCATATTTTGTAGATGGGGAGTTCGATATAAACCGAGATGACATGAAGTTGGTTGAACTTTGTCTCAGAAAGAGTTCATTCAGGCTATTTGGAAATTGGAAAGTTTTGTTCGCGTGAGTTTTGTTTGTGGATTATTATGACCGGCCATTGTTTATGTTTGATTAGGGTAAAACGATGAACGCAGATGATCACCTATTGCCTGTAAACAAATTGAACATGGAATAAAAAGCATGATAAGGATTTCATTGTTTATTAAATTTTATTTTGAAAGTCTTTTTAATATGAAGAAATAAATATTAATTACTTTTCATGTTGAAATAATATGAGCATGCAGGGGTTCTTTTCCATTCACCCAGTGCAACGTAATTTTTACGACAGACATTCGTGGCGTGGTTTAGGGCGGGCCTAAATGTGTTTGTATCGGTTCATTGTGTTATGAAAAAAAGAAAGAAATACTTTAGTTAATCATCTTGCCTGAAAATGCATGAACCGAAAAAAAAGTTTAATTATAGTCTCACGTTCCTGCATAATGGCTGATCGTCACCACAACATCGAGATAAGGTCAAGTACAACCAATCGTTTATACCCTAGTTGACTATTTTAGATGACTTTCATCCCCAAGCATTGGTGATTGGGTTCCATTTTACCAGTAAAATCTAGCCTGTTTACCGCAGTAAACAAGCACTACTTCACTTCCCGGGGTTTCCGCGGAGAACACACTGTTGAAAAGTACGGACAATACAACCATCTTACATTTAACAACCTCCTACTTGACGCTGTTGCCACCCTGTGGCGACATTGCAGTTGTTTTGGCAGCCAAGACTTGTCTAGAAAGAACTGCCGAAGACATTTAAAATGTAATTTGCTAGTTTCTCCAGATACACCATGTCGGGGCGTATGTTTTATTGCAATAAAAATGGTCAACTCAAGTCGGAATTCGGCTCTTAACTCTTTACCCTACGAATCGGTCAAATCCGCCCGCGTAATATGCAAATTCAGCAGCTGAAAAAATACTATTTTTCGGAAAATTTCAACAAAACCATATCATGTGACCCCTCTTTGGAACGAGCTCGTTGAGCTCGTTCCAAAGAGGGGTCACATGATATGGTTTGTTGACATATTTTGAAAAATTAAAAAATTAAAAAAAATTATATTTAAAATAATAACTTTTGATGTCGTCTGCGTTGGCTATAAGGTTAACAACTTTTTAATTGACACTGTGGAAACGTTGCGTAAACATTGTGGCAACACAAATATCTTGCCTTTTGGGAAACGTCTTAATTAACATTACAGACTTGTTGTAGAAACCTTCGCCAGGGGTAAATGCGTTGTGTCCTTGGGCAAGGCACTTAATTCCGATTACCCACGTGGGGCCGCGTTAGTCCTCGGATGGGTGACCGTCTGAGCGATCGATACGGACTTCCGTGTTGCGTCCTTTTGCCAAGGCACTTCACCCCGATTGTCCACATGGGGGCACGATGACGCCGTGTACTAAGGCGTAATGCACGTCGATGGTGCACCTGTCTTCAACCAATGCTAATCCTGCTTGTGTGGAGTTCATTCGTTGGGGAGTATGACAGTTGCCCGCCGTTCTTGGGTGGTCCTCTCCGGGTACTCCGGTTTCCTCCACCCGTAAAACTGTCCGGCACGAGGTGACTCTGCTTGTCGATAGTGTCATTAAACTTCAAAAAATAAATAAATTAATAATGTTTCAAGATCCTGTATATATTTACACCTGGTAATGAGCCTTTTTGATGTTGCTCAGCGCCTTGGAACTTTTTAGCATTGCGATATGTGCACTGTATAAATTGTATTTATTATTATTAAAACACCTCGTACCTAACACATCTTGATGTAACTTGTACCCAATTAAATGCTTGCGTTGCAAATTTCACCATCATGCAAACTAAAAAATCGTCTAACCTGTCTGTCAGTTCCAATCCAGAGACGCCATCGAGGCGAAAGAGTACAAAATAAATGAGTAAGTGAACTTTGGCGGAAGTAATACATGACAGTACAATATTTTTTATAGTTTAGACACGACAGGTGTATTTGTCTCACTGCCATAGGTGTACAAAACAAAGCATCTATTTCTAACTCACTAATAACCCAATTAATCATTTACAAGAATTTTTAACCCTGTGCTCAAGACGACTAGATTTTGATATTTACCAAAAGCTTCTTGAATAAGCCTCTCGAAAATGTTAATCGCTTCTAGGTTATTTCTTAAAGTCAGTAACGGGGGAGGGGAGGTCTTATTTTCGGTTTTTTAAAGTTTTTTGACGATATAATAAACTTGAAATACATCCCTATATTTGTTTTATTATTCATCATCCCCCCCCCCCCCCCCAGTTTGAGATGTATTGGTAACTCGAATAGATTAACCAATGAACGGCCATAACTAATGACCGAGGACTGAGGAAAGCAACAATCAACAGTGACCCCGTATTAATTCGGATTTTCCTGCCTTCCCTTGCACAAGCGAGAAAACTTTGTGTTCACAGTTCGTTGATATTTAGTTTTCAAAATAGGCGGAGTTTGCTCGCCAATGCGTGTCGTTTATTGCAATCGCTCTTCCGAGCGATCGAGCGGAAGGCTGGTCATTCTAGTCATGTACCGGGTCAGATAGTTTCGAAATTTAACCCTTTACCTAACATTAAAAGCAGACGACACTTGCAAAAAAAAATTCTTGAACAACTAATCTTTTACATTTTGTGCCTCAAAAACATAGGTTATGACCTCTCATTGGAACGAGCTCGTTCCAATGAGGGGTCATAACCTATGTTTTTGAGACAAGAAATGAAAAAATAATGAAAATTAACTGACGATTTTTGAGAATAGTGATGGCCGGTTATGGCCCATACGTTGGCCTGTATCTACCACTCTTTTGGGTTATTCCGAGGTACGCAAGTCATCTTTGTAACATCATTTTTGTAATACATTTCTTTTTTCTCTATTTTTGAGTGGTTTTGTTTATTATATATATCCTTTGCACCGGGGTATAGTAATCTCAGTGTTTCATTTCATAAGCTTTTCACGCCGTCTTTAGCTTGTTTTCGGTAGCAGGGGTGACGTTTTATGAGGGCGAGGTCCGAACACCTGTGATGCGCGTATGAGTGGGTTTCAGATTTCAGGTTTCCAGTCTTAAATTATAAAAAGGTGTTTTTTGTTGACCGTCTCGGCAGACTTCATAGGTTTATTTTGTTGCAAGATACATTGTATATAGAATATCATAAATATGTGTGCTGAATAAACGCCGCTATCTGATGTTGCTAGCGCGGCCCGTTTGCAACGAGTGTTTAAGTATGTTATATCGGGGAATAGGGAATGCTTCAATAAACCGACGCTGGTGATATATTAACCAGTTGAACCGTGCTGATATATTCCATGTCGGTTAAACTGAAGTAATTGGAAGAGTCCATATTTATTATTTAGGGGTAGACCAATTTATATTTTCAACGTGCAGCCTTAGGGCGGGGTGCGGGAATAGAGTCCCAGGGCAGGCCTTCCTGGGAATTGGGTGGTGAGGTGTTGGATCCAATGTAGAAGGCAAGGGAAGAGGTGCGAGTTTGTCACTCTCGCTCGCCCTGTTGGGTCACCTAAATAGTGATTGCCTGTGGTTATCACTAGTGATCACATGAACCGAGATAAGGATAAGGGGTGTATGAGGTGAGGCCTTACTGAGGCCTCACCTCACACCCCTCTTTTCCTCATCTCGGTCGAAGTGATCACTTGTGATCACCACAGGTTATCACTAGTGATTGCCTGTGGTTATCACTAGTGATCGTTCTACCAATATGAGGGATAAGAGAGGTGTGAGGTGAGGTCTCAGTAACGCCTCACATCGCACTCCTCTTATCCTCATCACGGTTAAAGTGATCACTAGTGATCGCCTGTGGTGATCACATGTGGTGATCACTAGTGATCATTCTACCCATATGAGGATAAGAGGTAGCGACAGTAGTAACAGCGGGTGGCATCCGGGGTTGTATCGTTTTAGGAGCGTCGTAGGGAGGCACACGTAAGCCAGGTGGGTAATGGAAACGGCAGTGAATTACACTGGCAGAGCCAGCGGACGCAGGTCAGCCCGCCCAGGACTGGTTATCCCCGGTGGCACACGAGCAGACCATACGAGACCCCTGAAACGATGATTCCCGGGGGTCACCCGCTGCTACTACTGCTAGTACCTCATAACAGAGGCCTCACCTCGCGCGCCTCTTACCCTCATAAGAATGGTCACCATTGATCACCACAGACGATCACCAGTGAGGTGATCCGACGGTACGAGCGAGAGCGACACAGTCGTCTTTCTTCCAGAAGTCCTTGCCTTCCACATTTGACCCAACATCTCATCACCCCTTCCAAGGAAGACCTGCCCTGGGAGCTTATCCGCGCATCCCGACCACGAGCGACACAGTTCCCCGACGACACAAACCCAGAGGAGAAACTTCGACAAGAAGACCTCCCTACGGTACCCACAATCCCATTCATGTGTGACCTGGTGACTCTTCCTAGTGACCCTATCTCTAGCTTCCCCCGTCACCCACGGAAACCTGTTTTGTCCAGAAGCCCCATCCTCCTCCATCCAGTAACCCGCGCCTCACCTCACACCCCTCTTTTCCTCATACGAGGAGATGATCACTAGTGATCATCACAGGCGATCACTAATGATCATCACAGGCGATCACTAATGATCAGTCGAACCGAGATAAGGATAAGAGGGGTGTGAGGTGAGGCCTCACCTCATAGGCCTCATCCTCATACTGAAGATGTTCACTATAGGGCTATGAGGGCAAGATGAGGCCAAGGGGTGGGTGCTATGAGTCAGGAAAGGCCATGAGGTGGGGGCTAAGAGGGTAGGAGAGAGCTATGAGTTAGAGCCTCATTGAGGCCTCTCCCTATAGGCATCCTGTACTCGTGTGGGGCGAAGCTCACAAAGGTCCGTTTGGGTAAGTTTCGGTAGGATTCGGTCCAATAAAAGTCCAGTTGGGGTAGGTTTGGGTCGTTGTTGGGTTGTTTTGGGAGATTCGATGTACTCCCATTGAATCGAACATACCCAACAGAGCATGTCCCTGTCTAACAACAAGGTCATTGGGCCCCATCGCAGTCTTGTGCTACCCCTTACAACCAAGATGGCAGCGCCCATAGTCAAAGTGGCAGGCATGAAGAGAGCGTCAACATAGAAAAACGTGCAGCGCATGCACAGTGGGACAACGTATCCATGGGAATGTCGTCACAAGATGGCCGCTCACACGGGCTACCATGGCAACCTCACCCCACCCCTTTCGGTTAAATTGACTGATGACGTCAGATGAGAACCTGCATGAGAACCTGCTAAATGGGGAAGATGTCAACATCACATACTACTAAGGTCCAAGGCTCGAGGAGTTGGAATCTCCTATAATTGGCACGGATAGGCACGTGCCATTTCAGATATATGTGTGCGCATTTGCACGGTACACTACATATCACCACGACAATGACTTCGCAAGGTGGTAGGTTACTTTTTCACCCAATAATAAGCAAGGGTGTGGCATTACTACTGAACATGCGCGACAATGGTTTGGTTTGATAATCATCATTGGATTATTGGTGTTTATGACACTTTAATAGCTGAGGTCATATTGTGTCGAAGGTAGTTTTACGTGTGGAGGAAGCCGGGGTAACCGGAGAGTACCACCGAGCTGTGGCGAGTAACTGTCAACTCTCCAATGTACTAATCCCACATGAGAAGAGTTAGCATTGGTTATTGGTATGTGTGCTATCAACATGCGATACGCCTCGCCACATGGCGCAACCGTGCTCCCAAGCGGTCAGTTGGGATTGAGAGCCTTCCCCAAGAACACAACGCAAGTTACCCCGACCAGGCATCAAACTCACAACTTCCGATCTCAAGACCAACGCTCTAACCACTGAGGAACCGTGTTCCCGATAATCATGACTGAACGTCACGTATCGCATTACTTGCAGATTACCTCATATTTCACACTGACGAAAATTGTAACAATAATAGGTGATTGTTGTAATAAAAGTGGTGAGCGAGGGGTTTTTTTGTTACAAAAATGTGCGATGGTAGTAACAAAAGTGGTGAGCTCATTTTGTAACAAAAATGGTTGATTTTGTAACAAAAGTGATGAGCTGTAACAAATGTGGGCAAGTGTTGTAACAAAAGTGGTGAGCTGTAACAATAGTGGTTTGTTGTAACAAAAGTGGTTGCCACATACGTTACGGGTCACTCGAGGTAAGACGGGATCGCACTTATGAAATCCCTATTTGGAATCCCTACAGAATCCCTTCTGGGGAAACGTCGGTGGTTATAGAATCCCTTTTTAGTCGTATGTGCCTATGTGCTAGTGCACAATGTGTCACATTGTGCCTTTTCACATAAGCACATATTGGCATATCCAGCATGTGCTTTTGTGCTACATGTAATGTGTACAATAGAACATAAACATGTTTAGGGAAGCCAGACTAAATAGAACTAAGAAGTCATAACAGAAGAGCTTTTAGATACATAGGTAGAAACCGAGAATTTACTGGGAAATCAGAGCCAAGTAAACAATTATGGGGTTGTTTGCAGTAATTCCACGAAGTAAATATGGATTCGGGGGGGGGGGGGGGGGGTCCGAACCAGAAAAACCACTCTAGTTCAATAAAACTTACCCCCGGGGACCCCTCGATCCTATAACACTACGTGCAGCTCTACTACAAAATATTCTGGGGGAAATCCGTAGTAAATAAAGTCAATTTCGGTAGTTTGGGATGGATTTTGGTGATTTGGAGAGATTGTCGGGTTGTTTGTGGTAATTAGATTTACTCCTATTCAATCGAACACACCCTCCGAACCTATCCTATAAGAAGCCTTTGGGTAACATAGTAACCACGCGCTACCATAGAAAACAAGATGGCAGCCTCCAGTACACAAAATGGACGACGGAAACACGCTAACCCACCGAGCTCCCCCAAATATGGGATGACCGGGTACATGGTATACTACTTATACTGTTTCCAATAGTTTTACCTCTCGGTAGTTCTAAAATGACCGTGCACTATTCCCGCGCACTTACCCTTTCTAAAAATCACCGTTGAAAATTCTAGGACGTTCTACTGACGCACGCAACTCGCCCTTTTAAGAGATCACTTTCCGAATTTCTGTTTAGTTATTTCCAGCATGAAAATGTCTGTCTTGGGCCAATTCCTTGACAATAGGTAGTGTTCTTTGGACTGGAATCCTGATTGGTTGCAAGATTCTTTCTAGAATTGTTCGATACAATATATAATAATTACCGCGCAGCTTGCCGCACTCTAAAATTAGCTGGGTTAAAAATCAACCCAAATCAACAAGGTTGAGTATATGAACAAAATTCGGTTCATATTCACTCAATCCGGTTGATTTGGGTTGATTTTTAACCCAACTGATTTTAGAGTTTGTTGACTGTGTCAAAATAGAGGTCATCCATGAAGAATAGTCCATGCGCTTCCGGTGCGTGGACTATTCTCCCTCGTGGACTATTATTTTAGCATAGTCAACTTCAAGCCGTGCAATAAGACAGCACGTTGAAAATATGAATGGGTCTGTTCTTAATATTTTTTAGCATTCTTTCAATCAATCTCTTTAACCCTTTACCCAACGTAACGGACAAAACCAACCAGCGTTATTCACAAAATTCACCATTCAATTTTTATTACTTTTCCATTTTTGTCACAAAAACATAGCTTATGACCCCCTCATTGAAACGAGCGCAACACGCTCGTTCCAATGAGGGGTCATAAGCTATGGTTTTGACGTAAAAAATAAAAAAAATTAGTGCTTCAAAAATTTTATTTGCAAGTGCCGTCTGCTTTTCGTGTTAGGTAAAGTGTTAAGCAGGAGACCATTCTTGCAAAATCAAGACAGATTGCTCAATTTTAAATGCATTATAGTCAGTTGTATATAGATAATAAAACAAATAGCAAAATTTCTTAAAATAAACAAGTTGATTATCCCTGAAGCAATAATTCCCATTGTTTGAAACCCTGCCGGGTCATGTTACATATAACATTACAAAGCGATGGAATTTAATTTTTGATGAGGAATACAAATCTTTTCGAGCTAATCATTTCAGAAAACAGTGGATATTCTCTCACGATTGTTCGAAATGTATTATCTGATTCGTATCCCATGCAATCCATTACAAAATGTATCTCATCTTCTACAGCTCTGGAGTCACATACACGGCAAAGCCTTTCGTTGAGAGGCAAAGGTGGCTGTGTGTGTCTACCTTTCTCTACAAGTAATTTGTGATTACTTATTCTCAGACGAGTGAACATATTTTTAGCATCCAACGACGTGGTGTTCAAAAGATACGGTTCCAAACTGAACGTTTTTTGAACACCCTGTATGTTCTCAATTTATTTTTATCGTTCTTTTTACTGTTGTCGTTGATGTCGTGTCAGAATCGCTCAAAGTGGGCGTTTTCTAAGGTCATTCTGAAGCTCTTAACCCTTTAACCCAACGTAACGGCCAAAACCGGCCAATGCTATTCTCAAAAATCGCCAATTAATTTTCATTATTTTTTTCATTTTTTGTCTCAAAAACATAGATTATGACCTCTCGTTGGAACGAGCTCGTCGAGCTCGTTCCAACGAGAGGTCATAACCTATGTTTTTGAGACAAAAAATGAGAAAAAATTAGTTATTCAAGAATTTTTGTTGCAAATGTCGTCTGCTTTTCATGTTAGGCAAAGGGTTAATGTCAGACATTCTGGTCGTATCATTTTCTCTGTTGTGAGTTTTTACAAACCGCTGACATTTAACAAATACTGAGTCGCTCTTTGAGTATTTCTCATATTCCGTTCTCACCTCACTCAGTAAAAGGGACGATGGTAACTGGTACAATTTCTTATTATTTTATCATGCGAAGTGCTGCATCTATGTGTAATGGGTATCGTCCAACTTCAGCCCGTACAGCATGGTTGGAAGATTTGTTGCCCACACCCAGTAGTAGCTTGCAAAACTGAAGATGGACATTTTCACATGGTGTGTTATCGAAGGATACGTTATTTAACTCAGCAGCCCAAATTTCATTTCCGTAGAGTACAATGGGTTTTATAAGGGAATCAAAACGTTTTTAAGGAAGTGGATATTAGTGGAGACCATTCGTTCCTAAAAGCAGTTTGCAGACTATGAAGTGCCTTTAGGTCTTTAATACTCAACTCCTTCTGTGCGTTTTGTATTTTATCTGTATTTGTAAAAGTAAACCCAGATATGTATACTTGGAAGTTTGTTCTAAAAGTTTAGAGCCAATATAAAACTTTGGGGTATACTTCATTGTGCGTGAGTTAAAAATCATAATTTTAGTTTTATCGATGTTCACACTTACAGCATTTTGTCTGGTATATTCTTCTAATTTCTCTAAACAATGCCGGAGGCCGGAAGGAGAGTCTGACATTAAAGCCAAATCGTCAGCAAAGAGTAAGCCGTTAATTCTGGTGTTGTTAACCGCAACGGGGGAACAGTCATCGTCAAAATGTAATTTTATGTCATCGATGTATATTTTAAATAATGTCGGAGAGACCCCGCAGCCTTGCCTCACGCCAATAGTAGGTAGATAGGCGGACCTACTCCATCCTTTGTTTTGACTTGGTAGTAGCTTGAGCTGTATAAGGATTGTAAAATGTTTAACATTTTGTCACAGATCCCTATGTTTCTTTGCTTTACGAATAGAATATCTCTGTCTACAGTGTCAAACGCCTTCCTGAAGTCTACAAAGGCAGCATACAGCGGTCGTTTAATTATTTTATATTTGTTAATCACCGTTTTGAGTATGAAAGCCCCATCAATCGTGAGACGACGCTCCTGTCGAAACCCAAACCAAATATCACAAAAAAAAAAAATGTCCCCAAGAAAGCTGTTAATCCTTTCGTTAATCACTTTATTAACCCTTTACCTAACGTAACGGCCAAAACCAGCCAACGTTATTCTAAAAAATCACCAACTGATTTTCATTATTTTTTTCATTTTTTGTCTCAAAAACATAGGTTATGACCCCTCGTTGGAACGAGCTCGACGAGCTCGTTCCAACGAGGGGTCATAACCTATGTTTTTGAGACAAAAAATGAAAAAAATTAGTTATTCAAGAATTATTTTTGCAAGTGTCGTCTGCTTTTCAGGTTAGGTAAAGGGTTAAACAAAAAATGAAGTGTAGATGCGTATGTGCAAACGCATTTTTGAATCGACAAATCATTCCATAGTTACGGCCCTTGTTAATGGGTAGATTTTCATCGCAAAAGTTTGTCGGTCTACTTTCTGCATGTTTCATTGTATTTCAGAAAACAAACGGATGTTAAGATATGATAATCAAAAATAGATATGGACAAGGAAGAGATCTGGATTCGACGATTGTTTCTAAAGTTATTCAATTGTTATATCCTCTTTGATTTTTTATTGGCGTTTTATCCAAGTGGTATTAAAAACCAGTTTTAAATGTGGATGCACATGTGGGAAGAATTTCATAACAAACGTTCTCCTCCAGCATTCTCGATTGGAATTTTACCAAATTTGGTGTGAAGTATGAGTGTGAGTTGTAGATGCGAACATGGACATGAGCGTTTGATTCTATGTTTCTTTTTAGTAATCCTCATTTTGTGTTATTGTAATTTCTTTCTGTCGCCTGTTATTGATTCAAGGTGCATCTTTTAATAGTGAGGTTGGCGTGAAGCTTCAGATAATAGTAATAAATAGGTTATAAAAATAATCCGTTAATCTAAGCGTAATATGGGTATTATAGTTTAAAAAGCCGGTGTGGGATTATTATTATTCCTGATGGATGAGGGTGTGAGATGGGAAAATCTCACACAATGGCAAGATATTTGGTCCAGACACTCGGCTTGCCGAGTGTCTGGACCAAATATCTTGTCCCGAGGGTGAGATTTCCCCATCTCACACCCACCCCCATCAGGGATAATTTTTCTCCCCCACCAAAACACACTGACGTCATCAAAAGTAATCCAGGGGCACATGTAGCTATATGGAACAATTTTCTTGTCAATTTCTGAAAAAAATGATTTGCTTATCGGAAAGAGCGCACAAAAGTCCTGTATATACCGTATATACCACGAAATTAAATCCCAACGCCGGCAAGACAGGTTTTAAAGATTTGTAGCGAAATGAGCATTGACATATCCCGATGACGTCAGTCGGGCGCGTGCATCAATCCATCGATGGAAACTCTGCACAGTCATTTGACATTATTTGCTTTCCATATTTAAGTTCCTTCAAATGTCGATCGTGCGATAATAAAATAGTCCGAGCGCTTATTAAGTATGCTAATAAATCGATCATGTGGGCCATGTGAAATAGATCACACGGTCTTCTCACACGAGACACGCATATCTTGCATATGAAGTGGGGGGAGAAATGAATGTCACCAGTCTGGGCCCAATACTAAAATACTTTACAGTAGTATTTCTAGAATTGTATTTTCTAGTTATGACTAGAAAATACAATTCTAGAAATTCTAGAAATCTTTTACCCAACGCAGACGATATCAAAATTTATCATTTTAAATATCCTTTTTTCAAATTTTTCAAAAAATTTCAACAAAACCATATCATGTGACCCCTCGTTGGAACGAGCTCGTCGAGCTCGTTCCAACGAGGGGTCACATGATATGGTTTTGTTGAAATATTTTGAAAAATAGTATTTTTTCAGCTGCTGAATTTGTATATTACGCGGGCGGATGTGGCCGATTCGCTGGGTAAAGGATTAAATGGGTTGAAATGATGAACCATTGGTATTTTCAAAGATGTGGCAATTTGCCAGTTGGCAAACTGCCATATCTTTTAAAATGCCAATGATTAATTTTAGTCAGTTATATTAATAAGTAGAAAACACAATTCTAAAAAATACAATTGTCAAAATGTTATAGAATTGGTCCCAGCAGACTCTCATGTTCGTATAGCTGTACGACTGACTTATTACTACTACTTGTGTGAATTGACAGCGATTTTGCCACCTGCATGAAATAAAGGAGGATATTTACAGTTTTTGACCAGGTTTATCAGACTTAACACATGTGACCATGGCTGACAATAGTCGCCATTGAAAGATATTTACAGAAAAGTTAGCTCTCCTTAATTTCCCAAAGCTGTCAGTAAATTTAACATTAAAGGTATGGGAACTTCACATAAAAAAAGAAATTTCGAAATATTAGCGAATTTGCATCATCGATGTGCGCATCATTTCACAAATTTTTGACAATTTTGTTTATTGGCGTTTTATCCAAGTGGTATTAAAAACAGTTTTAAATTTGAATGCACATGTGGGAAGAATTTTCCTTATACACATTTAACAATGTTTTGTTTTGGCCTTTAACAATTTTTTCCCAATCAGTTTGAACGTTCAACTATTATTCTCTGTTGAAACCCATTTAAAAATAAGAAAACGGCCTTTTCACCATTTTTGATGCTTCTGTCCATCATATCAACAGTGTGCGCACAGTGACATATAATACAGATAGCGGTCTTTCTATAAATATGGAAGTCTGGGAAGAATAAAAATTTCTGTAAAAACAGTAAAATAAAATTTCATGAACGTATAATTGGAAGGGCGGGTAGGTGGTCGTTGTGGCCAGAAAAATCAATTTTTTTCGTGGTCTAAAATTGTTTTTTTCCTTTCATTCTTTTAATGATTTTATAGGTTTTTTAGGACAGGTACATCCCTATAAATGTTGATTTTGTCATATTTATAGATCTGCAGCAATCATTCAATTAGTCATTAGTCACCTTTTCAACCAGTTTGAACTTTATAAGCAGAAACAGAAAGAAACGAAATCATAAGAATCCTGTAAATTTCAATACATTTTTCGTTTTTTTTTCATATTTTCACTCCGCAAAAAATGACACCTCTGAATGTGTGCGCAGTGTCTGATATGAACTGTGGGACTGCGGTTTATTGGCCGAAAGCCTACTGGACAAAAACAACACCTAATCAAGTTGCTGGATTAACCCTTTACCCAACGCAGACGATATCAAAATTTATTATTTTAAATATCATTTTTTAAAATTTTTCACAAAATTTCAACAGAACCATATCATGTGACCCCCTCGTTGGAACGAGCTCGACGAGCTCGTTCCAGCGAGGGGTCACATGATATGGTTTTGTTGAAATTTTTTTAAAAATAATATTTTTTCAACTGCTTAATTTGCATATTACGCGGGGGGATGCGGGCGATTCGTTGGGTAAAGGGTTAATACATGTAAGGAACTATGGTTTATTCCCTGAACGCCTACTGAACAGTTCAATTCAATATACAAAATAACACTAGCTAATGGATATATTTTTATTGAAAATAACTGAAACAAATTAAAAACAAATTAAATTAAACACGGGGATTACATCGCTTGCAATTGTTATGCTTTATAATATTGGCAAAATCCAATATTTTACATTTCTCTAGCATAAGATGAACAATGAATGAATGAATGAATGAATGAATGAATGAATGAATGAATGAATGAATGAATGAATGAATGAATGAAAGGAAGGAATGAATTATAATATCTTTTAAATCATATAAATTTATAATGAATACAGTAACTGGGATGCAGAATCTGCATATAACATCAGGTCGGTGGTTCTATTCTGGTATCTTTCTTTCAAAATGGATAAACAGCGGTCAGTGTTTAAGTACCTCTTAGCACGTGGGCGACGAGTTCCTCCTGCAGCTCTCTGTTGATGTCATTGGCATTCTGAACGTCCTTAAACATCTGTATTGCAGTGAAGACATTTGGGTGGACATGTTGAGTTATCTTTTTCAACTCACTGTGCACCCCTCAAGACTGTTGGTGGTGAGGGGGCCCTCGGTTCCAAAATGGTTCCAAAGTGATCTGTCTCCTTCAACTCATTGCTCCGTCACATAGTCGGCGAATGACAGTGTCTGTTCAGTTACATCGTCATCGTCTCTGTATTCCAAGGCCTGGAACCAGACATCTTCAATGACATCCAAAGGAACAAGTCGAAGAATGGCTGCTCGTTTTTCTTATGACTTCACATCGCCGTTGTCTCAGTAAGAAATCTGTAGGCCTGTGGTTTGTGCCTTCCGAGCCCCAAATACGTTGTGTGCAGTGAAAGAAGCCTCCTTTTATGGTGATATCTGGAAAGATCTGTCTAAGTTGTGGGCTGTTGTTTCAAAGTCTCAATAGACCCCATAATCCACCAACTTGATTAGGGTATTGTTTTAGTCCAGTAGTCGTTCGGGGAACACACCGGGACTGTCAATGACATTCCCACAGTTCCTAACAGTCACTCGGCTCGTTTTTACAACACATTTTTGAAATAAAATAATAAAATTGAAAGAAAAATCTCTCTGTAAATTGTACGTGCAAGCTAAAGATAATTATAACCCTTTACCTAACCTGAAAAGCAGACGACACTTGCAAAAATAATTCTTGAATAACTAATTTGTTTCATTTTTTGTCCCAAAAACATAGGTTATGACCCCTCGTTGGAACGAGCTCGACGAGCTCGTTCCAACGAGGGGTCATAACCTATGTTTTTGAGACAAAAAATGAAAAAAATAATGAAAATTAATTGGCGATTTTTGAGAATAGCGCTGGCCGGTTTTGGCCGTTACGTTTGGTAAAGGGTTAAAGAACGAAAAGGTATACTCAATCAAATTCACTAAAAATAATAGAAGTCATTCAACCCCAGAATACCCGAAAATAGAAGGAATAATGCATTTTTATAATCACATGATGGGGATCTAATTGTTATGAAGCACACTGTCAAAAATATTTAGTGGAACACCACCTGGGAAACCTGACTAATACGTTGGTCTGTTTTTGGTATCTCATACTCCATATTTGTTTAACATGAATACAAGCAGATACAACTCTATGTTCAATTCTGGAAGTTTGGATTTGTGAAAATAAAATCGCTTTTCAACATCTGATCAACTGTCATCATTTGATTGCCCTTGTCACATTATCCAAACTTTAAATACACAGAACGACGCACGCGTGTGAATGGGTTAATCGATATGGCACGAGTGTCAGCGCGGAAGGATAAAATGAGAGGCCGCAGGCTTCCAAGTTTTATCCTTCCGCGATGGCACAAGTGCCATATCGATTAACCCATTCACACGCGTGTGTCGTTCTGTGTTTATTACACGTCCTCACATCTATAATAAATAATCATTAGAAGGGCACTCAGCAATTCATTTGACAACTATCAACAAAAAGAACACATTTCATCGCCAACCAAATTTGCGAGGAGAACCCGTGTTACTATTTCGTCCCCTGAGTTCCAATGTGTTCTATGTGCCTACTGGCACATAGAACACATTGGAACTCAGGGTACCATTTTTAGCTATCGCTAGCGATTCAAATTGTAACTGTGGTGCACGATTTGTAGAAAATTCCAGTGAAATTTCGCTTCTGTTTAAAAATAGTCCGTTAACGATGTCCGTTCCGCACATATGTGCGGAACAGATTTTCATGTTTTGCGTGGTTTAGTGTTGTGAGGATGGGGATTACATAGAACAGGCGAGTAATAAATCCTTAATACTGTGAGGATATGGGTACGTAGACCACAAACTTGCAGAATACTCACCATATTTTGCAGACGTTCTTCAATACGACATGTTAATCAACTTCCTGTGAAGACGATGGACAAATAATAATGTATTAAATGATATATCATTGGAGACCACCCCTGTCAACATTTGTAAATTGAAGTGAACACCGAGTAGGACTGTGAATATCTATTAAAGGGGTGAGTGTCAGAAACTGGTCAGAAAAAACTGTCGAAAATGGAAAAAGATGGTGAAAGGGGTGGGTGGGTGGTCTAACATGTCGAAAGTTAAAAATCATGATATGTTCCTAAAGATTTTTCCGCCCCCCCCCCCCCCCCCCACACACACACTCACACTAGTACTGAAATGGTTAACCGGGTAATCAATTTGAAACCAGTTACCTACCTAATCTATTAGAAAAACCGTCAACCGGTTATCCGAAATATTGATAGTGATCGTCATTCACGGTTAATACGTAGTACATCTGTCGCTTCCCCCTTGGGATAGATTACACCTCGAACCCGCGTTGTATATATTGAGAAATAATCCACTTTGTCGTTCAAGACTTCGTTAATGATTGGAAATTTCCGTGAGTACTGAGTAGTCCCTGAAAGTATTCCGTAGTATGTATACTAACGAACGTTGTCGTGTACTCGACAACGTTCGTTGGTATGCACACTACGGAATAGTTTAAGAGAATATTGCTTTCCAATTCCTATAGTTTTGATTCCATATTCAGTGAAATAATGGCCACGGATTATCCGGTTATAGATCTCGGTTAGTCGGTTGTGAAAATGGGCCAACCATTTCAGCCCCAGCCCCTCCCCATCCCTGTTTAGAATGGCAATTTCTACCGATGTGGTGACAGGAATACTATCCGGGAAAGGTGTTCAAACAGTCCGATTCGATATCTGTATCGATTCGCGAATAACGGTCGCTATTCGATTCGACAGTGTACGAATATTCACAGGGCCCTCTACTGCACGCCGATAGTGCACTTGCCTTAAACCACTGCTAACTGGTGCTGGGAGGTTTTGATTTTTCAGTTTCAGTCTCGGTTCGGTTTCAGGAAAAAAGCCTTAGTTTTGGTTCGATGTTTCTATGTGTTAAGAACAGATAGGATAGGATAGGAAAGGAAATAACACTTCAGCCTCCTTAACTTGACAAAAACACCGCAATAGGTCGTACGCCACTACTCACCACAAAGGCCCTGGGTGTATTGGGTTTAGCCTATCTTCCCTTTGATCATTCTTATGGGTTCCAGGGGATCAGTTATTAAGCCTATTTAATCAGGAAAAGGACAAAAAACTTAGTAACAAATGAATACAGTCCATCTAATCTATTTTGTGTTCACATTGTCATATTTTCTCCCTTATTGACTCGTCCACCGGACGAGTCAGTAAGGGAGAAAATGTGACAATCAGAACACGACGTATACTGCCCTTTGCCGGAGAGACAAAGTGTCGAAAGTCCATAGTGGTCTTTAGTCATGTTCTCAACAGTAACACTGTATGATCAGTTTATTCACAAACAGTAAAACCGTTCTGCATGTTTTTGCTGGGACAATTTTCCGGTTTACTGCAAAAACCGGAATCGCGGGGGGGGGGGGGGGGGCGCGGTGGAGTCGCGGTAGTCGGTTCTCGTCAGTTCACCGAAGTTAAGCAACGTCGAGCGCGGTTAGTCGTTGGATGGGTGACCATTTCAGCGACTGGTTCGCGTTCCCGCGTTGTGTCCTTGGGCAAGAGACTTAACCCCGATTTCCTATATGGGGGCACGATGACGCTGTGTACTAAGGCGCACTGTACGTCGAAGGTGCACATGTATTCAACCAATCTAACCCTGCCTGTGCCGCGGTGCAGAGTTCAGAGTTACGATGTTGGAGTCAGTGACAGCTGCTCGTCGTTGCTCGGTGGTTCTCTCCGGGTACTCCGGCTTCCTCCACCCGTAAAACTGTCACCGACATGATATGACCCTGGTTGTTAATGTGTCGTTAAACCCTAATAATAATAAAAAAAAACAACGCACCGGAGAACCGAAAAACCGCCCAGCTCTACTGCAAACTCAGCTTCTGCTGGATTAGCAAGTTGGAGAGTCTGAGAGTTGCTTGCCGCTGCTCCGTGCTAAACAAGTTGTAACCCTGGCTGTTTAAAGTATCATCAAACTCCAATAAACAAGCAAACAAACTATGTGAGCAAGGGTAGACCAACAGACAAAAAAAACCATATGAACAAGCAAGGGTAAGCATGTACTACTCGGGCCTTGATATTGTGTTATCCTTAACAAGGATAAAGAACAGGGTGAATGAATAACCCTAAAGCGGCACATATTTATCCACCATAAACTGATTTTAATCAAGTTTGCGCTCACTTGCGATTTAGGTTAACGGCAATGAGTATGGACAAATAAGTTCGTTATTTATGGCGAGTAACCAGGAAATTTTTCTTCTTAAATATAAAACATTTGTTTGAATTCGTCGTATACTTCCTTGAACATCTTTATGTGTCTCGACTTTCCCGCACTGTCAAGTCCTGTTTTGAAATGTTATCTATGCGTTTCGAATATCATCTTCAGACTTTATCAACGCGACATGCGTCACAAATATCTTGAGCGTTACATGAGAAAGGTGGAAGGTAGGTGTTGTCATTTTATCGAACAAAAGGCGTACTTTAACCCTTTACTAAGACTTCGGACAGACGACACTCATAAAATCTTTTCTTGAAAATCTTATTCATTTCGAAGATAATCTTCAATGTTAAACAACGCGGCACGATTCAGACAATTGTGAGCATCACCACAGTTGTCTGAATCATGTGATGTGTTGTCATTTTATTGAACAAAAGAAATACTTTATCTTTTTACCCATACCCGCAAAAAGACGAACATGTCAAATTTTTATCACCTTTCACTATTAACCCTTTAAGATTTTAATTATCCTGACGTTCAAACGTCATTGGGAATTCAGTTTCTTCAACGTTTTTCAAAATGCGACGTCAAACATCGGAAAGATATTTTTCACATTAGTGATTAACTGGTTGAGGGCTAGATTATTTTGGGTGGTCTGAATTTGTTATTCAAAACTTGTTTTATTACAAATTATTGGAGAGTGCCTTCAGGCACTCTCCAATAATTTGTAATAAAACAAATTTATATAAACAAAATATTATTTGTGTTGACTGAATATGAAATATAAGCAAGGATCGTGTTGGCCTTTTTTCTGGTATCCTCATTTTTTGAAAGCCCTGATAGTGGCTTCTAGCACTCAGCCAGTTAAGAAGTCTTGTCAGAAGGATTATATTAGTATTTTAAGCTGCGATAACATTAAATTTTGGCTCAACGGTTGTTACTGGACACTATTCGGTAGAAAATAGGAATAACAAAAAAACAAAAAACAAATGACCACAAAGTATCAACATAAGACATACAAAAGTATCAAAGGGTTATTTTTCATTTTTTCTTCCATAAACACTGCTTATGATCACAATTTTTAATTTTTAAGTGAAAATTTAAAAGGTAATAAGATTTTAAACGCTATTTTCGTGTACAGATTTGGGCGGCATCGGCCGATGCGTCGGTTAAAGAATAGACCAACTGAATGCGACAATGTAATCAGTAAACAGAAATGTTTTAACGAGCGCAAATGCAAATATCAGTTAATTATTCTACCAACTGTCACCAACTTGAAAAGAAGTCGTGAAAACTGAGCGGAAAGTAACGTTTGATTCCGTGTTCACGAAGTGTGGTGTGATATATTCAATCGTTCTCGGTTGCATATATTTATTTATTCATTTATTTATGTATTGGTGTTTAAGGTCACATACTTATGCACAATGGCTAATCGTGACCATGACAGTTTTACGGGTGGAGGAAGCCGGAGTACCCGGAGAGAACCACCGAGCATCGACGAGCAACTGTCAGCTCCTCAACATTCTAACTCTGTTCAAGCTCCGCCCAAGCAGGGTTGCAGGGGTTGAAGACATGTGCATCATCGGCGTGCAGTACGCCTTAGTACACGGCGTCATCGTGCCCCATGTAGGCAACTGGGATAAAGTGCCTTGCCCAAGGACACAACGCGGGTCGTCCCGGTCGGGGATCGAACTCGGGACCTCTAGCATAGAAGTCCAACAGTCTACCACTGAGCCACCGCGAGGTTGCATATATAAGTGAATGAGAACGGGAGAGCGATGGCTCACTGGTTAGAGCAGTGGACTTTAAATCGAAAGGCGGTCGGTTCGATCTTGTGCATAACTGCGTTGTGTCCTTGGGCAACGCACTTAATTTCGCTGCCCACGTGGGGGTGTTGGCGCTGTGTACTAAGGCGTACTACATGTAGATGGTGACACTTGCCTTTAATGCTGTTAATGTTGCATGTGCAGAGTTAAGTCATTTGAAGAGATTGACAATTGCTCGCCACAACTCAGTTTTTTCTCCCCGGGTACTCTGGTTTCCACCACCCGTAAAGCTATTCGACACGATGTGACCCTGGCTGTTTAAAGTGTCGTTAAACCCCAACAAATAAAGAATTGAACGAGAATAGAAGATGATGGGACATTGATGCCACAAAACCTAATGAAGGTAGATGCTTTTCTCGTGTATGCATAAGCTGCAGCTGCAAACATTTGGCCTCGATAGAGGAAGGTCTTGAAGTATCACTCACATAAACAAACCCATTAACCGTTAATTCTCTTCTCGAATGGATTTGGAGACAATGCCAATAAATGTTCCAAAGCTAAGGCGTACCACACGTAGATGGTGTCACTTGCCTTCAACCACTGTTAATGCTGTTTGTACTGTCATGATTAGCCATTGTGCATAAATATGTGATCTTAAACACCAATAAATAAATAAATAAATAAGTAAATAAATAAATAAATAAATAAATAAATAAATAAATAAATAAATAAATAATGCTGTTTGTACAGAGTTAGTAATTTGGATAGAGTGACAATTGCACGCCGTTGCTCATTTGTTTTCTCCAGGTACTCCAGTTTCCACCATCCGAAAAACGACTTGGCGCTTACACTTCCCAGTCCACGACGTTTGGTGACGTGAAAACAGTTACGCTGTAGACTGTAGCGCTACATCTTTGACCTCCTCAAACGTCATGGTGTTTACCTAGCTCGAAAACTAATAACACTGTATCAACTTTCTTAAAATAAATATTGTAAAAATTCAGTTTACATTGGCACGAAAAATGTGCACATCATCAAGTTTATTCATTTTTCACAGACATTAACCCTTTGAGAATTTAATTATCCTAACGTTCAAACGTCACTGGGAATTCAGTTTCTTCAACGTTTTTCAAAATGCGACGTCAAACATCGGAAAGTACTAACAAGATATTTTTCACATTAGTGCTTATCTGGTTTAGGGCTAGATTATTTTTGGTGGTCTGCATTTGTTATTCAAAACTTGTAATAGAACAAATTTATATAAACAAAATATTATTTGTGTTTGACTCAATTTGAAATATAAGCAAGGAAAGTGTTGGCTATTGCTCTGATATCCTCATTTTTTGAAAGCCCTGATAGTGGCGTCTAGCACTCAACCAGTTAAGAAGTCTTGACAGCAGAATTATATTAGTATTTTAAGCTGCGATAACACTTGGCTCAACGGTTGTCAACTTGTCACTGAGCACTTTTCGGGAGAAAATAGAAATTGAGGTTAAAACTTTAAAAAATCGAAAAATAATAACAAAACGAATGACCACAATGTATCAACGCGCTGTTTGATTTCGTAAGTCATAAGACGTAAAAAAGTATCAAAGAGTTAACCCTTTACCCAACGTAACGGCCAAAACCGGCCAGCGCTATTCTCAAAAATCGCCAATTAATTTTCATTATTTTTTTCATTTTTTGTCTCAAAAACATAGGTTATGACCCCTCGTTGGAACGAGCTCGTCGAGCTCGTTCCAACGAGGGGTCATAACCTATGTTTTCGAGACAAAAAATGAAAAAAATTAGTTATTCAAGAATTATTTTGGCAAGTGTCGTCTGCTTTTCATGTTAGGTAAAGGGTTAAAGCGGATTCTTTAAAAACAAATCGGCGATTGCGAGGTCTGGAAAATTGAAAACCTTCGAGAATGTTTTTCCCTGAGCCTCATTTAATAATAACAACATCCTCCCCCACACTCTGAGATGGCGACGATCCAGCCACTTTTCTTTATGTAATCAATGCACATTCCAGCAGAAGCGGTGGAGCCAGTGGGGCACAGGGGGCACGTGCCCCTCCACTTTTGTCCACAGATATGTTTCGCAGTTACACAGTGAGTTAAAATGGGCGCATGCAAACGTGCCAATATACAAGCATTCCTGTTACATTATTTGCAAATCCAAACAATATTAAATCAAAGAATCCCACTTTCGGTCGCTTCGGTCCGTTTTTTCTACTTCAACTATCTTCCAACCCGAAGGCTGGCCTTCGGGTAGGAAGATGATTGAAGTAGAAAAAACGAACAAGACATTGACCACACAGCGGCATATTCATCTAAACGAGAGACTCTAGCGAGTCATGGTACATTTACCGATATACGATTGTAACCTTTCTCACACTGGGTCGAACCATGGTAGCACTATAAATTTGTGCCCCTCCACTTTTATCGAGCTACCGCTGTCCCTGCATTCCTGTTCACTTATCACAAACATCAAAGTATACTCTTGAAAACGTGATCCTCGATTGCCAGACTTATGGAACTCTAAAACCTTCGAGAAGTTTTGCTGTTGTATACCATTTTTTATTTGTAAAACTTCCACCCTCTTCACCATGCAGGGATGGCGACGGGGGAGACACTTTTCGATATGTGACCAGTGAGCGTCCCAGCTACCCAGCTGTACAGTACAGTCGCCGTGGACTGACCATTTTCCACCTGTGGGCAATATTTCCACGGACGCAAAAATATTAGATTCCAAACACTAAATATAGAAATAATCGTCAAAAATTTGATTAATGACAACCCTGTGCTTCATTAATTAAAATTTTGCTGCTGATGATTTTTATTACCCGGTAAACGCATGCGTAGACAGCACTGCCCACACGTGGATTACAACTAACCCACGGCGATACTGTAGAGTGATCAGTGGCAGGAACAGTGCCGTGTTAACCCATGGCCGGGCCGCTAGTGTTTTAGGTTCTTCGGGACAGGGTCCCCTCCGGCACTTCAATCTTTCACCCCACTACAGCTGATAGCCTGACCCTGGTACGGTAGGCACTATGCCGCAGTACATAGCCCTATATCCATTTTGCGGGTCTCCCGAAGAATTCTACTCACAACTTGACATATTATTTAAATAAGTATTAAAATAATGTACTGTATATAATAAACATATATATATATATATATAGTATACTTATGAGAGTATCGCTTGGCGATTGGTGCCGCAGAAGTGTACTCTCATCAAGGCAGTGGTTCGATCCCCATCGGCGTCAGAGTCTTTCATCCAAAAAAATGCATAACAGAAGTGCCGAATTCTGTATTCTGTACCTTAAGCAGGAAATTTGAAAAAGATATTGATTCTCACTGATTTCATCTGCATTACATGGTATAATTCATTGTAAACAACTAATTCTGGGGGATACCGAGTAATTTCGTGTGGACTGTGCCAGTTCCATGGACGCTCGATCTGCTAGCATGCCTTTTTGGGGGCTTGTCGGTAGTCGAATGGTCTATGACGCTGGTCCAGTTTCGCTAGGCGATTGGTGCCGCAGAAGTGTACTCTCATCAAGGCAGTGGTTCGATCCCCATCGGCGTCAGAGTCTTTCATCCTAAAAAATGCATAACAGAAGTGCCGAATTCTGTATTCTGTACCTTAAGCAGAAAATTTGAAAAAGAGATTGATTCTCACCGATTTCATCTGCATTACATGGTATAATTCTTTGGATAAATACATATGTATATGTATCTCTACGGTGCAGAGTGCAAAGTGCCTTTAACCATTGGAGCCCTAAGACGCTGGTAACAGCGCCTCAGCAACCCCCCCCCCCCCCAAAAAAAAAAAAAAAAAAAAAAATAGCGGGTCCCCTGTCCCTGTGGGCCCCTGGCTTCAGCCTAGTCAGCCTTATGAATAATACGGCTCTGGGAAGGAATATTCTTTTGATTTTCACCGGCGAAACTCGATAGCGTTCTGTTGAAGTCTTATTTTTTGTAAAATACTAATGATTCATTCCTGCCATCAAAGGTCACAGGAAGAACCACACAATTCTGGATAATACAGGCAATAAAAGTTTTATAGATTTGAACCATGGCGGCTGAGAACACCACATCGAGCTAAATCCTAGTGCTTCTTTCGGTGAGCTCATAATGTCGTGCTATCAATACCCTCCTGGACAGGGCCACTCCAGGAGTGTGTCTTATTCCTTAATTTCATTGGCAAAGGAAACATTGCATCATACCTCAAGCTTGTTTATCATTGTGAAAGAAACCATGGAAATTAATCTGGATATGACTTTTCGAACAACACAGCAAAGAAAGAAGTGAATTATCACTTAACCCCTTGAACCATGATGACATATACCACGTCAGCTCCGAGCTATCAGCTGGTAGAGTCTATCTTCGTTACTTGGGGAAAGATCAATCAATATTTTCAACGTGCAGCCTAAGGGCTGCACGTTGAGAATCTTGATTGGTCTATTGCACAAATCCACTGAACAGCTATACACTTTATGAATTCAGGTCGTATTACGATCCTGGGCCTAAAAAGCGGCCTTTTGTGTTCAAAGGGTTAAAAAAAATTCTGTATTCACTACACAGAAAAATACTATACAGAATATTTTTCTCTCTTGACTATACACGGGTACTGCTTCATTGGTAAAGTACCCGTTATGGATTTCCGTCGCGTTGCATTCGTTCATTCGCCCTTGTATTAGAGTATATATTAATGAAAGTGAAATTACAAGCAATAAATTCAGGCGCCATGTAGACAATTACGAATCAACACTAAAACAATTCCAAAAATTCAGTAATTGTCAATTCTCGCGTATCGGTCTGGGGGCGGGTTGTAGATGTGGACTGACACACTACTTGAGTTAATTGCAACTTTTTGGGAGTTGTCGTTAGCTCAGTTGGTATGGTGGCAGAGCATTTACGACTAGGCAATTTGGGTGCTTTAGACGTGGAATCGACTACCGTCACTGTCCGCCAGGGCCAACTCCCAAATATTTTACAGTTCTTAGTTCGGTGGCTCGGACCTAGCATTATGCCAGGTGGAATTCCGTCTTGACATAGGCGATATATATATATAAAAAGTGAGTATATTTCTATTTGAATTAGTTGACACCTTGTAATGTGCGATACTACATTTTCCCTGTTGGATTCAATGTGTTAGAGATAAAAAAGCACCATTTATTTACCCCCCCCCCCCCCCTGTACACCGATGTTAAAATACCGCAATTGTAAGCAACCATGTTTGCCTTTAAGGTGACTATGGATTTAACCAGTTAACCCTTAACCCAACGCAGACGATATCAAAATTTATTATTTTCAATAAATTTTTCAGAAATTTTTCAAAAATTTTCAACAAAACCATATCATGTTACCCCTCGTTGGAACGAACTCGTCGAGTTCGTTCCAACGAGGGGTCACATGATATGGTTTTGTTGAAATTTGTGGAAAAATACTATTTTTTCAACTACTGAATTTGCATATTACGCGGGCGGATGCGGCCGATTCGTTGAGTAAAGGGTTAAATCTCTTTTGACAGAATTAGATCTGTTAGAAAAGAATGAACTGGTTAATTTCCGAGTTGCATTATGGGAAAAATTGGCCTCTTAAAATTTTGATATTGTGACATCACTTGCACGGAGTTAATGGTGGGGTCAATAAAGCAAGATGGAATTAGTTAAATTACTACTTGAATTATGGGGGGAAATGGCGTCTGGAACTTTTGAATTGCCCACTTGAAATGTTTTGAATTCCTATCTTTGTTCTTGGATATCACAAGCATGTTTTGAAACGAGTTGTTCTCGTGAAATGTTATATCATAGTAAATCGTTTTTCCTTACTCATATACCATCTTAAGACTTTACCACGCAGTACCACCACACTCATTGTCAATGACTTCCTCACTATTTACGTAAAAACACCTTGTTTTTGTTTTAGATAACATCAAAAGCAGTCCATGCATTTTATATACTGGTGGCAGTACTACACAACCTACCTATTCAGGAAGACATTCCTGCCCATCGTTTGTGCCAATACTACCTCAGCCGATAACCAGTCCGTGCCATTCAGGGTCATCGGAAACCGCCATCAAATGTGTTAGCGGCATCAAAGGTAAAGTCAATAATGTTCTATTCAATTGTGATTTGAGGAGTTATGATTGGTTGAGGCGATTGAGGAAGTCGAGACTTTGAGACTTTTCATTCAGCACGTTGGAACAACCATTTATACCATGATTATCTATTCTGCTATATATAAAAACCCTAGGACATAAATTTTATCTTTACTCACCAACCGCGGCGTACACACCAGCAATGGGATTTCAATAGTTAAAATTTACACCTACAGTGGAATTACATCCAAGTTGACCTTTGGTGACCTCGACCTGAATGCAAACTTGTCTAAATTTATCGCTCGTCGCCTCGCAAAGAGTGAAAGGTAAGCGGCCATTATTTAATATGTTTTTAAATGAGTTTATCCCATAAGATACCAAAAATTAATAAACATCCGTTGTCTCATGTTACTAAAACATCCATAACTCGAAATAGTATGTCATTATGTTATTAAAATGAAAAAGGCTCCGTGATTTGCACGTTTCTTCTTCCATTTCGCTTCGGCGATAAAATTGACAGCGGAAGTACCGCCCACCGATGCTCATGTAAACAAAAACAGATTCGCACGGACGTACGTCTGTTGCTTAGTAAAATCGAGAAAATATAATAGGGAATCTTAATAATATGACGATCATGGTATAAATCAAATATACCCAAAGTACAGTACAGTCGCCGTGGACTGGTCACTTTCCACGCGTGGGCAATATTTCCACGGACGCAATAATATTATATCCCAAGCACTAATTACAGGAATAATCATCAAAAATTTAATTAATGAAGCACCGGGTATAACCCGGTGCTTCATTAATTAAAATTTTGCTGATGATGATTTTTACTACCTGGTAAACACATGCGTGGACATAACTGCACTCGTGTGGATTACGACCAATCCACGGCGACTGCACTGTAGCTTGGTGTACCAAATGTTCACCACTCGTGGTGAACATTTGGTACACCAAGCTACTATGGGTATATTCTGTATATTCATAACGGCAAAAACCGGCCAAGGTTATTCATAAAAATTCTCATTTCAATTTTATTAATTATTGATTTTATTGTTTTTTTTCCATTTTATGGTCTTAAAAACAGAGCTGACTACCCCTCGTTGGGACGAGATCATTGAGCTCGTTCCAACGAGTAGTCGTAGGCTATGCCTTGAGCTCGTTCCAATGAGGTGTCATAAGCTTTTGGAGCAGAAAAATGAAAATATTTAGTTATTCAAGAATTGTTTTGTTGGTTTTGTTTTAAAGTGTCGTCTTCTATTCGGATTGGGAAAGACTTGATTAGTTGAAGAGAGCGCAGGTTCTAGTGGACTAGAAGCTTCGGGTATCGTGTACGGAAATGCTGTTTGGGAAATCTTTCGAAAATTGAATCGAAGGTTTGATTGGGAACGGAAAAACGAATGGACGAACAAACAGACAAAGGAACTCGCACTGTTACTTCTGAGGTTGCTCAACAATGAGAAAGCAATTTAAAATCATCTTAATTAAAAAATAAATTGTGAGCAGCTTAAGAATTTGAAGGTCTCCACCTGTTTTAAAACTACGACAAAAGCCTTTCGTCAGTGGTGTTGTGTGACTCATCACTGAAGAGGACTTTCGGTATTTCTGAACCCTTTCTAAAATGCATATTATGGTATTTGTCCTATGTCAGTAATGTTGAATTGGCTGATACCTTATACAGCATATTAAGTGTAACGAATGTACCTCACTGACTATATTTCTAAACACCGAAATAGCAGTTTATTTATTTATTTATTTATTTATTTATTTATTTATTTATTTATTTATTTATTTATTTATTTATTTATTTATTTTTTGGTGTTTAAGGTCACATACTTATGCACAATGGCTAATCATGACCGTGACAGTTTTACGGGTGGAAAGCCGGAAGACCCGGAGAGAACCACCGAGCAACGACGAGCAGCTGCCAGCTCCCCAACATCGCAACTCCGCAATGCAGCACAGGCAGTGATAGATTGGTTGAAGACATGCGCACCATCGACATGCAGTACGCCTTAGTACACGGCGTCATTGTGTCACCATGTGGACAATCGGGATTAAGTGCCTTGCCCAAGGAAGGACACAACGTGGGAGTCTGAATCGATCACTCAGATCGTCAACCATCCGAGGACTAACCGAAATAGCAATTACAAAGATTAATAAATGATAGGGGAACGTGGTGGCTCGATGGTTACGGCATTGGACTTCAAACCGAAATGTCCATGGGTCGATCCCGGCCAGGAATAACTACGCTGTGTCCTTGTGCAAGGCAGTTAATCCCGATTGCCAACATTGAAGAAGGGTGGCGCTATGTTCTGAGGTGTACCAACTGGGTTCATATTCACTCAACCCAGATGACTTGTGTAAATATTTAATCCAATTGATTTTAGAGTGTAATAAATGTCATCAAAGGTTCGGTCAAGTCAAGTCTCGATTGAGAAAAGTTTCTCATGTTAACCCTTTACCCAACGTAACGGCCAAAACCGGCCAACTCTATTCACAAAAATCGCCAATTAATTTTCATTATTTTTTTCATTTTTTTTGTCTCAAAATCATAGGTTATGACCCCTCTTTGGAACGAGCTCGTTCCAATGAGGGGTCATAACCTATGTTTTCAAAACAAAAAATGAAAAAAAATTGTTATTCAAGAATTTTGTTTGGAAGTGTCGTCTGCTTTTCGTATTAGGTAATGGGTTAATTCAAAGAAAATGAATGTTTATCGATTTTATCCGATTCAGTCGGATGGGATATTTTAGTTGATCTGATAAGCGATCCCTAGGTTCGTTTTTTAAACCAACTGAAATATTCCAGCCGACTGGATCTAAACAAAGATGGTGGACTATTTCATAACTAGACTGGTTCTAGGACATATCAACGTTAATTTCCTTGCAGAATTAGATTGGTGGCTTTAGAGTTTATAGTGAAATATAAATCTGAAATTGTTTAGAAAGAGTGTGGGGGGATGAGGACGAGTCCCAGCCAATCACGTGACTCTGCTTTTAATTTTACAATATTCTTTCCTTCAAGTTGTAGATCTCTCTAACCGTTTGCCTTGTATAGATTTATGTGTCTGTGTAAGGTTTATGTGCAACGTGGAGGTGGCGCCTTGAAACTAGTAATTTTCTCATAAATCTGTGTTGGTGAAAAAGAAAAAGGAACGTATTAACCCTTTACCTAACATGAAAAGCAGACGATACTTGCAAAAAAAGTTTTGAATAACTAATTTTTCCATTTTATGTCTAAAAAACATATGTTATGACCCCCCTTTGGAACGAGCTCGACGAGCTCGTTCCAGAGATGGATCATAACTTATGTGTTTGAGACAAAAAATGAAAAAAATAATGGAAATTAATTGGGGACTTTTGTGAATAGCGCTGGTAGGTTTTTGCCGTTACGTTGGGTGAAGGGTTACCAAAGAAATGAAATAAATATAAGAATGACGTTTTAGTTGTTTGTGCTGATCAGTTCAGTTTTGCTGGAGCGGGTTCCTCTGGTCGCCTGCTTTGATCTTTTCAGTCACGCCATCTGTGTTCAGCAACCGTTCCCGTAAATAACACTATTAAAGAAATAAGGTGATGCATTCTTTCTTGTCAAATACACTGAAAATTTCTAGGGATGTTCAGCTGCAGAACACAATGATTAAGTTATAATAACTGTCATGTCAACTCTGACAGAAATGATTTTTTGACCTCTGGAGAATCCAATTTTCATCTTTGAAAAGATGTTTTTCTTCATTGTTTTAATCATTGTATCCCGATACGCACAATTGATTTCGTAAAGAAGAAAATCCCCGTTCATGAGCACGCAACAAACAGAACACCAAATTGGAAATGGGCGCGGTGGTTCAATTGTTACAGCTTGACTTACTTGACGTTTGCCTTTTTATTCTCTGTCGGAACATGGCCTCGAACAAATTCCCTCCATCTGATCTTGTCCTGGGCCAACTTCTCCGCTTGTTGCCATGTTAGCCCCCCCCCCCCCCCCCTTCTTCATCTCTTTTTCCATGTCTCCCCGCCAGGTGTTCTTGGGCCTTCCTCTTTTGCGTTTCTCTTGTGGGTTCCAAGTAAGAGTGTTTGACTTGTGATATTGACCTGTGACTTTCTCAAGGCGTGCCCTATCCACGTCCACTTTCTCTTTCGTATCTGGAGATCTATTGGGTCTGGTTTGGTTAATTCCCACGGTCAGATGTTACTGATGGTGTTTGGCGAGGAGATCTTCAAGATTCTTTAAGCATCTGTTTAGGAAGGTTTGGATTTTCTTGGTGTTTGTTTGGGTGGTCCCCCATGTTTCTAATCCATAGAGCAGCACTGACTTCACGTTAGAATTGGCGGGCTATTCTCATCTTGTTGGTTTTGGTAATTTCCCTTGAGTTCCAGATCTTCTGTGGTGTGTGGATAGCTGTCCATGCCTTACTTCAGATGATGTTTCTATCAACCGGTCAGTCTTTCATTGCATCTGCACATGGTTGTTGGATAGGATGGCCAGATTGTCAGCGAAGTCCATGTCCTCAAGATGTTCTGTTAGAGTCCACTGAATGCCTTGTGGTCTTCCTGCTGTTGTCTGCTGCATGATCTGGTATATTGCTAGTATGAACAAGAACGGAGACAGTAAACAGCTTTGTCGTACACCAGTTTAAACCCTGAAGTTGTTAGAGACGGGTCATGTATGTAGGGCTTGTCATTTCACCCCATTGTACATGTTTTTCACAAGAGATGTGAACTTGGTCAAAATTACGTAGTGGGTCATCAGCTTTCAGGGAGTTGTCCTGTCGATGCTGTCGAAGTCATTTTCAAAATCGATAATGTTGACATTATATTGGTGTGTTCTATTCTGTTGATTGTTCCGGAATGATAAGAAGGGTGGCTATTTTCTCTGCACATGATGTTTTCTTGTTCTAAACCCAGCTTGGTTGTCTCGTAGCAAAGTGTCCACTCTATTCAAGATGATCGCATTGAAAACTTTGCCTGGCACTGAGAGGAGATTTATTCCTCTATAATTCTTGCATAGTCGGATATCCCCCTTCTTTGGCAGTCTGACAATGTATCCTTCTTGTCTTTCCATTGGAACATTTTATTGTTCCCAGATATTCTGGAGGAGGCTATAAAGCTTTTGATGTACTGATGTCTGCGTTCAGGGCCTCTGTTGGTATATCATTGGACCAGCCGATTTCTTATTCCGTAGATTCATTATAACACTCTTTACCCTCTCCTTTGTTGGTGGTTCACAGTCAATATCGGGTTGGTAGTATTTGACTGAATATCGGCAAATTCAGTGGGTGATGGTCCATTGGGGAGTTGTTTGAAATGGTTAGAGTATTGAACTTTAAATCGAATGTCGACGCTTCGATCTTGATCAACGGTAACTTCGTTGTGTCATAAGGCAAGCCACTTGATATCGATTTCCCACGTGGGGCCAGGGAGGCACTGTGTACTGTGTACGTCGATGTTGCGCTTGCCTTGAACCAGTGCTACCCTACTTGTGCGGAATTAGTACGTCAAGGAGTCCAACACCTGCTCACAGCTGCTCTCCAGCCACTACCAATGTTCGACTTGAGGTGACCATAGCTTTCGAAAGTGTCGTTAAACCCCAATAAATTAATAAACCAAATTGAAACGAGGTTCAGTGGGATTTATGAGCCCTATTAGGGCGTGGTGACTGTGAGCCCTATTGGGCCTGGTAACTGTGAGCCCTATTGGACCTGGTAACTGTGAGTTCTATTGGGCCTGGTAATTGTCAGCCCAATTGGGCCTGGGGTCTATGAGCCCTATTAGGGTGTGGTGACTGTCAGCCCTGCCCCATTGGGCCTGGAACCTGTGAGCTCTATTGGGCCTGGTAACTGTGAGCCCTATTGGGCCCAGTAATTGTCAGCCCTATTGAGCCTGGTTGCTTTGAGCCATGTTGGGCCTAGTTACTTTGGTGACTGAGCCCTATTAGGCCTGGTAACTGATAGCCCCATTGGCCTGGTAACTGTGAGGCTTATTGGGCCTGGTGACTGTGAGTCCTATTGGGCTTGGTGGCTGGAAGCCCTATTGGGCCTAGTTACTGTGAGCTGTATTTGGGCCTAGTAACTGTGAGGCCTATTGGGCCTGGTAACTGTATGCCCTGTTGTGCTGTAGGATTAAATTATCACTGAACCAACCCACAAAGACAACAAGTACTCACCTATTTTCCCGTTGACAGTGCGTCCCCTGAGTTCCAATGTGCTTTATGTGCCAGTAGGCACATAGAACACATTGGAACCCATGGGACAAAGTTCATCGGATGATTTAATTCATGGCGTCATGGTTGAATGAATACATTTTTCGGAAGAGACGGAGAGAGAGGATGGAGAGGATAATAAAAGCCTTCCTGTTTGATAACTATTTATTTATTTATTTATTTATTGATGTTTAAGGTCACATATTTATGCACAATGGCTAATCATGACCGTGACAGTTTTACGGGTGGAGGAAGCCGGAGTACCCGGAGAGAACCACCGAGCAACGACGAGCAGCTGCCAGCTCCCCAACATCGTAACTCCGCACTGCGGCACAGGCAGGGTTAGATTGGTTGAAGACATGCGTACCATCGACGTGCAGTACGCCTTAGTACACGGCGTCATCGTGCCCCCACGCGGGCAATGGAGATGAAGTGTCTTGCCCAAGGACACAACGCGGTTGCCGCAGGTGGGATTCGAACCGAGGACCTCTCGGCTTGCAGCCTGCACCTCTACCTACTGAGCCACCGCGCTCCCTGTTTGATAACTGCGATAAATCAGTGGCTAGCTTATGTAATATCAGAACTGCTCTTTCTGACGTCTGTCACCCAAAAGATTATACTGTTAACTATTCATCCCCCTTCTAATGGTAAAAGCCGTTCAGCGTTATTCACACAAAAAAATCATTTTCTGTCCTCCAAAACATAGCTCATTACTCCGCATTGAAACCAGTTTATGAAGAGTCATAAGATATGTTTTTGACACAGAAAAATGGAAAATTTAGTTTTTCGGTAATTTTCTTTGCAAGTGTCGTCTGCCTTTCATGTTAGGTCAACGTTAAAGATCTGTTTCTTGTGTCTAAAAAGGTGTCCTTTATTTCATTACGAAGATGTTGATTAGGTAAGCTTGGAATTAACACAATAATTAATAATCTGATGAATTCCACATTTTGTATTCGTTTCAGATTCGTCATTAAATCTTTCATGCAATCCAAAAGCGGAAACATGTCATTTATATGAGGGCAAGGAAACACCACCTCTTCTCAAAAATGAAGGTACTGTTTAATTAGAAAACTCGTGTTTTTTATTTTTCCTCGGAGTAAGTCCGGGCTCAAATCTCAGCCAGTGGCGTATCAAGGCTAAGTTAAGTGTGGGGAGGGATGGGGGCATTATTATTATTATTATTATTATTATTATTATTATTATTATTATTATTATTATTATTATTATTATTCTCCAGTGCTGCCAGAGAGTCTTCTGATACGGTCCTGAGGCAGCTTCTGCCACTCACTTCCAAATCGTCCAAATTCTGTACAGGCGGATCCCTTGCTTGCACACGACGTCCAACAAAGCCCCAGATGTGTTCTAATGGATTCAAATCGGGGCTTATTGCAGGCCAAGGTAGTGTTGTAATAGCGTTGTTCTGAAGGAATGCTCTCACAGTATGGGAACGATATGGCCTTGCATTGTCGTCCATGAATACAGGGCGAGTAGCCAACGGGTGGTTGTCAAAATGAGGCACGACAACCGGATTGCGAATGTCTCGATGTACTGATGACCACTGCGATTCCCACATACAGTCACTGTATTAAGTTTACAATCATGAGAGAGGCATCTCCAGATCATTACTGATCCTCCACCATAAGGAACAGTAGGTCTGATGTTCCTGGGCACGTAAGCAGCAGTATTTCTATGCCTCCACACTCTCATACGGCCATCTGTGACGTGAAACAGGAACCCACTCTCGTCTGATCAGTGGACTCTCCTCCACGTCCTGAGATTCTAATGTTGTCGTGCCATACACCACTCTAAACGTCGTCTCTGGTGGTGATCGAACAGAGCTGGACGCTTGATGACCCTTCTGGAACTCATACCCAGCGCTTTTGGATGGTTTCTCACAGTTCTGTTGCACAAACGCCTGTGTGTGTAGGGGAGGGGGGGGGGGGGGGGGCAAAGACGGTTCAAAATCTCACTTGAAGCAAATGGTTCACGCCTAACGTGGCGTGCCAGACTCCGATTTTCCCGAGGAGAGGTCTTTTGGGGGTGTCCAGGCCTTGGTCGGTCCTTATCATCGTTGGTTTGTTGATGTTTTCGGACAAGTCAGCTGATGGCTATAACCAAGATGCCTTCCAATAGCTTTGAATGACATGCCTGTTACACGCATGCCAACGATGTGCCTTCTTAGTGCCCCTGACAGTCTCTTCCTTGCCATGTCAACATTTATTGATGAAAGAAATGACAAATTTTCTTGTTTTATACCCATATATTGCAAGTGGATGATAGCGTGTTTTGTGACATTCGTGGGCAGCATTCTTCACGTGGGCGAGGGAATGAATCATCATGTTTCACTAGTTGAAATGTACTACAAGCCATAGCAATCATTAAAACATAATAATCTGTAACAGCAACTTCACTGCCATGAAACATTTCAGGGGGTGCTTAATTAAGTTCCAGGTTTATATAGACACTATCCTTTACATTGTACACACCCTGTTGTATAAAATATAGACACTGCCATTTTCAGTGTACACACCCTGTTACATAAAAATTTAGACATTGTCCATTACAATATATACATTCTGTTATATAAAACTATAGGCATTGTCCTTTGCATCGTGCATACCCAGTTATGTAAAAATATAGACATTGCCCATTACAATGTACACACAGTGTTATAAAATAAAGACAATGTCCTTTGCAGTGTACACGCACTGTTATATAAATATATGGACATGTGTTTTGCAGTGTACGCATCCTATTATATAAAATATAGACATTATCCTTAAAAGCGTACACACCCTGTTATATAAAGATATAGACATTGTCCTTTACAGTGTACACATCCTGTTTTATAACATGTAGATTTTATCCTTTACAGTATACACACCTTGCTATACATGCTGTTATATAAAAATATAGGCATTGTCCTTTACAATGTAGAGATTCTGTTATATACAAATATAGACATTGTTCTTTACAGTGTCTACACCGTGTTATAAAATATAGACATTGTCCTCTACGGTGTACACATCACGTTTTATAAAATGTAGACTTTATCCTTTACAGTGTACACATGCTGTTATATAAAAATATAGACATTATTCTGTTACATAAAATAGAGACATTGTCGTTTACAGTGTACACGTCCCGTTAAATAAAATATAGACATTTTCCTTCACTGCGCATATGCTATTATAAAAAATATAGGCATTTTTCTTTACAATGTAGCTACCGTGTTATATACAAATATAGACATTGTCCTTTACAGTGTACACACTGTGTTATGAAATATAGATACTCTCCTTTACAGTGTACATACAGTGCTATATAAAAATATAGACACTGTCCTTTACAGTGTACAGATGCTGTTGTATAAAAATATAGACATTATCCTGTATGGCGTATTCACCCTGTTGTATAAAAACATAATAATTGTCCTGTACCGTACACACACCGTGTTATATAAAATATAGACTTTGACCTTTATATCGTACACATGTTGTTATATAAAATGTAGACATTGTCCTGTATAGTGTACACATGTTGTTATATAAACTATAGACATTGTCCTGTATAGTGTACACATGTAGTTATATAAAATGTAGACATTGCCCTGTATTATGTACACATGTTGTTATATAAAATGTAGATATTGTCCTTTATACTGTACACACCTTACTATAAAATATAGGCACTGTTTTTTACAGTGTACACTCACTGTTATAAAATATAGAAATTGTGCACACACCCTGTTATATAAAAATATAGACATTGTCCTTTACAATGTACACATCCTGTTATAAAATATAGAAATTGTCCTTCACGGTGTACACATCCTGTTGTATAAAAATATAGACATTGTCCTTTACAATGTACACTCCCTGTTATAAAATATGGAATTGTCTTTCACAGTGTACACACCCTGTTATAACATACATCCATTGACTTTACAATGTGCATATGCTGTTATATAAAATATAGACATTGTCCTTCTCAGTGTACACAGCCTGTTATACAAAAATATAAATATAGATATTGTCGTGGACAGTGACACATCTTGTTATATATAACATAAATATAGATATTGTAGTTTACAGTGTACACATCCTGATATATAAAATATAAATACATATTGTCGATTACAGTGTACACATCCTGTTATATAAATAAGTAAATATAGATATTGTCGTTTACAGTGTACATATCCTTTATATAAAAATATACATATTGTCGATTACAGTGTGCACATTATGTTTTATAAAAATATAAACATACATATTGCCGATTACAGTGTACGCATCCTGTTATGTAAATGTATAAATATAGGTATTGTTGATAACAGTGTACTCACACTGTTATGCAAAAACATAAATATAGATATTGTCGTTTACAGTGTACACATCCTTTTATATAAAAAATATATAGAGGATATTCACGAAAATTTGATGAATACCGAAAATATCTCGTGAGTGGCTACAAAGAAATATGAGGATCTTCACGAGCGACGCATCAAATTTTCGTGAATTTTCTTTTTATTTAATGCTCTACGACTACAAACTCTCCAATTTGTGGCCTTTATTTGCCATTAAGGCGCAAAATTTATGTGCCGAACCGGCGTCCATACAAAAATTACAACAACCAAACTCCAACCATTGGAATGTGTGAATATCCGCACAAAAAGTAGTCCCGTCTTATTTCTCCCCTAACTTTACGATTTACCAAGGCTGGCGAATTGAAATAATCGCAATGTGTTTCGAAGAAATAGAACAATAACAAAAAACACCACTTTCTTATTTTCAATAACAAGACACGTCATTTTATTTTTTTTGAACTCAATGCACTGAAGACGTGTGAAGTTGAACTGAAGAAATTTGAAAGTGATTTCGGCTTTTCGCTGGAAGGTGAATGAGAAAGTCAAACTTTGAAACCGCTGATTTAATGAATTGATTTAGTCACTGTCACTATCAATTATTCGAATTCGTTTGTATTTGGGACTCTGGAATTCATTACTGATGTGCTGACTCGTTTAAAGTACATGTGATTCGTCATCCGAACCTACGATGAAATATCGATTTCTAAATATCATTTTGATATTTCGTTTTGCCGACCGACAGGGGAATATGACTTAATATTTCAGCGTGAATTGATGCCTGAGCATTAAATAAAAATATTTATATTTCCGAGTGCAGTGTACGTATCCTGTTATATAATATATAAAAATACATATTGTCGATTACTATAGATATTGTTGATTACAGTGTACACACACTGTTATATAAAAATATAAATATAGAATTGTAGTTTACAGTGTACACGTCCTGTATATAAAAATATAACTATACATGTACATATCGTCGATTACAGTGTGCACATCATGTTATGTAAATATATAAATATACATGTACACATTGTTGATTACAGTGTACACACACTGTTATACAAAACTAGAAATATAGATATTGTCCTTTGCAGTGTACACATCCTATATATATATATAACATAAATATAGATACTGTCGTTTACAGGGTGCACATCATGTTATATAAAAATATAAATATAGATATTGTTGATTACTGTGTACACATCCTGCTATATAAAAATATAAATATAGATATTGTTGTTTACAATGTACACATCCTGCTGTATAAAAATAAAATATACATATTGCCCTTTGCAGTGTACACATCCTTTTATGTAAAAATATAAATATAGATATTTTTGTTTACAGTGTACACATCCTGTTATATATATAACATAAATTTTGATATTGTCGTCTACAGTGTACACACACTATTATATAAATATATATATATATAGATGTTGTCGTTTACAGTGTACACACACTGTTATATAAAAAAAAATATATATAGATATTGCCTGCCGTTTACAGTGTACACACACTGTTATATAAAAAATATAAATATAGATATTGTCGTTAACAGTGTACACATCCTGTTACAGTACGTGGAGAGTGGATTGCAACTAAATCACCCGTGGAGTGGAGTTATCACCCAAGCTATAACTTTCAATTTTTTGTACATATCGACAAAAAAACACAAGCAATGTTTCAGCCAATGGACCTCCGGGTTTAACCCGGAGGTCCATTGCCTGAAACTTTGCTGGTGCTGGTTATGCTTTGCAACAAATTTGCAATTATTGCTCGGGTGGAATCTCCACTCTGCGGGTGATTTTAGTAATAATACACTCTCCACGTACTGTATACAAAAACATCGACATTGACCTTTATAGTGTACACGCCCTTTTATTGCTAGTAGTTACGCCAGAACCACGGGACAGCGGAGGCAAGAGCCCCCGTTACTCTTTGAGTCCCGGGGAAATCGGGTAGTTTGTGTCCCTCGCAGACTTCGTTTCCCTAGACTCGCGAATTGCATTATATTTTCCGATACAAATACTGGTGTTTATTTCTGTTTCGATCAGGATTTCGCATTTGTTTCACTTGCGCCTCGTGTCAGGACAGCGAGTAATTGATATACTGTGATTCTGCCAGAGAGAAAATATCCTAGTGGGCTACCAAGGTGCCTAACCATCGACGGTTCCGTAGCGCACACGTGTGGGTTCCACACATTGAAATTCACTCATTGTAATACACTACTTGGGGTGTCGACAATTGCCAGAGATGCGAAAATTGGGGATGGGGGATATTCAGTTCCGAAAAACAAATTGGTTTGCTCCATTACAATCCTCACGTTATAGCACACTTCTCTACACGCGCTTCAGATCTTCGTTTCTTTTTCTGGCACGAAAAACATTCCTGGGAGTTGCAAATAAACAACAAAATACAGTACGTGGTGAGTGTATTATCACTAAATCACCCGCAGAGTGAGCAATAATTGCAAATTTGTTGCAAGGCATAACCAGCACCAGCAAAGTTTCAGCCAATGGACCTCCGGGTTAAACCCGGAGGTCCATTGGCTGAAACATTGCTTGTGTTTTTTGTCGATGTGTACAAAAAATTGAAAGTTATAGCTTGGGTGATAGCTTCACTCCGTGGGTGATTTAGTTACAATCCACTCTCCACGTACTGTAGCTTTAGTTTCTTTTCTGGTCCGAAAATCATCGCCCCCACCCCAAAATTTGCAAATAAGCAACAAAGTGTTTCACACCAGCCTAAAGTAAAATATAGAGGATATCTAGAGTTTTTGAGTGGAAACTTAACAGAATATTATCTCATGAGTGACCGAGGCAAATGTTTATTTTACGCGAGCGCTTGCGCGAGCGAAACTAACCATTTCTTCCGATCACGAGTGAGATAATTTTCGGTATCCACTCAAAAACACTAGATTTTCTTTTTATTATACGCTTCTTATAAGAATCTGATCATTCCTATCGATAATTCCACTCGTTTCAACCTTGAAATGATGCATGAAAGTAAACAGCTGATCGCTTCCTATAACAGTCCGGCCTCCGTCGCGCATTGATACGCGGATGTGATTTGGTCGATACTCGGAACTGGTAGCGTCTTGCGAGCCGATTCAGCTGGCGGGTTTCATGCATCAATTCAAGGTGAATGCCTGTTGAATTATTACTGGAAATGGTGGGTATCTACTCAAAAACACTAGATTTTCTTTTCATTGTGAGCTTTTAGAACAAATTGTTCATTTCCAGCAATAATTTGACCCGTATTCACCTTAAAGTGATTCTTTAAAAGCCGCCATTTTGATTGATACCGTGAAAGTGAAAATATCTGTATCTAAACAGTGGGGGATACGATTTCTATCTTTCCGTAATTTTTCTGATAATCTATTGTTTAGCGTATAATAAAATTGAATATTACTTGCTACAACCAAAAACTTAACGTATTATGTTCACAACTTTTTGAACAATTTATTTTTTGGTTTTCTAAACTACGAAGCCGAAGTGACAATAAGGCTGGTTAATGACGCCCACTTCAAAATGGTATTCAAATCAACGAAATTTCGAACAATATATCAAATGCCCTTTTATGTTTAGGAAATGTCCTTTTATACATAGGAAGTGCCCTTTTATTAGCTCACCTGACTGAAAGTCAGGAGGAGCTTAAGTGATCACTTTTGTCCGTCGTCCGTCCGTCCGCCGTGTGTCCGGCCTGAACTTTACATTATCGACTTCTCATAAACCACGAAACCAAATTGAACCAAATTTGATATGCATGTTCCTTATCATATGTCAATTCAGGTTTGTTCAAATAAAATAGCCACGCCCGTAGGGGCACCACAATGGGCATAATCTGATAGCACCCATAAATTGTTTTCCAAAATTAAAAAAAATATCTTCTTCTCTAGAACCATCATTTAGAATCTTCTGATATTTGGTATATAACATCTCTAGGGGGTCAGATTCAAGTTTGTTCAAAGCGAGTCCCTTGGTTAATATTTAGGCTCCCCATGGTAGTTCGAATTTGAACTCAGTGCAATATGGGGAAATTTCTTCAAAAATCTTCTTCAGATCTACCAGTCAGAATGCTTTCATATTTGGTATACAACATCTCTAGTAGGGTCAGATTCAAGTTTTATTCAAATCGGGTCCCTGGGTTAAATTTTGGGCTCTCTGTTGGAGTCTAGTTTAACCTAGTGCGATATGAGGAGATTTCTTTAATAATCTTCTTTTCCATATCCACCAGTCAGAATCCTTCCTTATTTGGTATCCAGCATCTTTATCAAGCTTGTTCAAATCGAGTCCATGAATTTATATTTGGGATCCCTATGGGAGCAAGAATTTCAACTTAGAGCAGTATGAGGGAATTTCTTTAAAAATCTTATTCTTCAGATCCACCAGCATGAATCCTTTCATATTTGGTATACTACACATCTCCAGCTGGGTCAGTTTCAGGTTTGTTCAAATCGGGTCCAGGGTAAATAATTGGGCCCTATGGGAACCCGAATATTAACTTAGTGCAATATGAGGAAATTTTTTAAATCTTCTTCTTTAGATCCACCTGTCAGAATGCTTTCAAAATCGAAAATTGTATTTTGTTTTCTCTCGTTAATAACTGACAGGAGAATGTGTTTGTTTAGATTGTAACGTTGCAACCAGCTCTGTCGGTTTGCTGCGAAAAAGGCGAGTTAACTCAGGCGCGTCGCTTGGTATCTGCATTACGGGGAGTGCGAAGATTTTTTTTTTGGTGGGGGACGGGGACCAAGCATTTTCATGCCACACGCATATCACGAACATAGAAGATTTGAGTTGGGAAAAGGTATGGAGGTGGTGTCCCTCTCGCGCTGAAGGGATCGATATGGAATATTTATTAAAAATAAATCCCAAATGGGATATATGTACACAATTTGAACCTCGAAAGGCACCTTGCTTCAACGATTACTAGTAAGGCATTGTTCTTTAACGATAATTAGTAAGGCACTTTGCTTTAACTATAACTAGTAAGGCACTGTGTTTAACGATAACCAGTAAGGCACTGTGTTTTACCGATTCCTAGTAAAGCACTGTGTTTCAACGATTACTAGTAAGGCACTGTGTTTTACGATAACTAGTAAGGCATTGTGCTTTAACGATTACTAGTAAGACACTTTGCTCTACCGATTACTAGTAAGGCACCGTGTTTCAACGATCACTAGTAAGGCACTGTGCTTTAACGATAACTACTCAGGCACTGTGTTTTAACGATAGTTTGTAAGGCACTGTGCTTTAACGATTACTAGTAAGGCACTGTGTTTTAACGATATCTAGTAGGGCACTGTATTTAACGAAAAGGCACTAAGGCACAGTGCATTAACGATAACTAGTAAGGCGCTGTGCATTAACGACAACTAGTAAGGCACTGTGCTTTAACGATAACTAGCAAGGCACTGTGCTTTAACGATAACTAGCAAGGCACTGTGCTTCAATGATATCTAGTATGGCACTGTATTTAACCATAACTAGTAAGGCACTAAGGCACAGTGCATTAATGATACCTAGTAAGGTACTGTGCATTAACGATAACTAGTAAGGTACTGTGCATGAACGATAACTAGTGAGGCACTGTGCATTAATGATAACTAGTAGGCATTGTGCTTTAACGATAACCAGTAAGGCACTGTGCATTAATGATACCTAGTGAGGCGCTATGCATTAACGATAACTAGTAAGGCACTGTGCTTTAACGATAACTAGTAAGGCACTGTATTTAACGATAACTAGTAAGGCACTAAGGCACAGTGCATTAACGATAACTAATAAGGTACTGTGCATTAACCAAAACTAGTAAGGCACTGTGCTTTAACGATAACTAGTAAGGCACTGTGCTTTAACGATAACTAGTAAGGCACTTTGCTTTAACGATAACTAGGAAGACAATGTGCTTTAACGATAACTAGTAAGGCATTGTGCTTTAACGATAAGTAGTAAGGCACTGTGCTTTAACGATAACTAGTAAGGCACTGTGCTTTAACGATAGCTGGTAAGGCACTTTGCTTTAACGATAACTAGGAAGACAATGTGCTTTAACGATAACTAGTAAGGCACTGTGCTTTAACTATAAGTAGTAAGGCACTGTGCTTTAACGATAACTAGTAAGGCACTGTGCTTTAACGATAACTAGTAAGGCAATGTGCTTTAACGATAACTAGTAAGGCACTGTTTTAACGATAACTAGTAAGGCACTGTGTTTTAACGATAACTAGTAAGGCACTGTGCTTTAATAATTACTAGTAAGGCACTGTGTTTTAACGATAACTAGGAAGACAATGTGCTTTAGCGATAACTAGTAAGGCACTGTGCTTTAACGATAACTAATAAGGCACTATGTTTTAACGATAACTAGTAAGGCACTATGTTTTAACGATAACTAGTAAGGCACTGTGTTTTAACGATTACTAGTAAGACACTGTGTTTGAACGATAACTAGTAAGGCACTGTGCATTAACGATAACTATTAAGGCACTGTGTTTCAACGATAACTAGTAAGGCACTGTGTTTTAACGATGACTAATAAGGCACTGTGCTTTAGCGATAACTAGTAAGGCACTGTGCATTAACGATAACTAGTAAGGCACTGTGCTTTAACGATAACTAGTAAGGCACTGTGCATTAACGATAACTAGTAAGGCACTGTGCTTCAACGATAACTAGTAAGGCTCTGTGTTTTAACGATAACTAGTAAGGCACTGTGCTTTAACAATTACTAGTAAGGCATTGTGTTTTAACGATAACTAGGAAGACAATGTGCTTTAGCGATAACTAGTAAGGCACTGTGCTTTAACGATAACTACTAGTAAGGCACTATGTTTTAACGATAACTAGTAAGGCACTATGTTTTAACGATAACTAGTAAGGCACTGTGTTTTAACGATTACTAGTAGGGCACTGTGTTTTAACGATTACTAGTAAGGCACTGTGTTTTAACGATAACTAGTAAGGCACTGTGCTTCAACGATAACTAGTAAGGCTCTCTGTTTTAACGATATCTAGTAGGGCACTGTATTTAACGATAACTAGTAAGCCACTATGCTTTAACGATAACTAGGAAGACACTGTACTTTAGCGATAACTAGTAAGGCACTGTGCTTTTACTAGTAAGGCACAGTGCTTCACTAGTTATCGTACGGGGGTACTGATCCGAAGGGCGCGTACCGCGGTACGCGACCTTCGGTCAATAACCTCGTACGATAATTAGTAAGACACTGTGCTTTAAAACTTTATTTTTTACCCATAAAGGGTAATACGGTACATATAAGAGGTGTTCCGTTTCAGTAAGCAATATGTTGTGGTTTTATTACGCTACTGACATCAAAAATTATTGTGTTGTAAATGTCAACTGGTGTTTGTTAGTGTGCTTTCGCTGGCCTCTCATTGTTTTCATGTGACGTCTCCGATTTATTTCGAAAGAATATAGTTTAGTTTACGGTTTGATGGTGCATTTAGTTCCGGGTAGAACACACACAGTTAAATCATTTGTTTACCAACACATATAACCAGCCATGCAGTTCTTGTGCTCCATTTGTTTCGAGGATTCAATTGTCGGAAGGTAAGTAATGCTATCGGATCTCGAGTCTTCAAACAACAAGTGTGTTTGGTGTTATTCTATGTGTAGATGTTTGTATCGCTGAGTAAAATCGATAGGAGTGTGGGAGGGGGTTGTCTTCCAGATTTTCTGAGGATCTGGACAGTAGTATGCCCACGTAGAATTCCTTTGTTTCCTCCGAGTTCTCACAAACAAAACAAAGAGTTGCGTTTTGCCTTTCCGATTTTGTGGAGACTTGAAAAACAAGAAATCCCAACAAAAGCGGTTAACCCTTTATCTAACATGAAAAGCAGACGACACTTGAAAAAAATCTTGAATAACTCATTTGTATCATTTTTTTGTCTCAAAAACATAAGTTATGACCCCTCATTGGAACGAGCTCGATGAGCTCGTTCCAATGAGGTGTCATAACCTGTGTTTTTGAGACAAAAAATGAAAAAATATTGAAAATTAATTGGCGATTTTTAAGAATAGCGCTGGTCGATTTTGGCCGTTACGTTGGCCAAAGGGTTAGACAAGGATGTAGGTTTGTTGTGCGTACGCGAATGGGCGAGAAGAGGGTGTTTTGGTATATATTTGTCTAGACGGGTGTTGGAAGTTGTGTCAATTTAGAATATTTTACCAAACTGTCACGAAAATATAAGATCAATGCACATACAATTTGTATTTTTCTTGCTTGGAATTTATTCGGGTTTAATAACTCGGCGTACATTGTGGGTAAATACAGTAATGTGTAAACAAACTGGGAATAACAGTCTATTCAACGAATGACAATATAAAACACAGGCAAACGTTCACTACGCCGAAATATGTTCACAAGCACACGGGCAGATGAACCCAGACATCACCGTCAGGTGGACCCAAAGAGCCACACATTTGTGTTTATTTATTGAGATATAATTACATCCGGGATGTAATTATATGAAATGGTGATATGTGATTGGGTAATGGCATCCAAACGTCATAATCTTTGTGAGAACATTTCAATGAGATATAGTATTTCGGTAGACCCAGAGATATCGTAGATGTGACATGATACTTCTACAAGTCTACAGTATAAAAGACAGTCACTGTGTGGCTATGGTAAACAGATATCGTAGGATCAGTATCAATATCGACTGTGGCAAGCAGTATCCCCCGCCCCCGTCCCCACTCACCCAGACATTATGCTATATCCGGCACTGAACTCACAACTCTACAGATGTTTGGATTCAACCCCGGGGGTGGGGGATCGATCTCTGGAATGCGACACTAAATCGCCTTGTCCTGAAAGTTCTGCCAGCAAACCAACCAAGCTAACGACAACCCAACAAAAAGATCGGAATTAGCTCAGCTAGAATTATGGCTCACATTCACAACCCGCCCAAGGCTAATATAGTATCAGTATTGACATGGAAAGACAATGTGACGATAATATTAAAAAAGTTATCATTCTGCAAAGGGAATGTTGATAAAACATAAAACGTTTGACCAAAACAATTGCATTCAGATGTTCAGGGAATGTTGGCACTGTAACAGAAACCCTTGTCCAGTTTTCGTGAATTCATTCCTGAAGGAAAATTTTGCCTTCGATGAGCTGACTACACTGTGAGCAACAAATGATTGGAGATCACCAATTATAATTCAATCCTACAGGACAGTCGCCGTGGACTGGTCGAAGTCCACGCGTGGGCAGTGATGTCCAAGCATGCGTTTACCATGTAATAAAAAATCATCATAAGCAAAATTTTAATTAATGAAGCACCGGGTTATACCCGGTGCTTCATTAATTAAAATTTTTGATGATTATTTCTATAATTAGTGTTTGGAATCTAATATTATCGAATCCGTAGAAATATTTCCCACCCGTGGAAAGTGATTAGTACACGGCGGCCAGACTGTACAGACATTTTGGGCTTTTGAATTAAATTATCATTGGTCCATCTCTCAAGTACAAAATGTATTCGCTCATTTGCAATAGACAATATTATACCTTATCTCACATATGTGATTTTTGAGAATTACACATTATTCTACGTTGCGTGCAGATTGTGTATATACCATACGCAGTCAGTTGAAATTATACAGAACAACAGGGTGATCTTCGAAATAAAAAAAACAAGTAAGAATTTTATCATTTATTAGTCATTGTAGTTGTTAATTCAGGAAATTGAAAAGGTAGCCACAGCTTGTTTGTGACCTAATATGGTATAATCTATTAGTTACACGGTGTTTCAGCAGGGTGTACGGGAATGCACTAGCCTTCTTAGATCCATATTACCCGAGGCTGAAAGCCGAAGGAAATACAAATCTCATAAGGTGTTAAGGTCCCGTACACCCTGCTGAAACACTGTGTGACGAATTTATTAACCTGCCCTTTCAGTGTGTCGAGTTTTGTATAATCCTCAAACGGTATTCCAGTGACGAAAACCTAGATAAACGTAATAATTAGAGAAACCGAAAGAAACATATCTTTCTTTATTATTGAACAAGAACGATTTGGAGTTATTTCCCTTCGATTGAACTCAAACATTTCGGAGACTTCATTTCAAGGACATTGTGAAATGGCGCGTCGTTATTATTGTGGGACACACGTTGACCTTATAAATGTTTATTGGATATAGTGGCGCGTTGTGTATCTTGGAAAATCGAGGGCACTATATTCAAACTTGTACAAGTGCTTTAATAAGTTTTACTGAAGCGACAATTCATATAACGAGATAGGTTGCATGCTTTTCGAAACCAGAACGGATATGTAGTGTACAAACATCACAATAGAATCCCTCTTCTCGACAGTAAAATCGGCCATTGGGTATGTACACATGTTTTATTTCAAGTTTTCGGAATATTCTAATGATACAATGTTGTTTTCATTTTGTTTGTGAGTCTGAATGTTTTTTATTATTGACGAAAATGTTTGAGGCGATGGGTGAAAGTGAAGCGTACCACATAATGTCTGTACACCCCTTTAGCTGTCACGTGATATTCCCATACACCCGTTGATCTTCGTACACCCCGTTGGAGTTAAATTTACCGTACTGGATGCATTGGTTATTGACCAATCAGGAAGCTTGTATGAATTAAAAGGGTAATAATAAAAATTCCACATTGGTCTCGAGCGAGATGGAAGGTACTGTCATTACGCCGTTTAACAGAATTTGTCATTCTGAAAAGAATATTGTCGTATTGTGACAGGGTTATTAGCCGGGATGCCTACAGTTATGTTTGGTTCGAAGAACATAAAAGCACGCGACGTAAGGCTAGGGACAAAAGAAAATCGTTCCGATTTCCCGACGAATCCTAATTTTCATGCCCGACTCTAAACTTTTTATAAGCACTTAACAAAAATGTTATCTCGATTTTTCACTTTATCCAAAGAGCAGACGACACTTTAAAAATAACTGAATAACTAAAAAATTTACTTTTTGCCTCAAAACACGGAACAAGCTCAGTGAGCTCTTTCCAATGATGGGTTATAACATAACCTACGTTTTTGAGACAAAAAATGAAAATGCAATAAAGTTTGAATGGGATTTTTTGTAAATGGCGATTTGTGTCGTTACGTTGGTAAAGGTTTAAGCGACTGGATGACAAAATGAAACAACAGCAAAAATTTGATTGACCGACCCTATTTTTTTAATGCAAGTAACCTGAACCAAACCATTTACCTAATGTACGGTAGGTCGCTGTGGACTGGTCACGGGTGGGCAGTATTTCCACGGTCGCAATAATATTAGATTCCAAACACTGAGTACAGGAATAATCATCAAAAATTTAATTAATGAAGCACCGGGTACAACCCGGTGCTTCATTAATTAAAATTTTGCTGATGATGATTTTTATTACCTGGTAAACGCATGCGTGGATATCACTGCCCACGCGTGGATTACGACCAGTTCACGCCGATTGTACTGCAGATCCCACTAGAAAAGAGTACCGCGAGAATGATTTCGTCCTGAAACAAATTGTCGTCTGCGCTGAAATATAAATATAAAGCAAGTGAACATTTGGAAGACATGCAGATACTAAAAGGGAAGTAAGTGCCAGCTAACACAAGAAGACAAATGATTCGGCAGCTAAAACTTTTCCTGATTATTTGAGAGGGAAAAAAGGCAAGATAAAAATGTCGAATGGCATTCGAAAGAGCATGGGCGGCGGAAGCTCGATAAAAGTGGAGAGACACAAATTTACAACGCTACGATGCTTCGAACCAGTGTGACAAAGGTTACAATCGTATATCGGTAAATGTACCATGACTCGCTACAGTCTTTTGTTTAGATGAATATGTTGCTGTGTGGTCACTGACCTGTCCGTTTCTTCTACTTCAACCATCTTCCAACCCGAAGGTCAGCCTTCGGGTTGGAAGATAGTTGAAGTAGAAGAAACGGACCGAAGCGACCAAAACTGGGATTCTGTGGCTTCATATTGTTTGGATTTGCAAATAATGTTACAGGAATGCCTGTATATTGACACGTTTGCATGCGCCCATTTTAACTCATTGTGAAACTGCGAAACATATCTGTGGAAAAAAGTGGAGGGGCACGTCCCCCCCCCCCGTACCCCTCTGGATACACCGCCCCTGCGAAAGAGCATTATGGCGCGTACATGGTTATGTTTACCGGGCGCAAGAAATGAAGATATGGTTCATGTACTAAAACTGAAACTCGAACATTTTCACCACAGAATCGAATGGTATTTTCCTCCCATTATGAAGAAATTTCAATTTATTTTCCCTGACATTTCTTGATACAAATGTTTCAAAACTGTATTTGCGAACCATTCTGTTGTTGGGGATGTGAAAACCATCACTTATTCGACATTCGTTATCAACCGGTAATGGTTTTTATTTAATCTTACTTTTTTACAAGGACTGGCGAACAAGTAATGCAACTAAAATTAACGCCTGTCCTTGACCCATTGGCGTAGGTGTGTGGGATGACCTTCGTAGCGGCAACTTCATGGCCTAGCTCTTCTCGAATACTACGAAGGGAGTGTGTCTCTCTCCACACAGAGGACAGCCATTGTACGTCCCCATCTGACAGGACAGTACACTGTGACAGCATCAACCTCACAATTGATGCTGACAGAGAGGGTTCGGACTTTCCCCGACTGAGGATCGATCCCGGGGCCTCTGGCATGAGAGACCAACGCACTTATCCACTCAGCCACCACTTCTCAGTAAGTAAAGGTTGCCATGTCAATCCTGTTGTTCGAGATGACTTTTTGATCAGTGATATTTAACCCTTTACCCACTGACGTAACGGCCAAAACCGGCTAGCGCTATTCTCAAAAATCGACAATTAATTTCCATTATTTTTTTTCATTTTTTGTCTCAAAAACATAGGTTATGACCCCTCATTGGAACGAGCTCGTCGAGCTCGTTCCAATGAGGGGTCATACCCTATGTTTTTGAGACAAAAAATGAAAAAAAATAGTTATTCAAGAATCTTTTTTGCAGGTGTCGTCTGCTTTTCATGTTAGGTAAAGGGTTAATTTATGAAAAATTTTGTATACTTGAAAGCGTATTGTTGTTTGATGAAATTCCACATTTGTTTGTTTTACTATGATAAAGTTATCTTTCCAATTTGATAAAATCGCTCTACAGATTAAGACTCGGGGTACATATATTTCGGGTGCATGGTGTTATGTATTCTGGACATGACTAATAATGTAACAAATATCATCACATCAGCTAACGGATTTTTTCTATTATAAACCTGTACTTTTATCAGTGTCGGCCGGATGGAGATAGGGGACCGTGGCCATAACACATTAGGGGCCCCAAGACCCACCAGACCCACCATGAGTCTGCCCAGTGAAGGAAAATTTTGAAAATTGCTTATGAAAAGGAGCAAAATCCTCGACTCTGAGACCGCGGAAAAGTAGAAAATTAGCGATTCGACGTCGCTTTTTGTACGATTTCAATTTGGGGCTCCACAGCGGGGCGCGAACCTCGACAGGGGCCCATATGTATAGTGTTCACGAATAGATCCCGGTTGGAGATTTCTCTCTCTCTCTCTCTCTCTCTCTCTCTCTCTCTCTCTCTCTCTCTCTCTCTCTTGTGAGTTTGTGAGTCCCCATGTTGAGCCGCCCCCACCCCATGAATGCTCTTGTCCAAAGGACGAGCCGCACCTGAATTTAACCCTCATCTCCTTGATTTCAAAATATTAAAATTGCAAGCTGCAATTCTTCTCTCATTGGGCAATAAGGAATTAAACCAATTCAGTCTTGTTTGTCAGATATTCTTAGTTGCATTATGGGATAAATTTTCCACATGACATTTGACGTGAGCGTTAGAAAAGCACGACCAATCAATTTCGTTGCGGAAGTAGTCCACGGCGTGTGTAAGTTGTATTAAGTCTTAAACCCAGACCTCTGGTGGACTGTTTACATTGCGTAACCAACGCATCGAAAACAAATATGGCTTCCGATAAGATAGTAAATTTCGGGCGAATGCGGAAGTACAAACTGACGGCAAAGAGAATGGGTCGATGACTGGTTGAAGTAATGATGTTAGGATACTATTTCTGGAGCAGACGATACGCCAAAGAAAAAATTGCTTTTAACATTGTAATTTGGGGTCCTACAGGAAGCATTGCTTGTTTTTCGACCAATTTGGGCATAATTTATAAGGTTATAGAGGTTCAATCCTAATTTAGAGAAACCGTTTCGTAAATCTGGCTTTAACCCGGGACGACTTGGATATCCTCTTTATATGTGATGGTGGGCGCGCGAGTAACAGTCAATTTGGGGATAAAGTCTGTTTGGTCTTTTGACGCAATAACAGTGAGATTGGAACAATATCAATGTCAAAGAGATGTGTGGAGAGATTAGTAAAGCAAAAATTACGGCAGTTTATTATGGATTGTTTTGGAAGAATAGGCGTATAGGGGGACATTTTGTTTGGGTGTAAGGACTTTGCCCTGATTTTCTTTCTTCCAAATGTCCTTACCTACCTACGGTTTGCCCTAATTGCCCTTCAAGTTGAAAATATTCTGCTCATATTCTAAATTTATTTATTTATTGGTGTTTAAGTATCAACTCAAGGCCAGGGGTGAGCGTTAATAAGCCATGTTGCCCATTTTAGAGAGGGTTTGCCCCTCCCAAGCACTGGTGACTGGGTCATATTTTACCAGTAAAACAGAGCCTGTTTACCGCAGTGAACAGGCACTGCTTCATTTCCCGGGGTTCCCGTGGGGAGCATATTCTAAAAGTTGCTAAAACTTTAAAAATACCCATCACAGTTGGGACAAATCAGTTTTAATCCTTTATGCAACGTAACTCTCAAAACCGTCCAGCGCTATTTACAAAAAAAAAATACCATTCAGTTTTCATTATTTTTTCATTTTTTGTCTCAAAATGATAGCTTATGACCCCTCATTGGAACGAGCTCGGTGAGCTCGTTCCAATGAGTGATCATAAGCTATGTTCTGATGTAAAAAAATGAAAAAATAGTTATTCAAGAATTTAGTTTGCAAGTGGCGTCTGTCTTTTGTGTTAGGTCATTCTCGCCCAATCCGTTTTGACTGCTAATAAACGATGCGACGCAAGGTCGCAAAGGACATCGAAGAAAAACGTTAATATAATCCGAGGAACTATTTATCAATTGTTGTGGTCTAGATAGGACTGGATTAATTTACTGTAAGAGGACATTGACACCCACATGCGAAGCTGGATTCCAGGGGAACGTCAAGGCGGAAACAGAGCAAGCGGAAATGACTTTTGCAGGAAATGAGATCCACCTGCTTCAATTCCGCATAAATGACTAATTCTTATTTATTGTTGGTTTACAGGTGTTGACGGGCAGATTTACTCCAGAGGCCATCTCCATAACTGTGTGGATTATTCCGAGAACTCGAGGTCGCCACAGCACGTGACACAAGATAACGAAACATCCATGAAGAAACATGACAGCGGTATGTTTTAACAAACGCTATACTGGACAAATAACTTCGAACCCACGTAGTAGATTAATACGACGGGAGTAGCACTTTTGGAAAATGAGTCACTTAGAGAACCCAAGCTGATTATGAATCATTATGTCAATTAAGGGAGCACGGCTCAGTTTTAGTCTGTTGGACTTCTATGCTAGAGGTCCCGAGTTCGATCCCCGTCCGGGACGACCCGCGTTGTATCACTAGGCAAGGCACTTTAGCCCGATTGCCTACATGAGGGCACGATGACGCCGTGCACTAAGGCGTACTGCACGGTCATGATTAGCCATTGTGCATTCGTATGTGACCTTAAACACCAATAAATAAAAAAATAATTATGTCAATTATTCACACCGTCAGGTTGGGTCATATGGGTTGGTTTTGCCACCAAACCCCTACCCCCACCTTGCAGTTGAGTTGGTGGGGTATCAGCAGACAAGAATCATTGTTCAATTTTATTATATTGTTCAATTTTTGCTACATAAACATAGCTCATGACTCATGACTATCATTGGTACGAGCTCGTTATGTTTTCTGAGGCAAATGTGAACATTTTTAGTTATTCGAGAATATAATCTGTTTTATTTTGTAGGGACCGTGCGATATAAACTTATGCTCAGTGGGGTATATGGGTGCGTCCCCCCCCCTCTAACACCCCCTCCCCCAGACCTCTCCTCGATACCTAGACCCAGAAGTGTAGGTTATGTTTGAACACTTCGGGGACGTGACAACCGTTACTTATTCCCAGTTCCTTATTCGACAATCGTTATTAACTGATAAAATCTGTTGATGACAAATATCGAATAAGGAACTAGGAATAAGTAACGGTTGTCACGTCTGTAAAGCAGCTTCGACAGCCTGCAGATGTACATATAAAACCTCTCAGTACGCAGAATGAGAAACCGTATGGAATGTATACAGAACTGCCGTGACAACCGTTACTCATTCCCAGTTCCTTATACGACATTCGTTATCAACCGATTTATCGGTTGATAGCGAATGTCGAATAAGGAACTGGGAATAAGTAACGGTTGTCACGTCCCTGAGTACAGAAACAAAATAAGTCAGCAGACGTAAGAACGGTAAACCGCAAGTTGGACGCTTCGATTCCTACCAACACTAACTGCTTCGTGTCCTTAAGCAAGAAACTTAATCCCGTGTACCCACGGGGAGGCATGGTGGTGCTGTGTACTAAGGCGTACTGTTCGTCGATGGTGCACTTGCCTTCAACCATTGCTAACTCTAACTCTGTTTATGGAGAGTCAGTTTGTTGAAGTATATGGCAGTTGCGCTCCACTGCTCGGTAGTTCTTTCCGGATACTCCGGCATCCCTCACCCGTAACTGTAAGACACGATGTAACCCTGGCTTTTGAAAGTGTCGTTAACCCCCCCCCACCCCCCCCCCCACCCCCACAAAAAAAAAACAAACAAACAAGCAAAAACGGTGGGATTACGATAGTCCTGGTCTCTTCGAAGGTCCAGTGAGAATTAACATATATATTGTCAAAATTGCCCCGATGGAGAACCTGTCACGTAAATGACCAGCCCCATCAACCCCGTCTCGCCTATCAAAGAGTTTGGCGAAGGTGAAGAAACAAATTTTTAGTGCATTTTGTCTAATTTGATCAACGAGTCAGTTTACGAAATGAGTAGAAGGGTGTGGGTGGAATTTACAAAAATGCATGGTACATCAGTGCGTAGATATCAAAGTATTGGGTTCGATACCCGACCTGGAATTTAACCCACCTTTTACTACGCTCGCTTTTTAAAAGTATACTTCACATGGCTAACAATTTTCGTTTCATTGGAAGAGATTTACAGGGAAGTTAGCTCCCCTTAAATTTCTATAGTTGTCAGTAAATTTAACACTGAGTGTATGGGAATGTCATGTAAAAATTGAAATTTTCGAAACGTCAGCGAAGTTGTATGGATGTGCGCATCAGTTCACAATCTTCAGGCATTTTTCTGTAGAGTAGTATAAAATACAAAAGGTGGAGTTTTACAATTTGTTCCCATGTAATCAGTTTGAAAGTTTGACTATTATTCTCTGTTTAAACCGGCGCTTTCACCATCTTTTAAAGCTCTGTCAGGGCAAAGCCAGCCTAAATATAGGGGCAAGGGGCCTCATATATAGAGATATTGTAAGTTCAAAAGATATTCCGCATCAAGGCGAAAAACCTACGTGAATTGCACTTCTCTGTGAAGCTGGACATGGAACAACACACGTGTTGTATATCCAGTTTCAGCGCAGGGACCCAGGGGAGAAACGGTATGTTAGATAAGGTCTAATCTCATTTAATTTATACAGTAGTCGCGAGTCTTACGAGACGTAATCGGTTGGTGGCAGGATATCGTCACGGCCAATTGAGAAACGAGATTCTAAAAGATAGAAATGTCTGTCATGACAATGACTGGCAGAAACGAATCGGTTCTCTCGACAAGTGAAATCACCGTTAAGTCACGCGCGAGATGACTTGTATTGATTCTGTCTCGATATACGTCATCTCCCACCGTTTTGACAGATGGACAGATGAGCGTCCGTCCACCTGACAGTTTAGGGTAAAAAGCATATATACCTTGAAGAGCAGAGCATTAGACACACACTTGGGGTCACACACACGTTGGTGAAGTCCAGGGCAGGCGGACTCTGTTTCCTGGCATAGGGGTACCTTCGATCACAGGACCCTGAAACGGTTGGAATCGCCAGAGAGGGCATTCCACGATTGATTTAGCTTAAGGTTGATAGGCGGCTACAGTGCCAAATTCGTTGAGAAGGAACACCCAAGGTGAAACATTAAAGTTTAGATTGTCGAGTAGCAGGTATCAGCCTGCAATAGTCAGAAGTGTAGGTTAATTGTATTGTGCGTATTAACCCTTTGAAGCGTCAGTCTGATTGCGTTGTGAGTAGTTTGTTTTGGTGTCGAAGCATCGTAATACCGACTGGAGATCGGTGTGAGTGACAATTTCGCCCTAGCAATAAAAAGGGGCATTTGTGAATCGTGAATTCAACCAGGAACAGTGAACATTTCAATAGGACTTTCACGGAGGACTTTCAAAAGGCACATAAGGTATGAGTAGACAATATCTGACCCAAATCAGAAGTACGGTGGCTTTATAGATGACAAACATTTCTGGCCGGAACCCTCCGACAGCCAGAGGTACAGTTACGCGCAGACGTTGACATTTGAGCCTAAGCGGGTGAAGCTCTTATGGCGAGCTCACGGTAATAACATTGCAGATTTGTGAAGCTCTTATGGCGAGCTCACGGCAGTAACATTTCCAGTGTGTAGACTATAGTGCCAGTACAGGGCTATAGAATGACTATATAATTGTTGAGAATTGTTTAACCCTAGCAACCCATTTTCTGTGAAAAGAATCGAATTGTTGAAATATTGAAACGGTTTTATTCTTATGTGTAAATAAAAGAATCGTTGTTACTTTAAATCATTCTTTCCATTACGCAGCCTGAAGTGATTAGGAATCACACCTAACGGAAATCGAACCTATCTTAGGCCAATTTGGCAGAGGAGAAATCACAGCGCCGGTCGAACTCAGCTCCCAGCGCCGAGTTCGCGGCACCAGGATTCCGACTCACCACGTCGGTCTAATTTTCCCGCAATTTCATCGGCGGGACTAAATAACCCCACGTCAGCCCAGACCTTACGGGGCCTCAGGTGTCCCTGACAGGCTCTGTAACTTTTTTTTTCTTTATTATATCAAGCGTGGGCGCATCGTAACATGCAATACATACACTATCCTTTCCATTAACTGGTAGAGTGCTGGAAGCCCATATTTGGGCTTTATTCTGAATTGCAGGTGCTGCAACTTAATGGCTTCATATTCTATGGATGTGCGTCATATAATTTTTGAATTGAAATTATTTAGTCTGTGAGGATTTGCCTTGTTACAATTTATGGGAGAGTGCCTAGTGGCACTCTCCCATAAATTGTAACAAGGCAAAGAGACGTGGACAAATTTGGATGACCAAAAATAATTTAGCACTCTACCAGTTAATATTATAGTCTAGGGGGTAAGCTTTGCTAATTTTTTCTTCGGAAGAATAAAAACTTGATATTATTGTAAAAAACACATTTCGCTGAACAAAGAGCCAAAGTGAACTTTTGGTGTTGGTATGTGTGATACTGATAGGTATTCATAATCATTATCTCTGAACAAGTTGCTTCAAATTAGCTTGCCATAAAAAGCCAGTTTCCTTTTGTTAATTTTAATAAACGAAAACAACAGAGACCTCCGAGAGATGTCTGTCGTTTTCGTTTGTTAAAACCAACAAAAGTAAACTTGGTTTTATTTTGTACTGACGTCATAGGTGTTTTCTCAATAATTACAGTACGTGGAGAGTGGATTGTAACTAAATCACCCGCAGAGTGGAGTTATCAACCAAACTATAACTTTCAAATTTTGTACATATCGTCAAAAAACACAAGCAATGTTTCAGCCAATGGACCTCCGGGTTTAACCCGGAGGTCCATTGGCTGAAACTTTGCTGCTGCTGGTTGTGCTTTGCAACAAATTTGCAATTATTGTTCGGGTGGAATCTCCACTCTGTGGGTGATTTAGTGATAATACAATCTCCACGTACTGTACGTGTTTCGTAAGATGCTGTATAAGTAAGAAAAATTAGTTTACGTCGAAATTCACAAATCTGATATTCCATAAATATTAATGAAATATATTCAAATTATACATCAAAATGAAGGTTATAGCGTAGAGAATACGAAATTATTTGCAATCAACTCACAGAGGTGACAGCAGGCATCAACGGTTTCTGGAAGTCTTCTACCATAAAGGCTTTGTTATTATTTTCATGATTGTATTTTGTGGTCTGTGTCACGTGATAACTTAAGGAAACGGAACACGCCATGTATAGAAGACGTCATTGCGTTACATTAACCACCATTACCTGTCTGATAGTCCCAGCATGTATCAGATTATTCCTGGAGTTTCTTGAAGTAAGCTGTTGAAATGTCTTATGTGATACATATACATGTGCCTGTCCTGTCCTGTCCTGTCCTGTAATTTGTATCAGATTCGAGGTCGTGTTTACAATTAAACGGATCGCAATGAGTCGTAAGGGCTAGTTGCGATCCGATTGTAAACACGACCGAAAATCAGATACAAATTATAGGACATTCACATGGTCCTGATAATACATTTATCTAACAATCATGTAGATTTGGGCCTGAAAACCACGAGAAACGGTACGTATCACATAATGTGTTCCGATTCCGTATCATATAGACGACTCATTCTGATTACGTATCACATAGATTCAACTTCCGGTAAATACCGCGCTATGACAAATAATAACATTATATGCATTGTTATTACGCATTAAAATATGAAATTCAAACTTTTGACCAATTCCAATCCAATTTAAGCTGAAAAACGTAAAAACAGGCTTTATGTAACGGGGTTGTTAGATAAATGTATTATCATGACCATGTGCATGTCCTGTAATTTGTATCAGATTCGAGGTCGTGTTTACAATCGGATCACAACGAGCCCATCAGGGCGAGTTGTTATCCGATTGTAAACACGACCGAGAATCCCCATTTTTTCAGTTTAAATTGGGTTGAAATTGGTCAAAATATTGAATTTCAGGAACCATATTTTCATGCCTAATAACAATATGTTATAGTGCGGTATTTACCGGAAATTGAATCTGTCTGATACAGAATTGGAATGGGGGTGGGGGTGGTTGGTGATACAAACTTTTTTTCCAAGTTTTTCGATGCAAATTAAGTTGATTGTTAGTTAGATAAACCATTTCTAATAATAGTGTATCATTCAACAACATTTCACAACCGAACCACGGGTGTTGCCGACTCTGGAATTAATCAGCGCATTAAAACACTAAAATAAAAACATCCGTTGGCAATAATATTGTCCACTCAAGAATGAATCAGCGCATTGAAATAGTAAAACAAAAATATGCGTTGGCAACTCCCACTGGGCCTTGGTATTTGAACAGTTTATCTAAAACGCATTTGAACAAACACATTTCCTGTTTTTATTCTGTGCAATGATAAGAGATGAATTCGATTGATAGATTAATTCCCAGTAACATGAGGGGCACAAATGATGTACGAGAGATCAGTTTTTTTTTTCAAAAACTGGACCTACAGTTTGATAAAGTCGGTGAACGGGCGGGCGGGCGGGCGGGCGGGTTTTCGCTCGAGCGGGCGGGCGTGAAAAAAGAAAAGAAAAACAAATATCAGTGGATTTGGTCAATATTTTTGGTATGTGAGATTTTCTTAACAATGTCTTGAGTGGATTCGAAAACTGGTGCAGTTCGGCCATACTGAGCGGAGTTATGGCCCTTAATTAGATAATGTTTGCCTGTTTTCAGCTCGTTAGTGCGATAACTTGACTTGATCAAATATTAATGGATTTGATTCTCTTATGTCAAGCCGTACAAAGTGCGAAAAAACTCGACCCCCGCATAGGAGATGCGTATTTATTTATTTATTTATTTATTTATTTATTTATTTATTTATTGTGTTTAACCCTTAAGGGCCTATTTCCGACGTTGGTCAATTATTTATTTATTTATTGGTGTTTAAGGTCACATACTTATGCACAATGGCTAATCGTGACCGTGACAGTTTTACGGGTGGAGGAAGCCGGAGTACCCGTAGAGAACCACCGAGCAACGACGAGCAGCTGTCAGCTCTCCAACATCGTAACTCTGAACTCTGCACCGCAGCACAGGCAGGGTTAGATTGGTTGAAGACATGCGCACCATCGACGTGCAGTACGCCTCAGTACACAGCGTCATCGTGCCCCCATGTAGGCAATCGGGGTGAAGTGTCTTGCCCAAGGACACAACGCGGTTGCCGCAGGTGGGATTCGAACCGAGGACCTCTCGGCTTGCAGCCTGCACCTCTACCAACTGAGCCACCGCGCCCCCCCCCCCCCCCCCCCCCCCCCCCCCCGACGTTGGTCAATTTTACTCTATTAGAACAGGTGCACCAACTTGCTGTGTTTGAATAAACTTCCAAGGTACACTCTAAGAACATTGGCAGTTGTTTGTAGGCAAGTCGTGGCTGTCGATATAAGCAGCCAAGACTTGCGCAGATACAACTGCAAAACATTAAATGTCACAGTGTGGCAAAAATGTATGAAACATCTGCAGGCCTTTATGGGTTAAGATCACATTCAACATTCATGAATGTTTTGACTATTCCATCCTTGGCGTTGGTAACTAGTTTACTAGTAGAATTTGTGTACGTCGGTAAACAAGCCCTGCTACACTTTCCATGAGAGGTTTGATACAGGAAATGTTTTGCAGCTCAGCAAAAACGTCAATGAGTTTTTCACTTCTTTTCAATGTGAAGTGTGAACAAAATTGAAACTGATCGTCTGTATAGTCTAAGGGAAATAACTCTTCACTATTCAAGTGTATTTTCGTTTTTTCATCATTGCTGCATAAACTTGTTGAGAAATGAGTTTACATTGTTCTGAGGAAAATAGAGAAAGTTTGGAAAAATAATTTATTCGAACTGGGGCCAACAGCTAAACAGGAGCTCGGAAACACGATAACTTTTAATAACATTGTTGAAGACAAATCCCCGCTGTCATTTGAAGGGTATTTTGGGATGAGCTAAATTGTTCTTCCAATCCAGTCGGTGGGGTTTATTTTGTGACTGAATTTTGGCAAAACTTCCACTCCGCCGTTACTTCGCCGTAATTCACCAAAACTTTTAATCACAGGCCATTGGGAAAAATGGTACCGCGTTAGAAACGTAAAACATATTTTACCAAAACTCCCCATAAATCATAACTGGGGGTTATCAGGAATATATTTCAATAATAGGAATCTCAAAAAAGGTCTCACTATCAACGGCTATTCTCCAAATTCGCAGTACCATTGTGACCGATTTGATAATGAATAAGTCTACTGTTGGCACGCTATAATGAGCCTACACGCTAAAAACTAAAGTGTTAAAAACTACACTTGAAGTGCTGTATTTAACACTTACTAAGTGCTGAACTAGCACTTTGTACAAGTGTAGATATCCCAGAACTTGATAGGTGTTACAATAATACCACTTGACAAGTGTAATGTCGCGACACTCAAAAGGAAACAACGCAGATGACGCGGATCAGGCTCGAACTCTCGAGCCTGATCCGCGTCATCTGCGTTGTGTCCTTTTAATTATGTACCCACCAAGCGCAAATCAAATTATGGACGATTCTGGAAGAACCACCAACGCTAGACACATGGGAAGTGCCATCCATTCAAGTTTGAGATGTCTGACGATTGTAATGTCTAAGTGCTTAAAGCATTGCACTTTGAGTGTTAAAATCAAACCCTGGGTTCAACACCTCGAAAGTGTCAGTTTTAACACTAGTTTTTAGTTTGTATTTAGTCTGTCACAAGCTCCACAAAAGTTCATCTTCAGCAGAATTTATTTGTTAGTTCAACGTCACCTTCAAATTTTATTTAAAAAATTTTGTTGTTTAGTCGCATCATGGCTTGCCTACAAAGCAGACATGCACAATTTTGTCTCTCATTTCTAGACACGCACAATATTATTATAAGATATCTTTCTGTTATAAAAATATAAAAATGAGCATTATCAAGAAAGTTCCCGGAAAAGACTCGCAGAGAGTGGTGCCCGAGTAGATAAGTGCATCGGACTCTCACGCCAGAGGTCCCAAGATCGAACCTCAGTTTGTAAGGTTCTTCTGGTGTCCGAATATTCTCTGCCTACCCTAATAGTGGGGTTGATGCCGTCATGTCACACCCTACTGTCCTATCGGATGGGCACGTAAAATGACATACACTCATGCCAGTATTCTAATTCTATAAGGAATTAGTCACCGTTGTAGTCTGGAACCAGTCTAACCCTTATATAGTCCATCGCCCATGTTTAGATTCACTCCTCTGGAATATTTCAGTTGGTTGGAAAAGCGAATCTATGGTTCGCTTTTCCAACCAACTAATATATTCCAGTCGACAAAATCTAAAAATACCAAAAACAGTCATTTTCTTTGAATCAACGAAAGAAATGTTGCTCATTCAAGATTTGATTTCAAGAAGAGCAAGGCAACGAAGTAGCCGTTATGTCGACCACCTTACGCAACTTGCGCCATTGGGCCGAGGAGAAGCGTTGATATGTATTATATATATGTTTGCAAACCTTGTAAAATTAAACCGTTTAACCCTTCAACTAACATGAAAAGCAGACGACGCTTGCAAAAAAATTCTTGAATAACTAATTCTTTTCATTTTTTGTCTCAAAAAAATAGGTTCTGATCCCTCATTGGAACGAGCTCATTCCAATGAGGGGTCTTAACCTATGTTTTTGAGACAAAAAATGAAAAAAATAATGAAAATTAATTGGCGATTTTTGAGAATAGCTCTGGCCGGTTTTGGCCGTTGCGTTGGGTAAATGGTTAATGGGAGTGAGAACTCAGTTTTCCATTGAAAGCGATCCAGTTTAAAAATTTTGCATAGAAGAACAGTATGAATAATATACACCTGGCGCATATATATATGGAACGTCACAGCCGCCTTATATGCTCTATGGCCATTACATGGTGTGCTTTTGGTTTTTGTGGTTTTCTTTGGTCATTATATGATGTGGTTTTGTAATTATGTGATGTGACCTTTTCATTATATGATGTGGTTTTGTCATTACATGATGCGATCGTTTCATTATATGATGTGGTTTTGTCATTATATGATGTGACCTTTTCATTATATGATGTGGTTTTGTCATTATATGATGTGATCGCTTCATAAAATGATGTGGTTTTCTCGTTACATGATGCGATCGTTTCATTATATGATGTGGTTTTGTCATTATATGATGTGATCGTTTCATTATATGATGTGGTTTTGTCATTATATGATGTGATCGTTTCATTATATGATGTGGTTTTGTCATTACATGATGCGATCGTTTCATTATATGATGTGGGTTTGTCATTTTTTGATGTGACCTTTTCATTATATGATGTGGTATTGTCATTATATGATGTGATCGTTTCATTATATGATGTGGTTTTGTCATTACATGATGTGATCGTTTCATTATATGATGTGGCTTTGTAATTATATGATGTGACCTTTTCATTATACGATGTGCTTTTGTCATTATATGATGTGATCGTTTCATTGGTTTGCACACCTAATAAGTTTTCCGAATTCTTATGATAAACCGTATCTTATTTCAGACTGCAGACTGCTCTGGGAATTCATTCATCAGTTATTAAAGGACAGAAAGTACGGAGACTATGTTTGCTGGGACAGTGAAAAGGACCTTGTCTTTCGCATAAAAAACCCTACTGGGTTAGCCCAGTTGTGGGGCTTACAGAAGAACCGAGATAACATGACTTATGAGAAACTATCTCGTGCGCTCAGATATTATTATAAAATGAACATTATTAAGAAAGTTCCTGGAAAAAGACTAACGTACAGGTAGGTATCTAGTGCAGTCAGGTTGGTGCAGACGATTCCCTGGCGTATGTACATCACAAATAATAGTTCATAGAATTATATACCATACCTAGATTTAACCCTTTACCTAACACGAAAGCAGACGACACTTGCAAAAAAAAATTCTTGAATAACTAATTTTTTTCATTTTTTGTCTCAAAAACATAGGTTATGACTCCTCGTTGGAACGAGCTCGACGAGCTCGTTCCAACGAGGGGTCATAACCTATGTTTTTGAGACAAAAAATGAAAAAATAATGAAAATTAATTGACGATTTTTGAGAATAGCGCTGGCCGGTTTTGGCCGTTACGTTGGGTAAAGGGTTGAGAGTATACTCAGCAGAGTGAGGGATTTTTTTCGGTTTTCCGTTTCCATTCCGGTTTTTGCAGAAAACCGAACCACAAGACCCAACAAAAACCGACCGAACGGTTTTACTGCGTCTGTGCATAAACTAATAAAACCATCTTACCGGGGGTGGGGGTGGGGAACTGGACTAATAGCACATGTTAACTCGCGTCACTCAGTCTATCGGGCAAATGGACGGATACATCGTGTTCTCGTTGTCACATTTTCTCTCTTATTGACTCGTCCACCGGATATCTTAAAATATCTGAATCAGCGCGACTGGAATAAAATCGAATGATCGGGACGATTTCGAATCGAATCGAATTTCGCAGCTTCACAGGGCCCAAATAATAAGGGAAACACCATAGAATATTATTTATACTCTTAACGCATATTTGCTAAAAACAACAACAAAACATAATTACCATAGGTAACTCTGCCGGCGGCCACTGTATTTGAGAAATTGTAGATGACAGTACATCAATGAATATCTTTGAGAAACAAAAGCATACAGCTCATTTGCAAAAACAACAGTAGAAAAAAAATATATATATATATATATAATACTCAATTCGTACTGCGGATAGGCTAAGGAGACAACTGCGCGCCACCCAACCAGAAAAACCTGTGCAGGTAAAAACTCTGGAGGTGCACCGACCCGAATGCAGCAATCTCTGTGTGAGTGTGTCGGGTATTAAAACGATCCGCATTACAGTCCTAAAGACAGTGACACTGATAACAGCCGGGTCAAGTCATCTTTGACATACATATCCTTGGCTTTATCAGAGACCCAACGACCGTGACGTTTGAAAAGGCGATCCGAAACATTGTGATTAGCAGCGCTGGTGGCTCCACCAGCTCTCAAACTATGCGTGCCGAAAAGCTTAACATCGAGACCTATCTTAGAAAAAGCTTCACGAAAAAACTCTCTAGTACGAGTGTAAGAAAGACAAGTATTACCCGATCTCAGAACGTAACGATTTTCCGATTTCGCATAAACAACACCACGGAAGATGAAATCCTCACTGGAATCGCTGATGCGAAATTCGTCAAAATATGTACGCAGGAATGAGCAAGGACACGTCTCAGTAGAAGTTTACCAATGATCACCCAATTACCATCCCTGTAAACATCGTTCTTTGCTCTTTCAATGAAAATGCGGACAAACGTGTCTTCGAAAATGACGTCACAGCCTCGAAGATGAGACAATTCGTCAAAACGGAAAAAACCAGCGTATGCAATTAAACACATGGTGACTGTTCTCAAGAAATACCCCGAGTGGCATTCAGTGTGATATAAATTAACCAACTTGCACAACATTTCGGGAGTGATGGGATCTTTACGTGAGCTGCATCGCTTCAACGTGCGAGCTGCGGCCTCTTTGACCATTTGAGGCAAAGGATATGACGTTGGGTCGTCCAATAAAGCAAGCTTATGTGCCCAAGCAATACTATACACTGCGGTTTTAACCGAGGAGAAAGAGTGTGTGTGTTGCATTACAGTCAATAAATATAAAGCTACATGAAGCGGGGAGGCAGGAAAAGAGCTGATTTCTTGGAATGCAGAACACCATTTTTTCCACTTTAAAAATCCATACATATAAGTCCGAACTGTACCATCTTGTCTGGACTCCAACACGACAGAAGGCAAACGTTTTGCAAGAAGTTTTAGAGTCGAGTCCGTTAGATTCAAAGAGTCTTTCCAAACATCAGAAGCAAAAACATCTGAAATTGAAAAATGGAAAAGACTTGGTTACAAAACACGAAACCAAATTCTTAAAAATGGGATGGGAGGGTGGGTTGGTGTTAAACTGATGATAGATGTGACTGCAGTGACCGCCGAACCGAGAATGAGCTATCAGCTCGTGCTGATCTAATTACTGTAACAATACTACCGTTATGTTCGAATTAGAACCGAGCAAATATGCGAAGAGCAGAACCCCTTTTCATTCTAATTCGTCTGCTCAAACGAATGAAAATCCATTTTCAGCTTCACAGGGCCCAAATAATAAGGGAAACACCATAGAATATTATTTTCAGCTTCACAGGGCCCAAATAATAAGGGAAACACCATAGAATATTATTTTCATCCGTTTTTGGATTGTGAAACAATCCGGACTGACAAAGATACTCAAGGTCAATCGAACGCAACTAATAGCACTACGTTTACTATTGTAAAGAGGATTCTCCGGGAAACTGAAGAAGATAAAGCCGTTTTTGGTGATTTGGGTAACTTGCAGGGTCGCTGTAATTGGATAAACTCCCATTCAATCGAACATACATTGTTCGACTAAGCGCTGCTATTATAAAGAGGGTTCTGTGGAAATCTGAACCACATAAAGTCGTTTTTGATGATTTGGGGTGATTGTCGGGTTTATTTGGGTAATTAGATTTATTCCGGTAGACTTCGAACGGTCAAAGATATTCCAGTTCAATCAAAAGCACCTTTTAGAGGCCTCTTGGTCCTATAAGAAGCCTGCTAGGTTCATAGCAACCAGAGGCATCATAGAAACCAAGAATTCGGCTTCCGTCAAACAAAATGGACGACGGAAACGTCATCCAAACAACACGCGTTGTACATACGCACTGACACCACGCATCAACCATGGTAATGACTTCACAACATGGCCGTCCACGCGCCCTACCATAACAACTTTATATGACACCATTGGGTCACGTGACTATGACGTCACATATAGGATTCCACACGAGATCCTGCTAATGCGGCAGATACGTGATATACTACTAATTGTGTGACCTTAAACACCATTAAATAAATAATAAAAAGAACCGTATATTTCAAATAGTTCAAAAAACTTTCAACAGTGATGCTGAACTCTTCTGACTGCTTAATCTATATAGAGTATTAGCTTCGTGCGATCTCATATTTAATCTCAGTAGTTTTAAATTTCCTACAAATATTACTACCGGTATCAAGTTCTCAGGCCACAAGTCTAAATCTGCAAGAAATTCGACGCTGTTATAGCCTGGAACCAGTCTTGCTCTCAAACAGACATCGCCTATGTTTAGATTCACTCGTCTGGAATATTTCAGTTGGTTTGAAAAGTGAACCTACGGTTCACTTTTCCGACCAACTGATATATTCTTGACGACTGAATATGAAAAATTTCAGATTATTTATTTATTTATTTATTTATTGGTGTTTAAGGTCACATATTTCTGCACAATGGTTAATCGTGGCCGTGACAGTTTTACGGGTGGAGGAAGCCGGAGTACCCGGAGAGAACCACCGAGCAAAGGCGAGCAACTGTCAGCTCCCCAACATACCAACTCCACACAGGCAGGGTTAGCATTGGTTGAAGACAGGTGCACCATCGATGTGCAGTACGCCTTAGTACACAGCGTCACCGTGCCCCCACGTGGGCAATGGGGGTGAAGTGTCTTGCCCAAGGACACAACGCGGTTGCCGCAGGTGGGATTCGAACCGAGGACCTCTCGGCTTGCAGCCTGCACCTCTTCTGTCAATCAAAGCTAAAAATATTGCTCAATCGAGACTTGATTTGATTGACATTTTGATAAGATTACAAATGAAGACTCAGGCATCTCAGCCGTAGTGTTATTATTACGCCGGATAGCTACATAAATTATGTTAATATTTTGATGTTTTGAAGGGGTATTAAATACTTATTGATTGGAATATCTTTAACCGCAACAGGAAAGAATGCATGTATAACTTTGTAAGTAAAAGCACGTCAGATTACATCAACGGTCGGCTGCGTACAAATTCCGAACAGAATTAGACTGGTCACCCGAGCGCTTGTACCAGTAATACGGGCTTACCGTGCTATCAATTTATTTATTTATTTATTGGGGTTTACCGACATTTTCGACAGCCAGGGTCACCTCGTGTCGGACAGTTTTACGGGTGGAGGAAGCCGGAGTACCCGGAGAGAACCACCAAGCAACGGCGAGAAACGTTCAGGCTCCCCAACATACTAACTCCACACAAGCAGGGTTAACATTGGTTGAAGACAAGTGCACCATCGACGTGCAGTACGCTTAGTACACAACGCCACCGTGCTCCCACGTGGGCAGTGGGGGTGAAGTGTCTTTCCTAAGGTCACGACGCGGTTGCCGCAGGTGGGATTCGAACCGAGGACCTCTCGGCTTGCAGTCTACACCTCTACCTACCGAGCCACCACGCCCCCCCCCCCCCCCCCCCCCATCGTGCTATTAAATGGGACTCTTATGGTGTTTTCACACCAAAGCGCCAGAAATATCTAGGAGGTGGTACACACCCGAAAGATTTTATATCATGCAAAGCCGATCTGAGGAAACCCTGTAGTTTTGAGAGAGTATCAGACTTGTTACTCTAATTCTAGAACGAGAAGATAGAAAATCTGCTTGTTATAAAGCTATAATGCTTGATAGAATTCTTCATTTTTGCTGGCAGTTTATCAAATATATCTGATATCCACTACAAATTAACCCACAGTCACCCTACAACATCGAATACATATACAGAGGGCGTCAAAAATGTCCTATATTCCTTTAAAAATGAAAACACTGCAGTGGATCAGCGCAGTGGCGTAGCGGAAAATCTTGTGCCCCCCCCCCCCCACCCCGCACCCCCCCCCCCCCCACACACACACACACACGAGATAGAGACGGGGGGCCCTTTCATAATGGTGGTTGCCTTTAAAACGGGAGCAAATTTAGTGTTGTTACCGTGCACAGCATATAGGATTTCACGTAGTACATACGTCATAAATTAAATGAAGGTATAGCCTATAGGATCGATTCTAAAAGTACGACTCTGTAGATTTTTTCATTAAATGTTTTAAGTTTCACCCCCCGCCATCCAGCGATACACACATGCACGCCCAACATGTGTGACTTGAGAGGCACCATGTATGTATATTGTTAATTTCTCACCCCTATCGGTTACAATGATGTAGCATTCACTTAAACCTTTACCTAACCTGAAAAGCAGACGACACTTGCAAAAATAATTCTTGAATAACTATTTTTTTTCAATTTTTGTCTCAAAAACATAGGTTATGACCCCTCGTTGGAACAAGCTCGTTCCAACGAGGGGTCATAACGTATCTTTTTGAGACAAAAAATTTAAAAAATAATGAAAATTAATTGGCGATTTTTGAGAATAGCGCTGGCCGGTTTTGGCCGTTGCGTTAGGTAAAAGGTTAAAAGAATAATACTAATATAATACATAGACTACAAAGAGTACGTTGTATGGAAGTGAGAGTTTGAAATTATGTGTATTTAGTACACAGTCTCGCTCTCTCTCTCTCTCTCTCTCTTCCCCTCTTTCTTCCAGCGTTGGGACGTCCTTCAAGACGCCCCTCCCCCTTCTAGCCGCCCCCCCCCCCCCCCCGTAATGCGGGCTCTGCGGGCCCATCCCCTACGCCACTGGACCAGCGTGGACAGGTCAGTTGGGAAAAAACGTGTACCGGACCGAATCGGATCACTGTTTCTTGGACTGATCACCAACGGTGCTCCAATACGGTTGGCATCACTAGAGGTCTCTATATTTTCTCCGAAATCTTATGGAAGCTAAAATGTCTGTATTCGTGTGAAGTTGCCATCGGTTTCTTTAATGACGTATTTTCAAAGTTATATACTTATTGGTGTTTAAGGTCAAAGACTTATGCACAATGGCTAATCGTAACCGTGACAGTTTTACAGGTGGAGGAAGCCGGAGTACCCGGAGATCCACCGAACATCGGCCAGCTCCTCGACATTCTAACTCTGTTCAAGCTCGGCTCAAGCAGGATTACAGCGGTTGAAGACATGTGCACCATCGACGTGCAGTACGCCTTAGTACACGGCGTCATCGTGCCCCATGTAGGCAATCGGGATAAAGTGCCTTGTCTAAGGACCCCAGGCGGGGATCGAACTCGGGACCTCTGGCATACAGTTAAAACTAAAAGTCCTGTCACGAACAGTGCGCTTATCTAGGCTTAATTGCGCGTAGGAATTGCGCGCAATTGCCATATCGAATGGCATCCAAAGCACGGCAAGTTCTCCTGGTTACTCATAGCAAACACAGGCAATGTTTCTGCCAATGGACCTCCGGGTTACCCGGAGGTCCATTGGCTGTAACATTGCTTGTGCACAGGCCATATGTACAGAACTTGATAGCCATACTATTGTCATAACGCGTAGATTAACGCGCAGATCAACGTGCTATTTGTGCGCATTTCATGACAGGACTTCTAGTTTTAACTGTAGAGTCCAGCAGTCTACCAATGAGCCACCGGGCTCCCTCACTTTTCAAACCACAGGTGTACTATTTTATTGGGCATAAAGACAGAGGTATCACGAAGATGGCAGAAAGGGTGGGGCTAAACCTGATTTCTCTCGACTGCGATAGCTCAAGTTCCGATTGCTAAATATTCCAACTTCATCACCAAGGAATGCCTTCAATCCAGTCTGGAAATAAAGCTAGGGATTATATCCTACCCGTTTTCAGGTTACGCTTTATAGGATGGTGGTTGCCCGTGGGAAAAGGGTGTTTTAATGCTTCTCTACCTTTCTGTTTTTTTACTACGCCAGTCATGCTTTTTTACGTCTTAACGGGATTGTATAAATTCCAACAACTAACGCGCAATCTCGATGAAGCGAGAGTGTGCGTTAGTTGTTGATATTTATTTTGGCGAACATTTTAGCAAGATGGAAATAGCATGCCATTCTATTCATACGTGGATGCAATACTAAAATCGATATCTCAACTCCTAACTAGACGGAAAAAGTCGGAAATATCCCGACTGTAAAAACTATCATTACCCCCCAACCCCCCCGGGGGCGCGGTGGCGTTGCGGTAACCGGTTCTCGTCAGCTCACCGAAGTTAAGCAACGTCGAGCCCGGTTAGTCCTTGGATGAGTGACCGGCTGAGCGATCGATTCGGACTCCCGCGTTGTGTCCTTGGGCAAGGCACTTATCCCCGATTGTCCACATGGGGGCACGATGACGCCGTGTACTAAGGCGTACTGCACGTCGATGATGCGTTTGTCTTCAACCAATCTAACCCTGCCTGTGCTGCAGTGCGGTGTTACGATGTTAAGGAGCTGAGAGCTGCTCGTCGTTGCTTGGTGATTCTCTCCGGGTACTCCGGCTTCCTCTACCCGTAAAACTGTCCCCGACACGAAATGACCTTGGCTGTTAAAGTGTCGTTAAACCCTAATTAATAAATAAATAAATAAACCCCCATTTACGCCCCATAGTAAATTGTTTTGTGGTTTGAAGAATAGGCCAATATGTATTTAGAACAGATATCCTGTAGCCGGTACTTAACTGGTAGAGTGCTAAATTATTTTTGACCATCAAATCTTGTACACATATCTTTGCCTTGTTACAATTTATGGGAGAGTGCCTATGGGAGTGTCTGTGGGCGTGCCTATGGGCACTCTCCCATAAATTGTAACAAGGCAAACCCTTACAGATTGAATAATATCACTTCAGAGATAATACCAAGCCCATGCACTGAATATGAGCCTTAAAGCTGTGGTACCTCCACTTCAGAATAAAGCCCAAATATGGGCTTCCAGCACTCTACCAGTTAACTAACCTGAGTACACTGCTTATTTCATTCCAGATTTTTACAGCAACCCGACCACATACAAAAGGGACAGAGGGGAGCTAAACCTCATTCCTTAAAGTTCGACCAACACAGTTCTCCGACATCTACATCAGTACAGGTTCCCATCTCATCGGTTGATGGTTCATCAATATCACATCAAGTATTTGATTCTCTATATCGCCAACGTGTTTGTGATAAAAATCAAGTTAGTGACATTAAACTTGAGGGAGACAACTTTGATTATTTCGAACACAACTCTCAATCCAACGGACATTTTCATTCGCCACATGAAACGGTAAAACCGGGGGATAGTAATTTCGAATTACAAACAGAACCGGAAGATCTTTCATTGAAAACGACCAAGAATGGACGTAGCGTCGAGGATGGTGCTTCAGAGCGTAATTCAGAAAATGCGGAGTGCTTTCAAAAAATGAGAAAAAACATGTTAACAGATAAAAAGGAACCATTTCAATGAATTACCTTTGCTTAAAAGATTGTGTTTAATCTTGATCAAATTTCGGAATTTTCTGAATCGACTTCAAGGAAGTTGGTGCTATTAGCCGGTTGGAATAATCTTTCCAACAATGCCTCATATCAGTGAAGTTTGACATAAGTCTTTCATGAGCAACTCGGTTGTGGTTTAGTAGTAATAATAACAATATGGTCGTCCACTGATTTGTCGCGGTAGTGAGGAGAGCGCCATACCTTGAAGTCAGAAAACAATTGCGATGATACAAAAAGACCTGGTCAAGCTTTGTTACCGCAGCCCTGTAGCCGATTTTTCGCAAGCAATGCTAAAGATGTGAGCCTCGACATTATGAGAACGTTTTTCTTACAACAAAAAGTGCTCATGGTGTTAACCCGTTACCCAACGTAACGGCCAAAACCGGTCAGCGCTGTTCTCAAAAATCGCCAATTAATTTTCCTTATTTTTTCATTTTTTTGTCTCAAAAACATAGGTTATGACCCCTTGCTGGAACGAGCTCGTTCCAACGAGGGGTCATAACCTATGTTTTTGAGACAAAAAAATGAAAAAAAATAGTTATTCAATATATTGCAAGTAACGTCTGTTTTTCATGTTAGGTAAAGTGTTAACAATGACCCTTCGGCTGTTAAACCTCCATGCAGGGAGCTGCAAAGGCGTATTTAGTGGGGACACCTAGAGGATGTGTTCCCCTCCCTCGTACTTTGCCAAGGCTGCCTACTATCAAACAACAAGAACTGATAAAGAAGCAGAGCAACAATGACAAAAATAAGCCAATAACCTGGTTGAACAATATTTGACTGTTAAAATGCGTTTTAACCCCCTACAATGGTGTCAAAATATCGAAATTTGAAGCACCGGCAAATGTTTCCCACAATGCAACTAAACATTTAACCAATTCAGTCTTGTTTGACAGAGCTCCTTGAGTTCTGTCGAGCAAGATGGAACTGATTAATAGTGATATAGAAGTAAGGAAAATTAGTTTACTTTGAAATTCCTAAATTTGATTTTCCATAAATTCACATTGAATCTACACATATTATGCATCAAACTGGGGGTTGTATTGTATAGAACAAGAAACATATATATACTGAACTCAGAAGTTCGGTTGGTAGAGGTGCAGGCTGCAAATCGAGATGTCCTCGGTTCCATTCCCACCAGCGGCAACCGCGTTGTGTCCTTGGGCAAGACACTTCACCCACATTGCCCACGTGGCGGCACGGTGGCATTGTGTACTAAGGCGTACTGCACGTCGATGGTGCACTTGTCTTCAACCAGTGCTAACCCTGCTTATGTGGAGGTAGTGTGTTGGGGAGCCTGACAGTTGCTCGGTGGTTCTCTCCGGGTATTAGTCTTTCGTTTTTGTGAATTGATAATCAGATAATATTTCAAGAATAGCTTGTGGCTAAATATGATTTAGGTATCCAAGAACAAAGGTCGGGTAGAAAAATCTTCGAAATGCAGCGACAGAGCTTCATGGTGATAAATTCCAAAACTCTTGGCTTTGTTTTGTTTTCTATAAAATCTAGTCTCGTATAAGAGAGTACACGATTATCAGCAAGATCAAATCGATATCTCAACTCAAAACCGGACGGAAATATCCCGACTGTAAAAACTATTATTACCCCTAACCCCCAGTTACGCCCCATAGTAAACTGTTTTGTGGTTTGAAGAATATGCCTATATGTATTTGACACAGATATTCTGTAGCCGGTACCTAAGTAACCTGAGTTAGGTCAAGGTCAACAGGAAAAAAAACCCAGATATATATAGGATATCTACGCTATTTTAGTGAATATCGGGAATTATCTCCTGAGCGTGGACCTGAAAGTTTTATTTTTCACGAGCGCTTGCGCTCGTGAAAAGTAATATTTTCAGGTCCACACGAATGAGATAATTCCCGATATTCACTAAAATAGCGTCGATATTCTTTTTAATATATGCTACGTGACATTTTACTGCGCAATATTCACCCCAGTTCGACTGCAAACACGTATGTTTCAAAGCAATAACAAAGATCAGCTGATCGTTCTGTCAAGTCTGTACTAGCCAAATCACTCAAACATAAAAAAATAGTTCCTTTTTCCCGCGATAATTTAACCAACTAATTGTTCAACTCACAGATGAAATTTAATAATAATAATAATAATACAAATGAGAATATTCTCATTTTTTTCATTAATGTTAATTTTCAGAACATTTTAAATGTCAGTTTACAACAATGAATTGGAATTGAGTTCGCCGACTCACCCCAAAAAATTCTTGGGCGAATCGATCAACAAAGTTTTACAGAAAAGTTACCGAGTTCAAGGCTCAATATCACTCTCGTAGAGAGCGCAGGGGCTCAGTTTTAGACTGTTGGACTTCTGTGCTAGAGGTCCCAAGTTCGCTCACCATCCGGGACTACCCGCGTTTTGTTCTTGGGCAAGGCACTTTACCACGAATGCCTACACGAGGGGACGATAACGCCGTGTACTAAGGCACACTGCACGTCGATGGTGCACATGTCTTCAACTGCTGTAACCCTGCTTGAACGAAGCTTGAACAGAGTTAGAGTGTTGAGGAGTTGACAGTTGCTCGTCGATGCGCGGTAGTTCTCTCCGGGTACTCAGGCTTCCTCCACCCGTAAAAAAGTCACGGTCACGATTAGCTATTGTGCATAAGGGTTTTACCTTAAACACCAATAAATAAATAAATAAGTCATTCTTGTAGTCACTTTCTATACAGTACGTGGAGAGTGTATTATCACTAAATCACCCGCATAGTGGAGATTCCACCCAAGCAATAATTGCAAATTTATTGCAAAGTATAACAAGCACAAGCAAAGTTTCAGCCAATGGACCTCCCCATTGGCTGAAACATTGCTTGTGTTTTTAGTTGGTATATACAAAATACGAAAGTTATAGTTTGGGTGATAACTCCACTCCGCGGGTGATCTAGTTACAATCCACTCTCCACGTACTGTACATCCAATTATTTGCGACTGATCGCCTTCACCCTTCAGACTGTCATCATATGGAGACAACAAGTTGCCATATCATTCACAATGTATTATGACACCTGTTTAAATTTCCTGGTATTGCGCGATTATTTTTGATTAAATTTGACGGTATGAAGTGACAAACACATGTCCGTCGGCCATCGAATCCCTTTTCAATAAAAATGCAGACATTGTCGGCATTTCCACAAACTCAGTCCTGTCGCTGTATCGTGAAGTGTTTTGAATGCCCGGCTTTTTCTTGGACATCTGAAACATATTTTGCTACGGGTTGTTCTCGTGAAATATTATTTTATTATCAGTTCTGGTACGAATGCGGTAGCAGACATCCAGGTATCATTAGTGCCCGCTTTCAACTCTGTGAGTTGAATGTATATCTTGTTCGTGCTCTATGCATCACAACCTTCAGTTTGATGTATAATATATTTAATTAAAATTTATGGAATATCGGAGGTGGGAATTTCAAAGTAGGCAAAACTAATTTCCTTATTTATATAGCATCTTAAATTCCTCGTTGCATTATGGGAAAAATTTGCAGGTTAATTTTTAATATTTGGACCTCACTGTGCAAGTGGTTACGTTTCCAGGCGGCTTGAGTTAAGCTCCCAGTGTTTGCATCAGTAAAGGCCAATCAGATTACGCTGAAAAGTACATGTAACTAACCGACTCGTCGATATATGCCCAGAGACGAGATCTCGATTTTAACCCTTTACCTAACATGAAAAGCAGACGACACTTGCAAAAAAAAAAAATCTTGAATAACTATTCTTTTTCATTTTTTGTCTGAAAAACATAGGTTTTGACCTCTCGTTGGAACGAGCTCGACGAGCTCGTTCCAATGAGGGGTCATAACCTATGTTTTTGAGACAAAAAATGAAAATATATTGAAAATTAATTGGAGATTTTTTAGAATAGCGCTGGCCGGTTTTGGCCGTTACGTTGTGTAAAGGGTTAATACACTCTCTCGGAAATCCACATGGTGGTAATAACCTTAAAAAATATTTGCACATTAAACGTCTCTTTTCTGAACTCCGCGTTTCTAAGTAAACACAGAGCAGAATTCTCGTAGTTATGTACAATTCCTAGTCACCTTCCAGTTTGAGGTTGTCGGGGGTCTGGCCCCACTACCCCACTACCAGTGCGCACACTCAAATCAAATAAGATTATTGGCCCTCGCTTGCGTCTGTCGTGGATTCATAATCAAATAAAGTTATTCTAATCGCAAGGGATTTCAAATCCCACATCGACCCCGTGTGCCTTCGGCGGGCTGAAACATTTCATTCATTCATTCTTTTCTGAATGGCACAATCAGCAACCCCGTGTTAAGGTACAATGTGAGGAAAAGGAATATTTAACTCTCTACTAAATGATGTTATTATATCAAAATTTCAACCCGAAAAATGTTTCCATCATGTGAGAAGAAATTTTATCAATTCACTATTATTTGAATGGATACAAATTATGTATGAATTCCGAAGGGATTCATACATAATTTGTACCCATTCCCACACATTCATACTCCAAGAAAGATTATAAAAATGGCATTCAGTTCTTATAATTACATTCCGTAACTGTTTAAACTACTTTTTACCAAACAACAATGCAGAAAGACGAAATAAAACATGTTCGAACGAACGAGGCGAAAAACAACCCTCACACAAAAGACAAAGCTCACAACTCTGAGTTTAGCGTCTGTTTTCGGCATTGACCCAAATTTGTCAAATTGCCGTCTTTCGCAACGAAACTTGGAATGTTCAAAACAATTTAATTAACATATCAGTAAACTTTAATCACCGATCACTGCGAGAGGCGCTAAAAGTTATAAACCCGCCCAAACACCGCCCGAATTACATTCTGTCAACTGCGCTCTACCGTAAATGCGGGTCAAAGTTCGACCAAATGTATTCATTGGAAAATGAATTACATTTGGTCATGACGTTTTCATCCAGCTGACCAATGGGAATTGAGTATTTCGACCCAAAACGTATAACTACATTAACAATGATTATTATTATTTGAAGAGCTCTGAAACAATATTGAATTAGCTAAATTCCTAATGAAATTTAGGGAAAACAATGCTTCTTGAAATTTTCGTATTATAATATCAGAGTGTAGGTGATGTTAAATACTTGTTCTCTAATCCTTTTTGCTTCAGTTTTGCGATTCAAATAAGTTTAACCCTCTGTACTCTGATGTCAAAATGGAACAGTTTTCAGCTGCAAATATTTCTCATAATGCAGTGTGATATTTAACCAAATATATTTTGTTTGAGAGAGCTCGGCGAGCTATGTCAGACAAGATATAATTGGTTAAATTCATTGTTAAACAGGAGAAAAATGAGTGAGTGATTCGAGAAAATTCTGTTGCACTAACAGTGCTAAGTGTTAAATTACAGCATAGCTATAGGCGAGGCGCCGAGATGGGAGCGACACGAAGACGCATCTTCCCTAGTTTCTCAAGAACATGTTCCTAACTTTCCACTCAACTTTGAGCGCAACCACGTTTTTGAACATGGGTACTTGATATATACATTTATCGAAACATTTTCCTTAATGATGAGAAAAGCATAGAATTAACAAAGAAATAAGAAAAAATGTAGAAATCAACATATTACGATATAAAGGCGTTTCTATACAACAATGTCGGGAGCGCGGTGGCTCAGTGGTAGACTGTTGGACTTCTATGCTAGAGGTCCCGAGTTCGATCCCCGTCCGGGACGACCCGCGTTGTGTCCTTGGGCAAGGCTCTTTATCCCGGTTGCCTACATTGGGTCACGATGGCGCCGTGTACTAGGGTGTACTGCATGTCGATGGAGCACATGTTTTCAACCGCTGTAGCTCTGCTTGAGCGGAGTTTGAACAGAGTTAGAATGTTGAAGAGCTGACAGTTGCAGTCAATGCTCGGTGTTCTCTCCGGGTACTCCGGCTTCCTCCGCCCGTAAAACTGTCACGATTAGCCTTTGTGCATAAGTATGTGACCTTAAACACCAACAAATAAATAAATAAATAGAGAGTAATCGCTTGACTGGACTGGTTACGTGATGTGACCTTAAACACCAACAAATAAATAAATAAATAGAGAGTAATCGCTTGACTGGACTGGTTACGTGAAATAATTCATGAGAGGTGACTGGACTGGTTACGTGAAATAATTCATGAGAGGTGAGTGGCGTTGTACAAACACGAGAACACGAATGCGCACGAGTGTTTTACAACATATCAGTGAAGTTTGATAAAAGTCTTTCATGAGCAACTCGGTTCTGGTTTAGTAGTAACAATAACAATATGGTCGTCCACTGATTTGTCGCGGTAGTGTGGAGAGCGCCATACCTTGAAGTCAGAAAACAATTGCGACGATAGATAAAGACCGGGTCAAGCTTTATTGCCGCAGCCCTGTAGCCGTTTTTTCGCAAGAAACACGAGGGATGTGAGCCTCGACATTATGAGAGCGTTTTTCTTACAACAAAAAGTACACATGGTGTTAACCCTTTACACGACGTAACGGTCAAAACCGGCCAGCGCCATTCTCAAAAATCTCCAATTAAATTTCATTATTTTTTTCATTTTTTGTCTCTAAAACATAGGTTATGACCCCTCATTGGAACGATCTCATAGAGCTCGTTCCAATGAGGTTTCATAACCTATGTTTTTGAGACAAAAAATGAAAAAATTAGTTATTCAAGAATTGTTTTTGCTGGTGTCGTCTGCTTTTCATGTTATGTGAAGGGTTAAAAAAAAAACAAAAACAATGAAGTCCCCATTACACCCACGGCAAAGCGTCTTCGTTTGCGCGCACGGATACATGACACAATTGTCGATTGCATAATTCACTTGTTAAGTTATCGTTTAAAATCAAACCCGGAAATCCCAGTAAATCACACTTTGGAAAGTAATAAATAAATAATAAAGTCACCAATCAGAATTTATACCTAAGCCCCAGATGAGACCTGAGCTGTGTCTTTTCAATCGAGATGCATATATTTATTTTAAAACAGAGGAAATAAATTTACTTAAAAGTTTTTTATTATTCATTCTTGTCGTTTATATACATGGCCGCACATGAACCGGGGTGGGGGGGGGGGGGCGGGGGGCACGACGGCACGTTTTTCCATAAATGGTTGAGAGAGAGAGAGAGAGAGAGAGAGAGAGAGAGAGAGAGAGAGAGGAGAAACAGATAGACAGAGAGACAGACAGAGAGATTAGGTTAAGTCTTTGCAGGAATTAGCAAGAAGGGGTACTCACAGAAGACTCTTCACTCTTAAAATGTGACCGAAGATGCCCTTGTTTGATTTGTATCTTCTACGGCCTTTTAACCCTTCACCCAGAAAAACGGCCAAAAACAGCCAGTGCTATTCACAAAAATCATCATTCAATTTTCATTATTGTTTCATTTTTTGTCTCAAAAACATAGCTTATGGCCCCTCATTGGAACGAGCTCAATGAGCTCGTTCCAATGAGGGGTCATAAGCTATGCTTTTGACGCAAAAAAGAAAACATTTTGTTATTCAAGAATTTTATTTACAAGTTGTGTCTGCCTTTCGTGTTACGTAAAGGGTTAAGCGGGGAAAAAACACACTTTTTGGCAACATATTTAATAAATTTAACAAACATTTTTTCGGCTCGGTGGGAAGATTTGCTAAAATATGGAGCCAAAAATGTGCAGTTTTCTAAATGTAGGCCTAAACATAGCTTTGTGTATTTTATTCCTGCCATGTAATAAAAGCACAAATGCCATCACTGATATACGTCAGAGTGTGGGTGCCCACCTCCACCTCCCAAGGTCGAACTGCTTCCAACATCCCTGTTTATATATAATTTGGGTTTTCAATCCACACTAACTGTATTGAAAGTCAGTTATGTCGTATTGGATATATAGCTGTCCTGCTGGAACTGCACTGTCCGTAAGCGTCGCGTACTAAATAACCCTCCCCCACCCCCACCCTTCACCCCAAAGTCAAAGGTAGCATCTGGATGGGAGTAATTATACCTGACCTATTAGTTACGGTCACTTTCAAAAAACTCTGTAGCACCTTGTTCACATCTATGTGTAATCGGGAGCTAATATTTCATAAAATGTTTATCGTTTGCAAAGCATGTCAAAAACCATTTCGTTCTGAGCAATCTTTTAAAAGTGATTGGACAGAAAAGAAAACTTCTCGAATCTTCAAAGACCATTTTAATTTAAAATCTGAAAAAGTCGGAAATAGTTTAAAACTCAAATTATATCTAGATATTAGATGGTCATAGCAGAATGCAAAAATCAACTGATTGCAAAGGGTTATTCAATATGGGATGGAAACGCAAATTTCGAAGTCTCTTGTGGTCGAAACCAGAGGCGGCGAAAGCTCCAAAAAGTGTGTGTGTGTGTGTGGGGGGGGGGGGGGGGGGGTCACACCTTTCTGGGTACCGCAAGGGTGTAGAATGGAAAACAATTTTTCTTCGGCTGGTGGGAGGGGGGGGGGGGGTGGCAATGGTGGCGGGGCGGTGTATACATGCAAAATATATAAATTTATATACGCTACCCCTCACCCTTGAAATCACTCTATTTAAGACACTAACCTCAGCGTATTTATTTTGTTTTGTTTTTACTTAACCCTTATAACCATGGTGGTATCTTCCATATCCATTCAATGGCAGCAATTGGAAGAGTCCATATTCATTATTTGTGTGCAGACCAATTAATATTTTCAATATTATGGGATTCCTGCACTCAACCATTTTGTACTGCAGCTGTAACAAAAAGTGATTTTTACTACTGTAAAATGTTTTTTACCGCTCTATTACAAAAATGACAGCACGAAAATAGCAGCGTCTAAACTGGTAGTGATAAAAAAAGACTGCGATGAAAATGGCTGAAAAGCACACCAAGAATAAAATGGCAGCGACAAAAACGGAAAGATACCCCTCAACACTTTACTTTCGTTCATGGACTGTCTTTATGAAAACAGTTATATTGAAATTCTTTATTATTTTGCATTTAATTGGTAGAGTGCTAGAATCCACTATCAAGGCTTTAAAAAAAATGAGGGTACCAGAGCAAAAGCCAACATTTTCCTTGCTCGTGTTTCATATTCAGTCAAACACAAATAATATTTTGTTTATATAAATTTGTTTTATTTCAAATTATTGGAGAGTGCCTGTGGGCACTCTCCATTAATTTGTAATAAAACAAACCTTGATGAACAAATTCAGACCACCAAAATAATATGGCCCTCAACCAGTTAAAACTTCCATCTATACACCTGGAACTTAATTAAGCACCCCCTGTTTTTTCGCAGTGGTGTTAATAGAAACTGTCATTATTTTCATGATACCTTGAAGATGGCCAAAAGTGATTGTTTGCGGAAAGAATGGTCTGTTGAAAAACGAAAGACAGCACAATGATGAAAAAATGCTGTATTTTAATGGCGCCTATTACACATATCTGTCACTAATGTTTTTGATGGAAAAATGTTCTCTCGACAGGTAAGGTGCTGGAACGGTCCATTGTGAAACAATGCCGGTAATTACTGACAAAAAATGTAACTTGTGATCTCCTGAACACAATAAGAGTGTCTGATGTCAGTAACGAGTGTATCCACCACGTGCCCGAATGACAGTCTGACCCCTCCTCTAATGCTATCAGTGAGCCTTCTGATGCAGTCCAGAGGCAACTGCTACCACTCCTCACTCCTCATGCAATGTAGCTTCCAAATCGGCCAATTCTGTACAGGCGGATCCCTTGTTTGCGCACGATGTCCATGAAAATCCCAGATGTGTTCCAAAGGATTCAAATCGGGGCCCATTCCAGTCCAAGGCAGTGTTGTAATAGTGCTGTTCTAAAGGAATGCTCTCACAGCATGGCAACGATGTGGCCTTACATTGTCGCCCGTGAATACAGCCACCGGGTGGTTGTCAAAATGAGATACGACAACCGGATTGAGAATGTCCCGGAAGTACTGATCACCACTGAGATTCCCACGTGCAGTCACCATATCAGGTTTACAATCATGAGAGAGGTATCGTCCACCATAAGGAACAGTAGATCTGATGTTCTTGGGCACGTAAGCAGTATTTGATTCTAGACTCAGATTTGACCATCTGTGACGTGAAGCAGGAACCTACTCTCGTCTGACCAATGGACTCCCCTGCATGTCCTGAGATTCCAATGTTGTCGTACCATACACCACTCCAAAAGACGTCTTTGATGCTAATCGGACAGAGCTGGACGCTTGGTGACCTTTCTGGACCTCATTATACCCAGTGCTTTGAGATTTTAACATCGTTGGCTGTTGATTTGTTCGGACAAGTCTGCTGATGACAGACTGACTATAGCCAAGATGCCCTCCAATAGCTTTGAATGACATGCCTGTTGCATGCACGCCAACGGTTTGCCATCTTAGTGCCTCTGACAGCCGTCTGCTTGCCATGTCAACATTTACTGATAAAAGAAGTGACAAACTTTCTTGTTTTATTTATTTATTTATTAAGGTTTAACGACACTTTAACAGCCAAGGCCAAGGTCATATCGCGTCGGTGATAGTTTTACGGGTGGAGGAAGCCGGTGTCCCCGGAGAGAACCTCCGAGCAACGACGAACAGTTGCCAGCTCCCCAACATCGTAACTCCGCACTGCAGCACAGGCAGGGTTAGATTGGTTGAACACATGCACACCATCGACGTGCAGTACGCCTTATCGCGCCCCCGTGTGGACAACGGGGTTAAGTGCCTTGCCCAAGGACACAACGCGGGAGTCCGAATCGATCGCTCAGACGGCCACCCATCCAAGGACTAACCGGGCTCGATGTTGCTTAACTTCGGTGATATGACGAGAACCAGTTACCGCGACACCACCGCGCCCCCTTTTTCTTGTTTTATACCCAGATATTGCATGTGGATGATAGTGTTTTTGTGACCTTCGTGGGTAGCATGCTTCACGTGGAGGAGGGGATGTGTTTGGGGTACGCTATCAACCAGAAACATCATGTTTCACGAGATGAAATGTACTGTAAGATATAGCAATTATTAAAACATAATAATCAGTTACAGCAACTTCACTGTTATGAAAAACTTCGGAGGTGCTTAATTAAGTTCCAGGTGTATATTATTTTTATCGTTTTTCAACCCGGCGAATCGTATTTAAACTGGTGTTCGGTGTTCGTACAAAAATCGCTGTTCATCTTTCTGGACGAATAATCGAAGTATTCGCATACACCAGAGGACTGTTTGCAAAAACGTTGAAACGGAGCATCATCTTTAGTATTATTTATGTCTGGGAAAACTAAAATTACTTGGGAACGATGTTCTGATGAATTTGTACTCACTACCACCTTGTGTACAGGCTATTCAAGTTAGCACTTCTGTTCCAAAACTAAGTTTATATCCTATCTCTATATATATTATTCATAACGAATCAAGGACTCGTCTGCTTGAGCCCTCGTAATATACAAATTCAGCAGTCGAAAAAATAATTTTCAAAAATTTCAACAAAACTATATTATGTGACCCCTCATTGGAACGAGCTCGTTGAGCTCGTTCCAATGAGGGGTCACATGATATAGTTTTGTTGAAATCTTTGGGGAAAATCTGATAAATTAATTTTGAAAATAATAAATTTTGATATCGTCTGCGTTGGGTAAAGGTGTTTCGAACCGCATCATCAAGGCATGCTAATTGGTTCCGCCTGTGATGCCTCGAGTGTCGATTGTGGTACTTGTGTTCATATATCTGAACAGTTTTCGATATACCGGTATACCGCGGTATTTTTTTGAATACCGATACCGGATTGCAGTTTTAATTATCGTGCAGCCCTACCATGAACTACACCCTTTCCCCCAAACCCACACACATTTACCTTACCTGAATAGCAGACTTGCAAAACATTCTTGAACTAAAAAATTTCAATTTTTGCCTTAAAAACATAGCTCTTATAATCTCCCATAGGAACAAGCTCAAGGATCCCGTTCCAAGTAGGGGTCATAAGCTATGTATTTGAGCAAAGAAAATGAAAAAAAGACATTGGAAAGGCGACTTTTGTCAATATAACTGGCAAGTTGTGAGTTACAAATGATAAGGGATTAAGTATCACCATACATTCCATTATATTATGCAAAAAAGTAGGAGATATCCAAACTGATGTTGATATTTTCGGAATATGGTATTGGATACGCGTGATTGGACACATCAGTTTTTTTCCAAGTTTAGTGTGGATCATGAATGTCACCGGCCCACGAAAACTTCGTGCATGTTTTTCGCACGAGCGCCGCGTTAATGTCCGTGGGGTACGTTTTGAAATTTTCATTTGTTCTGGACGGGCTTTTTTTGGAGGTCTCATCGTTCTTTTTCTTGGTATAAACTCGTCCATCAATAGTTTCTAGTCGAAACTTAACTTTTGAGGTATGCGAAGACTGACACGCAACGAACGTTCACGTGCCGTTGGCATGTTGGAAGCTGGCAACAGACAGACCTCAGTGGCTCAAATTCTCAGCGTTACTCAATCGGTGATTAGCAGGTTGTGGTCACGCTACCGTCAAACAGGCAATGTTGACGACAGACGTCGGTCAGGTCGTCCAAGGGCAACAACTGCTAACCAGGATCATTTCATCCGAACCACTGCATTACGTAACCGCCATCAAAGTGCCTCAGAAATTGGACAGCAGCTGCACCGAGCGACAGATGTGCGAGTCAGTGGTCAGACTATCCAAAATCGCCCGCACAGTTGGAATTTGTATGCTCGACTACCTCAAATAATTCCACGTTTGACTGCACGTCACATCGCAGCAATGCGTAATTGGTGTGGAGCACGACAGCGCGGGGGCAATCGTCGGTGGAGCAACGTCATGTTTTCTGATGAATCGAGGTTCACTCTCGACTTCCACAACAGGTGAAACAGAGTGAGGCGACGGCGGAATGAACGATACCACGATATAACCGTCAGGCAGCACGATCGTGTTGGTGGTGGATCGGTTATGGTGTGGGGAGGCATAGCCATGACAAGCAGAACAGCATTACATGTCATCTAAGGGCGTGTCACGGGGCAATACTACCGTGGCAACATGTTAGCAGCTCACGTCGTGCCATTTGCGCGACGTCACGGCCGTCGATTCATTTTCCAAGATGACAATGCAAGAGCACACAGGGCCCATGTCGTTACAGAGTTCCTCTAGGAGCAGAACATCACTACACTACCTTGGCCAGCACTAACTCCAGACCTTTCGCCAATCGAGCACGTCTGGGATATGCTTGGCAGGCGCCCACAACAACGCCAGCAGCCCCCTACCAATGTCCAGGAACTCGCCGCTGCACTGCAGGAAGAATGGAATAACACATCAGTCAAGCTGATACTGGACGTTTGGTGAGGAGTATGCCACGTCGGATCCGCGCTTGTCTCGCGAACCGAGGAGGATTTACAAGGAATTGAGGTCTTGGACTGAATGTGGTAAATTCTCTGACTGACCGTCCATGTCTTCTACAGCTCAGGGCGTGGAATGTGTGCTTGTCAGAAACCCAACTATCGCTGAAATCATTCACCAGATGTCACAGTGCAATGACTCAACTGTCTTTTTGATGAAAATATAAATATATTTCTGCATGTATCTCAATTTATTCAAATATCCCCTATTTTTTAATAGTATATATTGGTTCTGTTTAATGTTTTGTTTTGTTTTTTTTGGGGGTTTTTTGAGGTTTTTTGTTGGGGGTGGGAGTGGAAATATTTTCATTGTGGAATTGAACTATGTTTGTTTGAAATCAATTAGCCCTTTACCTAACTTGAAAAGCAGACGACACTCGCAAAATAATTCTTGAATAACTAATTTTTTTCATTTTTTGCCTCAAAAACATAGGAGTAGTATGTGATGTGGTTTTGAGGGAATATTTGGGGGACCTCGGTGGGGGGCCTCGGAAGTGACGTCATGTCACGTGACGTAGTGGCGCCATGTTGTGTTGTCATGGTAACCCGCGTGAGCAGCCATGTTGTGACGTCATCTCCATAGTGATACGTGTTGTTAGTGCGCATGCGCAGCGCGTGTTGTTAGGGTGATACGTGTTTCCGTCGTCCATTTTGTATACTGGAGGCCGCCATCTTGGTTTCTATGGTAGCACGTGGTTGCTATGTTACCTAAGGCCTACAGTAGGACAGGGGTATGTTCGGAGGGTATGTTCGATTGAATCGGAGTATTTTCTGGAACGACTTCCCTGAATAATTACCACAAACAACCCGACAATTTGTATTATTTCGAATTCTTTCAGAATTCTCTGTTTCTATCTATATATGCAATAGTTTACGTCTACCTAGGCATGTTCCTTTATTATAGAATATACTCCAGTAGCATAGAAGAGCCTATTAACTGGAACAGCTTTACTTATTATTACTATATTTAGCAATTTCTAGTCTATTCTTGTTAGTTCTGACCCTATTCCAAGTACTCTTGTTGTTTCATTTATCTAGATTATAACTAACCAATCAGATTGCTTGATTTCTCATAATCTGTATGCAGGGTTATCTCACTTCTGTATAACAAAAGACTATATCCAATGGCCATATCCCATGGAATCCCATTTTTTGCAAAACACCTGTGGCTATGGAATCCCTTTTTTGTCGTATGAGGCGATGAGGGCTATGTAAAAGCCCTCAATGAGTCCTCATTTATTATCCCTCATACCCTCATTGAATTTTGAGGTTATGAGGACCATTAAAAATCCCTCAATGAGGCATAATTTACTACGACTCTTAGCCTCATTTCAGTATTTAACAGGTATATCCTATGGAATCCCATTTTGGAAAATGCCTGTGACTGTGGAATCCCTTTTTTGTCGTATGAGGCCATGAGGGCTATGTAAAAGCCCCCAATGAGTCCTCATTTACTATCCCTCATAGCCTCATTGAATTTTGAGGTTATGAGGACCATTAAAAATCCCTCAATGAGGCATAATTTACTACGACTCTTAGCCTCATCTCGGTATTTGAGGATACCCATGGCCTGGTATTGTATTATTCGAGGATACCTATCGAGGATACCTTTTATAGGATACTTATCTGAGGATACTATATAGGCTGTACATATCCCTATAGGTCTCTTGCTGGTCCTTAGTACTATTAATCCACCTGATGCTTTATGTTATCCTATGACTGGTATAGGTAGTATGCAATGCTAGGCATAGGGGTATTGTGGGTAGGGGTACTGCCTGGTAGTTTAGAACGGTACTATAGTATGGGCGGTATATACACCTATAGGCCCCTGTTAGTGCTTGGTACTATTAACCAACCGATTGCTTTGTTTTATTATATGGCTGGTATATGTAGTACGTTATGGTAGACCTAGTGATTTTGTGGGGGTGGGGGTAATGCTTGGTAGTTTAGAACGGTAGAATAGCATAGGCTGTACATATCCCTGTAGGTCTCTTTCTGGCCCTTGGTACTACTGATCCACGAGATGCTTCATATTATTGAGCGGTATTCTGGGATGAGGTCAATGCCTGGTAATACAGAACGGCAGCAGAGTATGGTAGGTACATTCCCCTATAGGTTCCATCCTAACCGTTCATAGTATTAACCTACCAGATGCTTTGTATCATCCTGTTACTGGTAAGGTGGAACGTAATGCCAGTAGTTCCTACCTTATTCCGAGTACTCTTGTTGTTTCATTTATCTAGATCATTTATATAAATTATAATTAACCAATTATTAGATTTCTTGATTTCCCATAACCTGTACTTAATCATACAGAGTTATCTCCCTTCTGTATAATAAAAACCTATATCAATGGCAATATCCCCAGCACCCCAATTTCGGCACCCCTTTTTTTGAAAAACATATGGCCTTCGGCACCCCTTTTTTCTGAAATGAGGATAAGAGTCGTATTAAAAATCCCTCAACGAGGGGTCATAACCTATGTTTTTGAGACAAAAAATGAAAAAAATAATGAAAATTAATTGGCGATTTTTGAGAATAGCGCTGGCCGGTTTTGACCGTTACGTTAGGTAAAGGGTTAAACAAACTAATTATGCGTAACGTTCTGCGAAATGGTTTGTGGTAAATAAAACATCGCCCTGAATAATAAAATGTCGAACAGGAAAGGTCAGTTCGATGCAGCTCTGAAAGTAGGTGTTGTACCATCTGAGGTATTATGGGTAGCCGCACATAGAAAACGTAGTTCTGATAACATGTGTTGTCGAATCGAAAATGCTGTGGAAAGATTAGGATATCTGTAATACATAATGAAATAAATTAGTCTGAATGGATTTGCCTTATTAAAAATACTGAGGAAGTACCCTATAGACACTCTCCCATAAAACGTAAAGAATTTGAATACATTTTGACGATCAAAAATAGCTTGGGACTCTACTTGTTTTTGAACATAACTGGGAGTCAAGAAGAAAGTCGTCGTCCTACCACCATCTAAGTGCATGAAATGAAAAAGAACAATTTCATATGGCGGAATACGGAGTCAGTCGGCGCTGAAAAACGCGGTCGTGAAGAGGCACAGGAGTGTTCGATATGTAGAGCTCTTGGATTAAGGATTTTTGCAACAGTCAATGAGTTTAGTTGAGTATAGGCAGTAGATGCGTAAGGTTTAACGATGGCTTCCGTATGCTGCAGATAAAGCACTTGAAAATCTCTATCTCTCTCTCCCTCTCTCTCTCAGAGACAGAGAGATTAGGTCAAGTCTTTACAGGAATTAACAAGAAGGGGTGCTCACAGAAGATTCTTTACTCTTAAGATGTGACCGAAGATGTCCTTGTTTGATGTGTATTTTCTATGGCCTTCTAAACCTTTAAGGAAGAGAGACGAGAGACAGACAGAGAGAGACAGATAGACAGAGATATAGAGGGAGACAGAGACAGGGAAGAGAGAGAGAGAGAGAGAGAGAGAGAGAGAGAGAGACAGAGAGACAGAGAGACAGAGAGACAGACAGACAGACAGACAGATAGACAGACAGAGAAGAGAGAGATGGAGAGAGAGATTACAATCCCCGGAGTGGTACAACAAAAAGAAAAACAGCAGCCTTATTTTCTTACTCCTGACATAATAAAGAAAGTTGAACACCAGACAGTGACTTGCACGATTGAAGCCAAATGTTAGTTTTGGAAAACTGGCGTCTTTTTAATATGGGAACAAGGACTTCATTGTCTGTGTTCAGGGGAAAACAATGAATGACTAAAATCCCCCTCTCCCATTCCTATCAGCAGAACTACAAGGTGAAGTTACAGAATTGTAATCGTAAGGGATATAAGATTCGATGAGCATTGGCCGCAAGTCACAATGGAACCGAAAACTGACCTGAACCAAACGAGGAGTCGGTAAAAAGTTATACTTTGTCACTTGCACACATGTGGTTTTCAAGAAAATGGAAGTACCACTGAAATATCGGATAAAAAGTTCGATCAATTTGTTAAATCCTATATACCCCTGTGTTCAATTTGGTGTAATTATGTTTACTAATAATAGAAGTGACACTTCGCAGTTACCCCTGAATGGGTTCAATTGCAGACCTTTCGGTTTGAAGTTCGATGCCGTAACCATTGGACCACCAAACTCCAGGTTTTGGGTAGGTGTCTATTGAGAACGAGATCTAAAGGATGGCGTCTCGAAAGGATTTGTGATACACCCAACTGGTCACTGACAATGCTTGTTTGGGTGATCATTGGCGGACTTCAAATTGGAGGGATAATTTGGGTGGGGGTTAACTCAGCCGGTCCCAAGCCCTGGTTGAGAAAGGAAGGCGCCTCGTTATCCCGGAGATGGGTGATTTAGGCCACGGAGGATGGGATTCTGGGTGGCTGAATTCTACAGTGGCCCCGATTGGGCAATCCTCAATGAAGACAATGTACAATAAATCACATAAGCCACTTACAGTACATGGAGAGTTTATTATCATTAAATCACCCGCAGAGTGGAGATTCCACCCGAGCAATAATTGCAAATATGTTGCAAGACATAATCATCACAAGCAAAGTTCCAGCCAATGGACCTCCGGGTTCAACCCGGAGGTCCATTGGCTGAAACATTGCTTGTTTTTTGTCCATATGTCCAGAATTTGAATGTGATACTTTGGGTGATAACTCCACTCCACGTGTGCTTTAGTTACAATCCACTCTCCACGTACTGTACGTCATGGTAGATAGTAGGTAAGATCAGACTCGGTTTGATCAATCGGGAGCCACGTCGGTGCATGAACTAGACGCTAATCTGACCAATCTGTTGTAATCTCCATCTCTCTTTTATCATTATAAAAATAATTCATCTTTTCCAATCACGTTCTCTACACTGTCTGGTGGATACCGATATTTTTGTACAATGATCCCCCAAGTTTTAAGTTGCCAGTGTCTCAGCTGCAATATGATGGTGCGGCTGCACGTATACATACCCTGGTCGAGTATGCTCTTCGTGTACTCTCGGTTTTATCACATCATGTTAGGCTGGGACATAACCTCTTAGGTTGGGCTCGGGGTAAGGGTGGAAGGCTTGAATTGAAGGGTCTTAACATTATAACACTATGGCAAAACCTCCAAACAAAATAAAATGACGGCATGAATTGGCAACCTTTGACAGTACTTCAGATTCTGATTCAGTAAATTTGATTGACTCTAACAATGCATCTTCACCGACATTTATCACTATTTATTCAAAGAATGAAAATGCTCGAGTCACTAAATTAAATCCCTTCATACTGCAAAAACTCTTTCAGGTATTGCTGGTGCAGTTAAAGATGCGGGGGAAAAATTAAGAGCAGGTGATCTTCTTGTGGAATGTGCACGTGAAATTTCGTCGGTGACATTAACAAGAGGCCTCAGAGGCCTTGATGGTACACCTTAAAAAATTGTGTAAAGGGGGATTTGAGGCCATACCCAGCATCGATTGCAAATTAAAAATATGGAGCCCAAACATGAACCCAGGCGCTTTATTTAAGCAAACTTGAATCGAATTAAGAGGACAGAGCCCAAACGTGAACCCAGACTCTTTATTTAAACCAGTTTGAATCTCCCCCCCCCCCCCCCTCCTCCTCTAAGATGCAGAATCCCAAATATCATAAGATTCCGATGGATATAAATAGGAACATTTTTTAAAAAATGCTCCCCTAAGTAGTTAAAACTCGGGCCCAAGTATGGACCTAGAGATTTGATTAGAACAAATCTGCATGTGCTTCCCAAAGTATTACGTACACCAAATGTTGATTGATTTTGACAGATGGGTGTGAAGAAGTTGAATATTCCTCATATTGTACTAAGTTCAGATTTGGGCTCCCATAAGGAGCTCCAAATATAAACTCAGATACTTTATTTGAACTTAAATCTGTCACTCTCAAGTATGCTCTAAACGAAGTATCAGAAAACTGAGGCCGATGAATTTGAAGAAGACTTCTTTTCAAGAATATTCCTCATATGCTTCATGTTAAGATTTGGCTTCAATAGGAAAAAAAATAAAATTTCGGGAACTTGCTTTGAGCTAATCGGATTTTGAGCCCCATAAGGATGCTGTTTACCAAAATATCAAAAGAATATGACTGATGGATCTAAAGAAGAACATTTTCAAGAGTACTTAACATATTGCACAAAGTTAAAATTTGAGTTCCCACAGATAGCCCAAATGGGAAACCAGGGTCTTGATGGAATTACTCTTGAATGCCGTACTTCCTTGGGATGCTGAATATCAACTATCAAAAGATTCTGGCAGATCGATCTGAATAGGTTAAAATGCATCCACGTAAGAACCCCAATCAAGGACCCAGTGCCTTGATTTGAACACACTTGAATATGCCCCCAGGCCCCTTGAATCTGCTGCCCCCTCCCGCCCAACAAGGATGCTGCATACCAAATATCAGAAGATTCCGACTGGTGGATCTGAAGAAGAAAATTCCTCATATTGCATTAAGTTAAAATTTGGGCTCCCATACGAAGCCCAAATATGGACCCAGGGACTTGCCTTGAACGAAGTTACATCTGCTCCTCATAAGGATGCTGTATACCAAATATCAGAAGATTGCGACCATTGGATCTGAAGAAGAGGATTCTGAAAGAATATTCCTCATATCGCACTAAGATAAAATTCGAGCTCACATAAGAAGCTCCAACAAGGACCCAGGGACTTGATTTGAACAAACTTGATCTGGCCCTCGTAAGGAAGCTGTATACCAAATATCAAAATACTCTGACTGGTGGTTCTGAAGAAGATTTTTAAAGATTATTTCTTACATTGCACTTGGTTAAAGTTTGGGTTTCAATATGGAACCCAAATAATAACCCAGGGTCTTGACTTTAACAAATTTAAATCTGACCCTATAAGGATGCTGCTTATCAAATATCAAAAGATTCTGAGTAGTGGTTTTGAAGAAGACGATTTCTAAAAAATATTGCATTCAGTTAGCATTTGGGCTCACATCTGCAGCCCAAATAGGAACACATGGACTTGATTTGAACAAACTTAACCTGACCCCATAAAGATACTACATACCAAATATCAGATGATTCAGACAGGTGGATCCGAAGAAAAAGTTTTTTAAAGAATATTCCTCATATTGCACGAAGTTAAAATTTGGGCTTCAGTAAGGAGCCCAAATATCAATCTACGGTCTTTATTTGAACAAACTTGAATCTGCGCACCATAAGGATGCTGTATAACAAAGATTAAAAGATTCAGACTGGTGGGTCTGCAGGAGAAGATTTTTAAAGAAAGTTTCTCACATGGCACTAAGTTAAAAATTAATATAAACCCAGGGTCTCGACTTGAACAAACTTGAATCTGATCTCCATAAGGATACTCTATACCAAATATCAAAAGATTCTGATTGGTAGTTCTGGAGACGATTTTTCAATTTTTTATGTGTACTAACAAAGTTATGCTCCTTGTGGGCCCCATGGACGTGGCAACTTTATCTGAGCATACTTGATTTGACATATGATATGAAACATGCATATTAAAATTGCTTGAATTTGGTCCAGCAGTTTATGAGAAGTCGGTAATGTGAAGTTCACGCCGGACAGACATTGCACGGAAAATGATCACTTAAGCTCCTCTCAGGTGAGCTAAAAATTAAATAATTACATGATATAGAGGTAAATGCTAGTACTCACAAGACCCTCAATAGCAGCAGAGGTGTTGTAAGAACTTGTGAGCTAGCTGATATGGGAGAACGTGATACTGAAGTAGAAATGAAAACGCGAGGAGTTATTGTGTTAAAAAGAATCGAGATTAGAAAAGACGAATGACTAATCAAGATAAATACTTATATTTTACATTCAGTACTCTTACAACCACCAAAATCAGTTACAATTGGCTACTTAAACGTCCGAGTGGATCTGTTCATTTCGAATACACTTCGATGTTTCAAATATCAAATGTTCGGTTATAGTAAAGATGCTTGTGGATGTGAAACAATGTCACCGATGCGATCAAAAACACGATGAGCCATCATGTGATAGCGAAACCGTCAAGTGCATCAACTTGATAACCAGATGTCATTATTTAGATTGCCCTGTCTGGAAAAATGTGAATCAAAAAGCAGTGTGAAAAACAAATAAGTTTTAAAAGAGGCCAGAAACATTGCATCATTCATACCTGACATGAATACCTTAACGCCGTGATTATATGCCAATATATTAAAGCAAAAACTTTCAACAAAATCCGTGGAATGGCAGATACCAAGGACATGGCTCGACAGCACAATTCCATTATTATTACAAAAGTAACTAAAGAAACCTACGGGGCTATTTCGCCCATACGTCCACCAACTGCATCTTCATCAAAACAGGGATAATACAAACAAAAACATGGTCATACGATGGAATTGTTGAGGTTTTAGAGCGAATTTCAACGGACTTGGCCTTTGAAGCCCAAAATGGCCTGCTGCTTTTCGTCTGCACGAAAACTAGTCAGGAGCATTCAGCTTTTAAGCATTATACTTCGCATCATGCTTGGGCAGATGAAAACGATCTTCATGTTTGTGGAACGTCCGTCTCGGTTAGAAACACTGTTATGCACAGTGCTGTAAGACAGTTACATTATGTTCGATTTACGTTTCACCAAAAAAAAAAACCCATTCACCTGAATGATCTTGAACTTGTTCACCAGCTTACAACTCCATTCATAGTGATCCCTGCAGTTAACAAAGACTTGAAAAGTAAAATAGTGAAAGAAATTATTTCAAAATACGACGTGTTTGTTTAATGATGACCCAGACAAGTACCTCCATCCTACGTCAACTGGGATTGTTAACAACTGCATGTGCTTCTATCTTCCACAATTTTTCTTGGAAGGTCGAAGATGATTTTTGTGGGAGTAACCACTTTCTAATTGTGTTGGATAGTATGGTTTCGGCGGACGATGAACGGGGGCCCCAGTTGAACTTGAAGAAACCTTACTGGGCGCTTTCTCATGGCTTTGTTCTGAACGCCTCGCGCGGGAGAAATTGAGGGAAGTGGTGACCAAATAGAACATTTCAGCAAGGAGTTGCTTGACATTGCAAACAGCCATTCCAAAAACCTCAGCATATCCAAACATAGGCCGATGAAATCGTCCGATGTGTACCCATACGCGCAACTAGTAGAAAGCTGTATGACGGTGGACCACCACGAATGCCGACATTATGTACACCATACAAGGTATGGGTACATATAGAAATGGATTGGAGGAGTGCCTAATTTGATAGATAAAGGGTTAATATCTCCGGAGCAAATTATCAGATTTACATTAAACAAAAACTATACAGCACAGCACATCAGTAACCTGAATAAATGTATAAAGTAACATGACAATCAGATTGATATTATTTGAGTTATCTCATGCCAAAGGGATTGGAGGAATTTTCAATTTGAAGGATAAAGGGTTAATATCTCCGGATCAAATTATCAGATTAACACCAAAAACTATACAGCTCAGCACATCAGTAACCTGAACACAATTATAAATTAACTTGACAATCCAAGCAATATTTTTCAAGTTATCGAATGCCAAAGGGATTGGAGGAATTTTCAATTTGATGGATAAAGGGTTAATATCTCAGGATTAAATTATCAGATTTACACCAAAAACTATACAGCTCGGTACATCAGTAACCTGAACACAAATATAAAGTAACTTGACAATCCAAGCAATATTTTTCAAGTTATCGAATGCCAAAGGGATTGGAGAAATTTTCAATTTGTAGGATAAAGGGTTAATATCTCAGGATCAAAATATCCGATTTACACCAAACACTATACAGCTCGGCACATCAGTAACCTGAACACACATATAAAGTAACTTGACAATCCAAGCAATATTTTTCAAGTTATCGAACGGACGGACGGACGGACGGACGGACGGACGGACGGACAGACAGACAGACAGACAGACAGCAGACAGACAGACAAAGGATGGACGAACGACGGATGGTCACCCCGGATGCCGGCATTATGTGTACCATACATAGTATGGGTACACATAAAAATCGTCATTTTGATAATGATTGCAAACAGGCTATAAAAAATCGCAAGAATACCGAAGGGAATTTGCTAAATCACCAACCACAAATAATTTGGACAAACTATATATAAATCGGGCAAAAAACAGAATGACTTAAAAAACAAAAAAGAATGTTCTTGGGAAACTTATGTCTCTAAACTTAATCAGCACAACCCATCAACACAAATTGGAGAATGATTAACCCTTTACCTAACACGAAAAGCAGACTACACTTGCAAACAAAAATCTTGAATAACTAATATTTTTCATTTTTTGTCTCAAAAAACATTGGTTATGACGCCTCATTGGAACGAGCTCGTTCCAACGAGGGGTCATAACCTATGTTTTTGAGACAAAAAAATGAAAAAATAATGAAAATTAATTGGCGAATTTTGAGAATAGCGCTGGCCGGTTTTGGTCGTTACGTTGGGTAAAGGGTTAAAACAATTAAAGGAAAGAAACAAAATCAACTGTTTAACACCTGGAAGATAACACATTAATTACATCAAATAAATTGGTCTCATCATTTTCTGAACACTTCTCATCTCCAAATTGTGATCCAGAATTTGTTAAATTTAAAAATCAACAGGTAAAACAGAAAGATAAAGTCTGTGTCTAATAATTTAGAGATTTGCAATGAGCCTTTTTCTCTTTGGAAGATACAAAGAACTCTTCACATAAAGCAAACGATACTGCCACTGTACCCGATGATTCACACTGTCAACTTTTAAAAATCTACTTCAAACTTCACTGGAACTTTTACTTTCAAATTTCAATGACATGGAGGACTGGCCAATTTCCACCTTTCTGACGAAAAGCTACAATAATTCCTGTTTCAAAGTCCGATAATGACCACAGCAATCCGGGTAATTACAAACCTAATGCATCAGCAAGTTGTCGGTGCAAAACCGCGGAAAGGGTGACCAATGATAGAATTGTCTGGTTTCTGTAAATCGAACAATCTATATTTGCGAATGTTCACTGTTATTTCAGAGAGGTGCTGTGGATAATTTGGTTAGACTTGAAAAGTCCACAAAATATGTCTCTGCCAGAAAAGAACACGTGGTCGCCATCCTCTTTGATATGACGAAAGCACATGATACATGGGCTGAAGTACAGAATTTTAAAAGCCCTTTTCCGCATGGGGTTGAGTGGGTGTATACCTCTTTTTTATACAAAAATGTTTGAAGGGTCGTCAGTTCATGTTCGTGTTTGGTTACGATATGTAATCCTCACGAACAGGGATTGGGGGTTCCCCGGGGTAGTATTTTATCTGTTACCCCATTTCTGTGAAAATTAATAGCATCTTCGAAGCAACTGAGAATATGGTAGATTGTTCATTGCATGTCGATGACTGTAATTTGCTATAGCAGTAAAACATGATTGCCATCGAGCGTAAAGATTCAGAGATGGAGTACAGAAAAAGGTTTTATGTTCCAGAAGTCCTGACGAATTGTGTTCATTTTTGTAAGCTCAGGAAACATCACCTTGATTCGGATTTTAAAACAGACCGAGGAACAATAAACGTTGTGAAGGGCGTGAAGTTCTTGGGTTTTATTGTGTGACAATAAACCGAATTTCCCTTCTCAACCTTAACTAAAGGTTAAATGCATAAGGACACTTAACCTTCTGAAGGTGGTCAGTAGCACTAGTTGGAGCGCGGACCAAAAACATAACTCCATCTGTATAGATCACTTGTTAATTCAAAATTGTGGGTGTGCTATTTACGGTTCTGTGAGAAAGGCGTATCTAAACCACTTTACAACTTGCTCGAGCACATCAATAATGTACAGAAAAGGAAGTAGATTATATTTTCAGACTCCCTTTCCTCTATGCTACCTCTTCACAACACCAGGTTGACGAAGTCTCTCATTTTGGAACTTCGCGAGAAGTAGAATACTCTCATCTCTGAGCAGTATGATATCTTGTTTTGCTGGTTACCTGGATATGTTAGAATCCCCAGTAATACCAGGGCAGACGGTGCAGCAAAACAGGCTCAAAACAAACCTATCACTGGTTTTAAAACTACTTTCACTAATTACAAACTACATATCAATAACTACAACAAATCTATGTTACGGGCGCAGTTGGATGGGGCGACGAATAACCTCCATCGCTTCCGACCAAATATTATTGATCAATATATGTCGTAGTAACCTCTACAGAAAAGACTGTTATTTTGACACGATGTCACATTGTTCATATGAGACTTACACATTCCTTTTTGTCGGTGTTCCCTGTCAATGTCTCTTGACAGTCGTGCACATTATCAAAGATTGTACTGATTTTAATAACACCTGACGGCGACATTATAATGTAGAGTCTTTGAGAGATCTATTGTACAAGTTCTCACAGGATTCCCTCGTTTCTAAAGGAAATCAACCTTTAAAACAAGTATAAGCTGGGTTTTTTCTTTTACCTACAAGTCATATGCATGAAGTACTAATCGTTGGATTGATTTACACAGTACACTCTAAAAGCAGTTGGGGTAATAATTAACCACAAATCAGTTGGGTTGAGTGAATATGAACCCAACTGGGTTCATATTCACTCAGACCGGTTGATTTGGGGTGATTTTTAACCAAACTGATTTTAGAGTGTATCAGAGTTAGAAATATTCTAGAACGTCAGTTTAAACTGGCTCTCTGGGAGATATATCATATGGTTGAGGAAACACATCTTGCCCAAATATTCCTCCTGTCCTTGATCCACATCAGCCCTGACTGCTTCGTGTTCTGCAGCATTGACTACGAGAAAACGTTCCAGCTGCCAATGGCTTAAGAAAGATTGTTGTGAATGTTACTTTTATTGTTAATGTCTCGCTTTTGCAATGTTAATTACAACAAGGATTTAGTTATTTTTCTCCTTTTACCTACATGTCACATGCAAAGAAGTACTTTTGTCGGTTTGGTTTACAGAGTATTCATTAAGGTTTTGGTATCATTGTTCACTATTGCCTTCGCCATTTGTTTCACTGTCATGCTGATATTATTTTTTTATTTTTTAAATAAAATATTTCACTTTCTGATGGATTCGTTTTACCCCGCATTACCTTTTGTTATCACGATATAGCCTTGACTGCTAATGTGGCGTTAAGCACCAATAGAAAAATAATTTGGACATGGGTTGTTCCCGGAAAACCAAGAGGGAAATTAGTCTTATCAATGCCAATCATGTCTTCCATCGAGCTTTACGAGAAGATGGAGGTATAATTGAGACGATTTAGGCTGTCAGGTTTGAATTGCGAGCCTTGCCTATAATGGACTTACTGAATGGTGATCCTTTTAAGTGCTGAACCACTGTCACGAATTACAGTACAATCGCCGAGGGGTGGTCGTAATCCACGCGCGGGCAGTGATGACCACGCATGCGTTTACCAGGTAATAAAAATCAACAGCAAAATTTTAATTAATGAAGCACCGGGTTGTACCCGGTGCTTCATGAATCAAATTTTCGATGATTTTTCCTACAATTAGTGTTTGAAATCTAATATTATTTCGTCCGTGGAAAAATTGCCCACGCGTGAAAAGTGACCAGTGACGGCGGCCGTACTGTATATCTAACTGCAAGAACCAACACATAATTCCATGGCTTAAATAAGTTTATTGTTCATTCAGAAAATGATAACAATTAGAAAAATAATATACTGCACATAACAGAGGGCACTCTTTACATCACATGATGATTAGCAGGGATCAAACAATACAGGATGCACCCTTAACATTGTAAATTATGAACGGTACTTCGGGGTTCCACTGCGATTTCCTGTGTAAGTCATGTACAGCACTATAAGGTACGGCCGCAATATCAACACTTAAATTCAGAGACCTTCAAAGAACTTTTTATTGAATTCTAGAGAATTCAAGAATGTTGTCAAGATCTTCTGTGAGAAGAAAACAAACCGTTTTCAATTATGTCAATTATCAGGGTTCCCTCACTTGACTGAGCAGTTAATGCCAGGCGTTTCCAGTACCACCCCAGTATATTTTGCAGAGCATTAAACGTGCATATCTATAAATTTCCTCAAATTAGCCGGAATAAGCGCTGTTTGCAAGGAGTGTTCATTGTGCCCAAATTCTGCGATGTGTTCCAATACATTTTTGTCACGCTTTGCAGTGTTTCGCCTGTTTGGTAACGTTTCCCAAAGTACGCATTCTGATTTGGGTTTTACCCGTTCAAATAACAGAAAAACAACTGAACAGTAAGTTGTGAAAATCACATACACTCTTGACGTAGACAGCATTCCACTGGCGGACCCTGTATCAAGATGGTGCCGAGGCTCGACATCTAATCAAATCATATATGTAGCGTCTCCAATCATACTACATGTACGTGCGTAACAAAAGCCCTTGATGTGAAGCCAAGAACAGCGAGAAGGGCTTTTAACAAAGACGATATCGTCCATGTAATGTTTCTGAGCGAAGGAAATGGAAAAGTAGTGGAAGCAGGTGCCGAGATGGAGATTTTCTTCCACATGCTGTGTCTGTGTTCCCCAGCGTGCCCAAAATTAAGCCTATTCAAAAGCCTATGGCTGGTGGGGGTTTGTACTGAATACTGCCAATGTTAATGCCCTATTACAGTCGCGGACGTGACAATCGTTACTTATTTCCATTCCTTGTTCGACATTCGCCATCAACCGATAAAATCGGTTCATAACGAATGTCGAATAAGGAACTGGGAATAAGTAACGGTCGTCACGTCCGTTTCACAATCAAGTCTTATCTTAGGGCAAGCATTTCATTCTCTTTGACAGACATATTTCAGCACCAAAGACCACCCCAGCAATATTCACCTCGCTATCACATGAGTTGAATGTTGCTGAAATAAATTTCCTCCGTAGGGCTGAAACGGTTGGCTCATTTTCGTAATCGACTAACCGAGAGCTATAGCCGGATAATATCCGGTTATCCGTGGCTATTATTTCACCGAATATGGAATCAAAACTATAGGAATTGGAAAGCAATATTCTCAAACTATGTATGTACACAAACGAACGTTGTCGAGTACTTCGTTTGTATGCACACTACGGGATAGTTTCTGCGATTACTCACCACTCACGGAAACTGCCGATCATTAACGAAGTATTGAACGCCAAAGCCGTTATTTCTCGATATATACAACGCGGCTTCGATGTGTAATCTATCACAATGGATAAGCGGCAGATTTACTACGTTTTACACGTGGAATAACGATCACTATCGATATTTCGGATAACCGGTTGATGGTTTTTCTAATCGGTTATGTAGCTGATTTCAAACCGATCATCCGGTTAAACATTTCAGTACTCTGATCGCCTGATATCATCCCATTTTTCAAGGGTTTTCAAGTGAGGACGCCAATACACAATTACTTTCCAGGTCCTTGAGAAACATATTTCTAAATTTTTGAAGTTTTCAAGATATTCGTGGAACCACTGGACTGTTTATGATACAAGGTACAACAATCAACTGTCCATATCCAATTAGTTGTCCCAACTATCACCCTCTACTGCCTGTAGTTATTACCCATCCCCTCCCATGTAGGATAGTGTGTGTGGGTGGAGGGGGACAGGGGGTGGTAATGACTGGCAGAAAGAACTTCTATGACTTTTACATAGAAAGTACAAGTTTACAGCACTCAAATTTAAGGGTCCTCTGAGAAACCTAACTACAACTCTCAAAGTCAAAGACATTTCCAAGGATTAGTATTAGGCACATGTATTATGTCAGAGAAAAGGGTGTAATTTCCGCAACAGAACCACACCAATATCACAGGTTATGTCATTTTTGGGAACGAATGGCCCAAGCAATTACCTGAATATAGTTGTCAGGGATTTTCCACGACTTTTACCCAGAGAGCAACCGAAGGCCTGAAATTTCAGTTGTAAAATTCAAACACTTTTAAGCCACTGTTTTCCATAATTCCTGTGGTAATTTATCCCTGCATCAGGCGCCAACTCGGTGACCAAAACGTTCAATTCTTTCGCCCAACAAATAGCCTAAAGCCACCATATACCTTATATTAAAAATACATCTCCCAGTTTACATGCGGCCAGATTTAGCACATGCTCACTATTTTGAATTTTACTGTCCTAAAGTGAGAAAATGTGGAGCAGAACCTTGTAGTTCAGAAGCCATCATCAAGTAAAGTGAAACCTCCTTCAATTACAGATACCCTAAAATTCACAATCAGGCAGGGGACCTTCGACTAGAAACAACTTATCGGATTAACACCCGACAAGAAAAAGCTGTTCAGGTTATACAGTGGAGCCCAAGTGCCTTACAGAAAACCTCTTATCTGCATATCATTTTCCAACACCAAACCATTTACCAATTCTTCAATACACTTTTGCCCTGTTAATTGCATCTTGATTGTATAGTACACCCCTATTCTGACTGTCTGACTCACTTTCAATATAAGCATTTATTTATTCTATTATATATTGTTTGACAGAGCTCAAACAATATAAAAGAAATAACAGGTTTGCCACCAGAATGAAGCCGAATCACTAGCTTCTGGTTATTTGGATATTCCTTTTAACAGACTATTTTTTTCTACTGGTAAAATGGTTACTTAAGTAATAGGGATGAACAGTTTAACTTTTTCGTCACACCAGAATGTGAACCGCTAATGTCCGAGCACCTGGTACATTACACTGGACATATGTGTGCCTCACTTTAGGCACCTTCCATATACCTTTAGCCAGATGAATGCCACCACAAAAAATCCAGACAATGCATTTGTCCCAAGAGTCGGTCTCTAGTGGAGGTCATATAGCTGTTTTGCCAGGGGGATGTGAAAAGTGGGGGGGGGGGGGGGGGGGGGGGGGGGGGGGACAAAAATGATCCAATAACATTTCTCGACAGGTTTCGGATTCAGCAACATTATTTCTTATGTTTCGGCACCCAAAATGGGTTAATTATAAAAAATAAAAAAAAATTAGTCTAAAAATCAATCACATGTTTTAGCCAAAATATCAATAATATTTTTAAAACTGTTACCAACAAAAGCCTCAACATTTTCCAAGCCAAAACTTCCCTCAGTAACCAGTAACACCCAACCTCTCCTCCCCATCTTTTGTCTCGATTTGAGATGTTTTACTGTACTTTCAAGACCTTTGAAATTTATTTTTAAATTAAATGACTTATAAAAATGTCACAAGCCATGATTGACCTGCTCTATTGATATTTATTACTGAAAAGTGTTGCTATAGTAACAACAGCTTCATATCATTAGAATAAGCTTCAAGTCAAACAAAATGATATACAGTACATGGAGAGTGGATTGTAACTAAATCACCCATGGAGTGGAGTTATCACCCAAGCTATAACTTTCAAATTTTATAAGTATCGACAAAAAACACAAGCAATGTGTCAGGCAATGGACCTCCGGGTTTAACCTGGAGGTCCATTGGCTGAAACTTTGCTGGTGCTGGGTATACTTTGCAACAAATTTGCAATTATTGCTCAGGTGGAATCTCCACTCTGTGGGTGATTTAGTGATAATACACTCTCCAGTTACTGTATTAGTATAGATATGATTTGTTATTATTAGAGAGAAAGCCTGAAAATAAGCAGACTGTCATCTGCAAAATGAGGTCCCAAGAGGGTGAACTGGGTGATGCTACCCTGCACAGCAGGGTAGCATCACAAGATTTACCCTCTGTGAACCTCAGTCTGAATCAAGGTCTCAAGCCAAAACAGAAAGTTGTACCAATGGGATAGCATCAGCAAATTAACCCTCTGGGGACCTCATTTTGGAAATGACTAGTTGCTCATATTCAGGCTTGTTAGAGAGTACTCTCCCAAAAAGCTATATCAAATACAACTGGTATACCTATACAGAAAAAACCTAGCACTCAACTATTTGACCCTCTACCCAGCACATATAGAAGATGATATTTGCAAAACAATTTCTTGAATAAGTCAACATTTTCATTTTTTGCCTCAAAAACAGATTTGACACCTCATTATAATGAGCTCATTGAGTCTATTCCAATGAGGGGTCATACAAAGAGAAATTTTTTATTCAACAAAGAGAAATTTCTTGCACAATACAATAAAACCTGTATTGCTGGGCTTCTTTAGTTTCATATCAGCCTAGATGTCAGCATGAGTTAACTTTATATCAGCCTGAGACCAAAGGTCAAAGGCTGATGTGAAGTTACCAAGGACTGATATCCAGCTCAACATGAAACTAACCAAGTAATAACCTCTTTATTTGTTATACCAAATCAAATAATTACAAAATGTTCTCAGATCTGTTATGGTTTTCTGACAGGTTATACTGTTTCTCATTCTTGTGACAAATACCAAAGTTTTGTCTTCTCCAAGTTCAGCTATTTGAAGCAGATAAAAAAGTGTGAATGTGTGTGTGTGTGGGGGAGGGGGGGGGGGACACCTTTGTGGGTATCGCAAGGGTGTTGGATGGAAAATATTTTTTCTTGGGGGCAGGGGGAGGGGTGTATTCATTCAAAATATATAAATTTATATACAGTATGTGGAGAGTGTATTATCACTAAATCACCTGCAGAGTGGAGATTCCACCTGAGCAATAATTGCAAATTTGTTGCAAAGCACAACCAGCACCAGCAAAGTTTCAGCCAATGGACCTCGGGTTAAACCCGGAGGTCCATTGGCTGAAACATTGCTTGTGTTTTTTGACGATATGTACAAAATTTGAAAGTTATAGCTTGGGTGATAACTCCACTCCACGGGTGATTTAGTTACAATCCACTCTCCACGTACTGTATGCTACCCCTCACCCTTGAACCCACTCTATTTAAGACACTAACATCAGCATAGTTATTTTGTTTTGTTTTTACTTAACCCTTAGAATGCTGGTGGTATCTTCCATATGAATTCAATGGCAGCAATTGGAAGAGGTCATATTCATTATTTGTGGAGACCAATTAATATTTTCAACGTGCAGCCCTGAGGCTGCACGTTGAAAATATTGAATGGTCTTCCTCACACACTCACTTAGCAGCTATCATACTTATTGAATTCATAAAGTATCATGTTCATGGGCCAGAAAAATGGACTAATCATAACTTTGAAACCGTCCTTTGAAATATTATGCTCCATTTGGAGCTTTCTATTTTTATTCAATAAAATCCTGAAAATCAGTGTGGTCATATATGTATAGGTGATGTGTAGTGACCATAGGGAGAGTGTACGTTATATCTGAAAATGCCGTTCGGGTACCTATAATTGGCAAAAACAGTAGGTGGGGGACACATGCTCCCTGTGCCCCCCCCCCTCCCTTCTGCTGCCCCTGATTTTAAAATCTTGGCTCCCACTGGGAAAGCCATTACATTCGGATAGCTGAACTATCTTTTCTCCCACTTCACAAATCTCTGCTTATGACTCTGAATCTTCAGTTTTCATTGAATTTTTCCATACAACTCTCTTCTTCCTTCACTTCCTGCACACAATTCTCACTAATTACTGTCATTAACCCTTTGAGACTTTAATTATCCTGACGTTCAAAAGTCACTGGGATTTCAGTTTCTTCAATATTTTTCAAAATGCGACGTCAAATGTCGGAAAGTACACAGGTACACGGCACAAGCTGGGAAATCGAAAGAAAAATGATATTTGATACCATGTTTGAATCGATGCTGACGTGTCCCTAGAATAGAATATAAATATTAACAAGGTACACAACTCGCTTTTCAAAAACGATAGCACGCATCTTCGTTAGACCCCCCCTCAAATTTGATTCACACAATGTATCCAACAGTATCCAGTATCAGAAGAAAGGGGACTCGATTATTTTTGGTGGTCTGAATTTGTTATTCAAAACTTGTTGTATTACAAATTATTGGAGAGTGCCCAAAGGCACTCTCCAATAATTTGTAATAAAACAAATTTATTTAAACAAAATATTTATTTGTGTTTGACTGAATATGAAATATAAGCAAGAAAAGTGTTGGCTTTTGCTCTGGTATCCTCATTTTTGAAAGCCCTGATAGTGGCTTCTGGCACTCAACCAGTTAAGAAGTCTTGACAGCAGGATTATTTAGAATATTAAGCTGTGATAACATTTGGCTCAACGGTTGTCACTGAGCACTATTTGGGAGAATATTGGAATTGAGGTTAAAACTTTAAAAAATCAAAAAATAATAATAAAACAAATGAGCACAAAGTATCAATGCACTGTTTGATTCCGTAGTCATAAGATGTACAAAAGTATCAAAGGGTTAATTCCTCATCATCAAAAACTCCGATTTAAACCACTCCATTATATAACACCAGTTTCCTGCATTGCATTCAACTCTAGTAATGGTTTCAACGTAAACAAATTGGTTGCACCTAGTAATGGCACATCAAGAGGAACAACTCTAGTTTGGTTAATATTGGCCAAGATCAGCATCATATAAACCGAGTTTGAAGTCTTATCAGCAGGGTTTGATAATGGGCAATTCTGGGAAAGAAAATCATATCTAATAAAAAAAACCATAAACATTCATCAAAATATTCCAGAGTTATACTTGCCTGAAAAAAGTTGCACTTTATTTGATTTTGTAAGAAAATGCTACAATTTTTTAAACAAAATGCAGGTACAGTAGAATCCTCTTAATTGAATATCCATTTTGCCAGTGAAAATTATTCAGTTAACAGGTGTATACAATTAACAGGAATTTGGTCTCTTTTCTGTGTTCTGGAGGTTAACTGAGAATTTATTCTATTATATCTTGTTTGACCGAGCTCATAGAGCTCTGTCAAACAAGATATAATAGAATAAATGTCTGTATTGGATGTAGTGAGGCCAAAAAGGTTGATAAATAAGGGGAATTTGATACGTGTCACAGTAATTTTTTCGACATATTTCAAAAACTTATATACAATTAACAGGAGTTTACTCCACAACCCATATGCAATTAACAGATCAAATTTGTACTGAAGGTATGGTAAATGGTTTTGTGTTTGAAAATTATATTCAATTAACAGGGATATACAATTAAGAGATATACAATTAAGTGGGCTCCACTGTAGTGCTGATTTTCCCATACAAAATGAATGGGAGATATGAAGGTGTTTGTCAGTTTTTGACAAAGTACGAGAACCGACCAAAATGGACTTACATTTCTCCCTCTGAGTGTAGTAATGTCTCTACATGTTATTGGAGCCATAAATGCGAAATTGATGGAAAATGGCTCTGAATTGACATGAAGGTTATATGACAGTTCAATATTATGATAAAAATTGTGTAATACCACTAGTGGAATCGTTGCCTAATTTTGGAGCAACTTTGCCCCCATTGAAGTCAATACATTTCGGCACCACCATGTTTTTGGCACCGAATGCTCCTTTTACCACTATTCACTTCTTCCATACTTTTCCCAGACATTCCAACCTATTTTCCATACTCATTTGAGTACCTTAAATTGATGAGAAACTGACTGTGTGAAGATTTTTTTACCATAACAGACAGCAACACAAGGTAACATTCTTGTGTTTTTGAAAAACAATTCTCATAAAGCGACTAGGACTTTAAGCCGTTACCCAATGAATCGGCCACATTCTCCCACGCAATATGCAAATTCAGCAGTTGAAAAATTATTATTTTTCAAAAAATTTCAACCAAACCATATCATGTGACCCCTCTTTGGAACGAGCTCACTGAGTTCATTCCAATGGGGGGTCACATGATATGGTTTGGTTGAAATTTTTTGAAAATTTAAAAAAAATAATATTTAAAATTATAAATTTTTATATCGTCTGCATTGGGTAAAGGGTTAACCATTTCATTCTTCACTGAGCTCTGTCAAACAAGATTGAATTGGTAAAATTCCCAGCTGCATTACGGACAATATCTGACAGTTGAAATTTTGATATTTCTGCATAACAGTGGAGAGGGTTAATTGTTCAAAAAAATAATTTCCATACATTTTCAATTCCCTGACGGCTTTACTGGCATTTTTTCCATACTTATCAGCCTTTTCCAGACTAACACAAATTTTCATAATTTTTCAAGAATTTCAAAACGGCATTAAGAACCTTGATATTATTTTTTTCTTTCAAACATAACATGACAATTTGTGGATTATTATGTTTTATTATTTACTGGGTTTTAACAACACCCAGAGAGAACCACAAGCAACTGCCAGACTTCACAGCATACTAACTCCACAGAAGCAGGATTAGCATTAGTTATTTATTTATTTATTGGTGTTTAAGGTCACATACTTATGCACATTGGCTAATCATTCCCATATTAGCATTGGTTAAAGGCAAGTTCAACATAGATGTGTAGTACATATCGTGCCCTGCCCCCACATGGGCAACCAGGATTAAGTGCCTTGCCCAAAGACACAATGCAGTTACTGCTGATCGGGATCAAACCATGTACCTGTTGGTTTGAAGTTCAATACTCTAACCACTGAGTCACACCACTTTATGAAGCTTTATGTAATCATGGAAGTGTGAGATATAGTTTACCCCTTTTCCCAATGTCAACAGAAGATGACACTTTGCAAAAAAAAATTCATTTTGTCTCAAGAACATAGCTTATGACCCTTCATTTGAACAAGCTAAATGTTGAGTAATTCCATTGAGAGGTCAAAAACTATTTTATGAGAAAAAAATGGACAAAAAACCCTCCATCAAATTTCAATGGCATTTAGTGAAATTTAGCACTGGCTTCTTAGGACCATCATGTAAGGTAAACTGTTAAACAAAACAATTTTTTCAGTTTTATGTGTTATATTCCTGCAGAAGACTAGAGCCACTAAAATAAATATAATTTGGGAACATCTAAGCCTTTACTAAAAATGAAAAGCAGACGACACTTGCAAAAAAACTAATTTTTTCATTTTGTGTCTCAAAAACATAGGTTATGACCCCTCGTTGGAAAGAGCTTTGAGACAAAAAATAATGAAAATTAATTAGTGATTTTTGTGAATAGCACTGGCAGATTTTGGCCATTACATTGGGTAAAGGGTCAATCAAATCTTCTCTTTGCTAGTTGAATGCACTTTTCACCAATCATTTCTTGCATGAAATTTAGATTTATATATTTATTATTTATTTATTGGTGTTTAATGTCACATATTTCTGCACAATGGCTAATCATGACCACGACAGTTTTACGGGTGAAGGAAGCTGGAGTACTTGGAGAGAAAACCACTAAGCAATGGCAAGCAACTGTCAGCTCCCCAACATACTAACTCCACACAAGCAGGGTAGGCACTGGTTGAAGACAGATGCACCATCAACGTGCAGTATGCGTTAGTACACAATGCCACCATGCCCCCACATGGGCAATGGGGGTGAAGTGTCTTGCCCAAGTACACAACACAGTTGCTGCAGGTGGGATTCGACCGAGGACCTCTTGGCTGGCAGCCTGCACCTCTACCTACTGAGCCACCGTGCCCCATTAAATTTAGATGAATCTTCAAAACAGACTGACTAGATTTTATGAAAAAAAGTTTTGAAAATAATCAGCAGGTTCAGAGTTAATAGCTGCTGTGAAGTTTCATCACACTTTATTATTACCACTTTATAGGGCACTCCTTGGGTTATTAAAATGATCTGAGGTGGATGATAAGACTCAATAACAGCCCACAAAAATAGTGTTAATAATGAAAACGGCCTGCTAGCCCAGAATTGTGGGTAATTTATGTTCTGGAAAAATGACACTAATGTGCTCGAAATGTTGTTGTCCATTTATTCCAACAAAATGGATTAAACCATGATTTATTTTGGATTATTAACTTCATTTAGGATTTAAAAGTGGTGGTGAGTATTGATACGATAAATAATCTTATTTTGTAAATAATGGCGTGAGTTTGTAGTTAAAGCGCTTCAGCCAAATTCCAGCAATCCTATTTTTAGTCATTCAAATAAATTGTACTCAACTTTGAACTTTGACCTTTGTTTGTAAATAAACAGACGACAATCCGATTCTTCTATTTCTAAATCAAAAATGTCTCAAAACAGCGAGCTAGATGAAGAGGACCTTGATAATCTAGAAAAGAGTTCAAAGCCAGAAATTTCAAGGCTTGAAATGGCGTTCTTTGGTAAGTGGTAATAATAGTAATAACATATTCCTTTTCGGGCATTATGGTACATTAACGGGGCTCGAAAAATGATTAACAACCCTCGGATCCGTTAATGAACCATAATGCCCTCAAAAGAACATGTTATTGTTATATTAACCTCTAGCACTCTGGTAGTGCAACAGGATTTTCTACAATCACTCTTTTTTTTCTCTTGTTTAACTATGAATTTAACCAATTATATCTTGTTTGACAGAGTTTTTTATTCCCAAATCTCCCTGATATACTTCATGTATTCTGTGTGACATTTATTTATTTACTGGTGTTTAACCCCCTACACACTGATGTCAAAATATCTAAAGTTGAAGGTGCAAATGTTTCCCATAATGCAACTAGAAATTTAACCAATTCAATCTTGTTTGACAGAGCTCATTGAGCTCTGTCAAACAAGACTGAATTGGTTAAATTCCCAGTTGCATTATGGGAAAAATGGCTACTTGAAATTTGAATATTTTGACATCAGAGTGAAGGGGGTTAAGGTCAGATATTTCAGCACAATGGCTAACCATGATTGCAACATGGATGTAAAAATCATGTCCAGTCAATCGTATATACCCATGTTTCCCATTTTAGAGGACTTCTACTCCAAGCACTGGCTACCAGGTCCTATTTAACTTGTAAAACAGTTTGTTTATCACAGTAAACAAACACTGCTTCACTTCATGAGGTTCCAATGGGGTTCTGTAAGATATATTGATGAACAACAGCAATCATTTTGTTAAGGGTGCAGTCTGAACAAGTAAATGTGGTATTTGGACAATCAATAAACATGTGCTCTTGTGATAACAAAAATGAAAAAATTGACAACAAAAACAAGCTTAACAGTTCGTGAGTTGATGAAGAGGTCAACAATCTCATTTGAAACAATTCTGAGTGCTGAGTATTGAGTAGTTACAAAAATCACATATCAAATTTTTTTATTTCAACTATTTTTTAAAGTTTTTCAATAAAACCATATCACGTGAGCTCGTTACAATGAGGGGGGGGGGGGGGGGGGTCACATGATATGATTTTGTTGAAATTTTTGGAAATTTTTTTTTTCTCAACTGCTCAAATTGTTAATACCATGACCAGATGTTGCTGATTCATTCTGTAAAAGGTTGGACCCCCAAGAGAAAATAATTCAGGACTTTCTAAAAAATTAATGTAAATTTTCAGAACTTTCCAGGGAGTCTCAACTTATTTCCCCCATGCAATTTTAAAATGAAAGTGTCAATGACATTGCAGCTTAACTTGACTATGTGTAGTGTTTGATGAAAAGGATAATGTTCAATGTTTATGAAAGAATTATGAAATAAGACAAGACATGCTATGTTTTCAACAAGAATAATTTGAGGTGTAGACTGTACTAAAGAATTGAGGCTTGGGTTGATGTGGCCCTCACAGTTAACCAAATTCAACCAAAGTTACCAAGTTACAGTAAAATCATTCCAAAATGAGTCATCCTACCAAGTTACAATGAAATCCCTTCATAAAAATGACTTGTAGACTTTGCTAAAGGACTCTAGTTCATGTGGCGGTTTGGCAGTCATGGTTGACCGATCGTGACCAAAATAGGATAGTCTCATCTAGATATCATACCCAGTTATCCTACCAAGTTACAATGAAATCCTGTGACCAAGCAGCGGAAACAGCGACCGACCGCAACCAGAATAGGACAGTCTCATCTGGACATCATACAGAGATATCCTACCAAGTTACAAGGAATCGCTTCATAAATATGAACTGTACACTGTGCTAAACAAATCTAGGTCACATGCCTGTGTGGCTGTCCCAGCTGACCGATCACAGCCAAATTAGGAGAATCTCATCTAGACATTATACCGAGTCATCCTACCAACTTACAATGAAATCCCTTCATAACTGCCACCTGAAGACTGTGCTAAAGGAACCTAGGTAACATGCCCTTGTGGCCATCACAGTTGACTGAACTTGACCAAAATATGGTGTTCTCATCTAGACATTATACAGAGTCATCCTACCAAGTTACAATGAAATTCCTTCATAAATATGACCTGTAGACTGTGCTGAAGGTTTTCAGATTTTGGGCCCGCGTGGCCATCACGGTTGACCAATCACGATCAAAGTCAGATGTTCTCATCTAGATATGACCACAAACCTCCATATGAAATTTTGTCATGATCGGACAAGAACTACAGGGTGTAGCCTGTGCAAAAGAAAATGTGAACAGACTCACAGACTTCTGCATGCATAATGGCAATAGCTAATCTTGACTTTTTCAAGTTAAGCTAAAAATGTATAAAAATCAAACACCGTTTTTTAATTCAATCTCTATTTTTGCGCAACTGATTTAGAGTAGCATATAAAAGGTAACTTACAGCATCTATTGCTGTATCTTGTTACAGGGTTCCTGAAGGCAATGACTGATAAAATTCAAGGCTAGTCAAGGTCGTTTCTCTACATATTCCAACATTTTTAAAGGTCCCACAATAGCCAAATTCAAGGTTTTCAAGGCTCTGCCTTCACTAGTCCTAACTAGGACCTCCAGTCATTACCACCTCCTCCCACTTCCCTATAAGGGAAGTGGAAGGAGGGGGTAATGACCAGAGGGTCCTAGTTAGGTCTATGCCATCACAAACTCTGGTATATAAACTATATAGTTATGATTACATGCTTCGTCATCATTTGTATTTTATGAATATTCAAGGCTTTTCAAGGCCTCCTGAAACATTTTCCAGGATTTCAAGACCATGAATGACCATTCGTCAAATTCAAGGCCATTCCTTGAATCCAATACCCCCATGGAAACCTTGTATAAAGTATTAAGTCAAGGTTAGCCAAATGTTCATACATATGCTTCCCACTTCCCGAGGCTTCCACCCGAGGTCTTTTGTTGCCAGGTCCCACTTTACCAGAAAAGTAGTACTTATTTACCCCAGTAAACATGCAGTGTTCCACTTCTCATGGTTCCCAGTGGGAGATTAAAATTCATTGATTTTTAAAAAAATCACATTGAAAATAATTTATTTTTTACGTGCATACAAATACACATTTTTATTTTATTTTCATTCATTTTTACATCCCAATACAAATCATATTCCCACTCCCACTCGACAAAAATGATATTCCACTTCCAGCATTGTATTCCACTCTCAGGAATGCCAGACTACTTTTTTTGGCATGTTTTGAAAGTAACCATGGAATCAGTTATAACGGGTTGTTTTGGGAAAACAAATAAAGAGAAAATGAAATAAATACAAAAGTTCACTGCTCAGATTTATATAAGATTTTATCCTCTCATGGGCCACATGGATTATCTCCACACACTCCAGTTGAGGACAGAGAGAGTAATTGCTTGACTGGACTGGTTACGTGAAATAATTCAAGAGAGGTGAGGGATGCTGTACAAACACGAGTGCGCGAATGTGCACAAGTGTTTTACAATATTGTCCGTCGCCTCTAATGAATTATTTCAAGTAACCAGTCCAGGCAAGCGATTACTCTGTTTATTACTTTCCATTATTAATGATAATTATATTATTTAACCCTTTACCTAACGTAATGGCCAGTACTATTCTCAAAAATCGTCAATTTATTTTCATTATTTTTTAATTTTTTGTCTCTAAAACATAGGCTTTGACCCCTCATTGGAACGAGCTTTTCGAGCTCGTTCAAATGAGGGGTCATAACCTATGTTTTTGAGTCAAAAAATGAAAATAATAGCGATTCAAGAATTTTTTTGCATCAGCTTTTCATTTTAGGTAAAGGGTTAAAAAAACAAAAAACAATGAAGTCCCCATTACATCCACAGCAAAGCGTCTTCATTTGCGCGCACGGATACATGACACAATTGTTGATTGCAAAATTCACTTGTGAAATTATCGTTTATAATCAAACCTGGAAATCTCAGTATATCACACTTTGGAAAATAATAAAAAATTGTAATCGAATCCAAGCAGTGAACTACTGTCTATTGATGAGCTCAGATATGCCTAAAAATGCTATTGTTTCTGAAAAAGCAGGCATCCACTTCCACAATTCAATATGCTTGGCACAAACAGAGAAGTGATAAAAAAAAAAATGTAATTGGAAACAGTTTTTGGAAGATACTTTTTTCATGAACTTATATCAACTCATCTCCTTGAAGTTCTAGGAATACATTAACCAGTAAAAATCATATCCCAAAATATGTTGCAAGATGCAAAATTCTCAATGGTAAGAGGCAAACTAACTTGTGACATCATGGGTGTAATTTGACAAATTTTTATTTTAAATTTCACTTTCGACCCCGATATGAGTGATGCAGATGTTACATTTTTTCTTTGTGTTTTGTTGTTAGCCCCATTTTGAGGCTCATCTTTCTGCAACATTGGGAATACAGTGGAACCCTGTTAATTGAATAGCCACTTCTTTGCCAATGAAAATTATTCAATTAAGAGGAGTATTCAATTAACAGGGATTGTGTCACTTTCCTGTATTCAAGAGATAACATGGCGTTTATTCTATTATATCTTGCTTGACAGAGCTCCATGAGCTCTGTCAAACAAGATATAATAGATTAAATGTCTGTATTGGGTGTACTGAGGCCAAATAGGTCTATCAACAAAGGGAAACTGGGCAGTCAGGATAATTTTTTATTCAATTAACAGGAGTTTACTCTATAACCTATATTCAATTAACAGGTCAAATTTGTAGAGGAGGTATGGTAAATGGTTTTGTGTTGGGAAATTATATTCAATTAACAGGATTATTCAGTTAAGAGATATACAATTAAGTAGGCTCCACTGTATAATCTTCAATGAAAACCATATCTAAAAATGAGTTGCCGTCCTGTAAAATTCTCAACACGTGAGTCACGACACCTCATGAGGTCAATGTGCAAAAAATTAAAATGTGGCCGATTTTCACAAATTTTTATTATGTTGTACACTGTGTTTTTATGTTGTACACTGTGATCTTGAGCTAAAAAAAAAATAGATAGCTAATTTTTATTTTTTTGATTTACTTTCAATGTTTTTACATCAATTTTGTTGTCTTTGACAAGTACAAGTTATTATATTATTTATTGATGTTTAAGGTCACATATTTATGCACAATGGCTAATCATGACCGTGACAGTTTGACGGGTGGAGGAAGCCGGAGTACCCGGAGAGAACCACCAAGCAACAACGAGCAGCTGCCAGCTCCCCAACATCGTAACTCCGCACTGCGGAACAGGCAGGGTTAGATTGGTTGAAGACATGCGTACCATTGACGTGCAGTACGCCTTAGTACACGGCGTCATCGTGCCCCCACACGGGCAATGGGGATGAAGTGTCTTGCCCAAGGACACAACGCAGTTGCCGCAGGTGGGATTCGAACCAAGGACCTCTCGGCTTGCAGCCTGCACCTTTACCTACTGAGCCACCGCGCTCCCGACAAGTACAAGTTGGTGACATTCTCCTTGAAGTGACAAAAATTGACACTGGAATGATTGGATGTGTTTCGTTTCATTGGATGGTATCTGGGGATTCGCTTGTGATCTTAAGCAAACCTCTAGTGTACAGATGTGATTGTGTGTGTGTGTCTCTCTTTCTTGTCCTTAGTTCCTTATGCATTCCTACAATTTTTGAGATATGGCATCTAAATTTTTCATGTGAGGGTAATTTTGCCCAAGAAGTAACATGGAATCAGTTTTCATTCTTTCCTATCAGGACATCATAGGGTTTTTGTCTTTTTCACTTTTTTTACATACATTGGCTATTTCCATTTATACACACTTTACCAATGTTAACCCTTAAGTCTAGGCCCCTGTGGATATTTGACAGTTCTAGTCGAAGTCGAGTCTATCAACAAATTCGAGTTGAAAATAAAATCATGAATGTGAAGAAAAACTTTTTAATAAATGTTCCGATATACATACATTTGTACATTTAATACTAGCTAATTAATAAATGTCCCAATATACGTACATTTGTACATTTAATACTGGCTTAATTGTCAAACAATGTGAGGAACTGAGCGTGAACCGTCAACATGGAACATGCATGTTGCATGATTCCAAATGACATTGGTAATAGACTCATAGTTTACAGTGGATAAACCCATAGCTACATGCACATGTAATACATGTAAGACTTCGTACAAAACCTAAGCGGAGGGGACAACATCTCACCTCTGGTACACTTCAGTAAGAAGCATCCATTGCTTCATGATAAGGTAAGATCAGACGAAGCTAAAGTCAAGGAGGGAGCAAAGCAATCACAGGTACAAACAGATTCTTTGTCTCCTATTCAACCATGCATTCAATTGTATTGCATTGTTAACATACAAACTGTTGAATGTTAGAATGAATATGTGGATAAATCATCAGTACATAGCTAAAATCCCAATGTGGCCACTTTAAACTGGAAATATCGCGTATGAAACACTTGGACACCTGGTTTCAGTTAACTTGGTTCGAATTTGATATTCGGTTGACTCGAACAGTTTTTGGGCAAGTTCGAGTCAAAAAAAAAATCCATATTTGCAGGGGCCTACTTAAGTCTCCATGTAGCCACAAACAGCTAATTTAGATTGCACTGAAAAAGTTGTTCCAAGTGTATTCTTTCTTGAGAACTTAACTGGTGCAGGCAGCCATCAATAATGCAGAAACACTATTAAGTCATCTACAGCTGTGTACATGTATATATGGTAGTAATTAACATAAAATTAATCAGAGCACTTAACCCTTTGAACCCGAGCGACAGCTTTTCTGCCCAAGAACATGATACGTCATAATGTCATTAAATACGATGACTGTTCAGTAAATGTGTGGGGTAGACCAATCAATATTTTCAACATGGAGCCCCAAGGCTGCACGTTGAAAATATTGATTGGTCTACCCTGAATAATGAACATGGACTCTTCTAATTACTGCCTTTGAACTGGAATGGAAGAAACTACCAAAGTTCAAAGGGTTAAGGGTTAACTAATAAACATATTATTCTGTTTTCTCCCCACCAATATCATAATGTAAACACTGAGGCTACTAAATTCAACACCATTTCATGACAAATAATGACAGGTAGTTCAGTATTGTTGCCTTGTCAAAATCTGGGTAGGTTTTTGTCCACCACCCCGATTAATAGTGAAATGTGCGATGGGGAATGCCTGCGATCATTCCCAGATCTGCTGATCAGCCATTGTGAAGAACTTTGATGAGAGGTATTCTGAAACTGAGATACCTACTTATTAGACCAATACCAAAGAGCTTCTTACAGTTAAGCTCACTTAATTGGATGTCTCTTGATTAAATTACTGTGTTAACTGAATATAAATTCCAAACACAAAACCATTTCACATACCTTAAGTACAAATATGACCTGTTAACTGGTAAGTACTAAGTTATCAAAATTTGTCCATATGTTTTTGTCTTGTTACAATTTATGGGAAAGCACCTAGTGCCACTCTCCCATAAATTCTAACATGGCAAATCCACACAGGCAAAATAATTTTACTTGAAAGATAAAATGAAGCACATCTACAGATTATGAAGCCTTTAACTTTTGCTACCTGCACTTAGAAATAAAGCCCAAATATGGGCTTCCATAATCGATTGTAGCTTATACAGTAATGTTCTGTTAACTCTTTCAACATGAGAGGCCGCTTTTCTGGGCCAGGAACATAATGCGTCATAATTTCATTAAGTAGGATGGTTACTAAGTGAAAGTGTGTGGAAGAACAATTAATATTTTCAACGATATTAATTGCTCCACCCCCCAAATAATTGATATGGACTCTTCCAATTTCTGCCATTTTACTGGCATGGAAGATACCAGTGTTCAAAGGGCTAACTGAATAAAAGATATTGCAATATATCGAGAAATTATTCTGACAATCATCAAATTAACCTTGTTTATAGACCTATTTGACCACAGTGCATCCAATACAAGGGCTAGTCACTTTCTTTTTTCTGGTTATAAATAAGCTCATCTCTATTCCTGTGAACTACACAGCCTTAGTTAGTGTACATTTTCATGTTATATGTTGTATGGCAGTTACCGATTTTTTACACCCAGAAAGTGTGACTACCCTGTTCACAGACACACTGGAATAAATACAACTATACTTTTGATGTGACTTGCATGTTTGGACAAGTGTCCAAAGTCCAATTTAGGCCTTCAAGGGTTAAAATCATGCATTGAAAACTGAGTAGATTTTTATCTGGTGACCATGGCCTGTTGACCTTCAAGAGTAAACAGTCTTGGGGTCCCTCTATATCATTAAAATGTGGTGGATCTAGTTGAAATAGAAAAGTGGTTGTCAAAATTGTCCCCTATCTTAGTCGTGTAACAATTTATGGGTCAGTGCTTTGCAACAAGGCAAATCCATACAAAGACTAAATTAGGTCTCACAAAATAGATCTTCTGTTTCTCAGGACATTTTTTGTAAAATTGCATGCGGGTGGACGGTTTTTTATTTTATTTTTGTAATTATTTCTTTGCCATTAAAAAGTTCATGTTCTTGGTTTGTTTTATGTTTTAGGCCTCATAATCTACAGATTAGCATGGGTGGTGGTGTATTATGTCCCTTGAGTGCAAGAAGGCTTTGCAATGTTAAAGCATTGCAAAGCCTTGTTTCACTCAATGGACAATTTATTGACCTGGTTCAAATATCAGACATAAACCATTTAATTTTTATTTTTTTTAAGTTTGCATTAGTTATAAAAAGAAAGCATTCAGCAGCCAAAAGGAGCATGCAGGTTTTTTGGGGGGGGGGGGAGGGGGGGCTGAGAAACAGATTTTTAATGTTTTTAGACCATATGTTCCTTCAAAGGTTAAATATGAAGCACATACAGACAAAATGAAAAACAACCTTTACCCTATGCAGGCAATATCAAATTTTTTTTTTCAAGTATTTGTTTTAAAAAAAATTTCAACAAAACCAGATCATGTGACTCCTCATTGGAATGAGCTCGTTCCTATGAGAGGTCACATGGTATGGTTTTATTGAATTTTGTTTTGTTTTTTAACTGCTCAATTTGCAAATTACATGGGTAGATGCGGTCAATTCATTAGGTAAAGGGTTAATTTCGTCCAATGAAATATAATAGCAGGCAAACAAATTCTAGTGTGATCAGGTGAGATTTAAAATAAATATAAAATGCTATTGTAGAATTTAGGTTTATCTGCATTGTAAGAAATAAATAACACATTTTCTCTAGAACTTGGTGTACAGTGTGTTCAAAATAATGTGGACATGGAAATGGACAATTTTTCAACAAAAATGGCAGAATATACAGATTTTTGTTCTCTCTCACCTCGGATTATCATGTGATACCCATATCAGAAAAGCAACAGTGTTTTTTTTGGCAGACACCACAGGCCAATATTGCCCAGCTTGTTCTAATAGGGAAGTCCACATGATATACTTCTGTTGGAAGAAAATAAAATTTAACTTTTCACCTGTAAACAACAATGATATTATTTTGTTACACCTGTGATGGATAAAAGATAAATGTTTTCCAATACTCGGTGGGAATCTATAACAAACGGTCGAAAAGTTAGTTCCAAAACAAGTCAAAAGAGTACTCCGTCAATATGTAATGTTCTGATTGGAGTACTCAAGCAACTGTTAGAGTTCCTGTAAATACTTTAGTGGACAGGTTGCTTGTTTGTGATTGGCTGATCTAATAAGAACACTTCCATGTTCCTCTTCTCCAACTTTGACAACAATCTGAAAGGAGAAAAAATGAGAGTAGTAAGATCCCATAAAGTAGATCTTCTGTTCCTTGGGCCATTTTTTGTAAAATTGCAAGTGAGCGGGCATTTTGTTATTTTATTTTTGTAATTATTTCATTGCCATCAAAAGTTCATGTTCTTGGTTTGTTTTATATTTTAGGCCTCATAATCTACAGAATAGCATGGGTGGTGGCTAAAGCATTGCAAAGCCTTGATGCACTCAAGGGACAAATTTATCAATTTCATTAACTTGGGTAAAATATCAGATATACACCATTTAATTGTTATTTTTTAAAAAATTTACATTGGTTATAGAATAGAGTATGTGACGGGCAAAAGGACATTTTAACTTTTTTTTAGAACTAAAGTATTTATTTATTTATTGGTATTTAAGGGCACATACTTCTCCACAATGGCTAATCATGACCACAACAGCTTTACGGGTGGAGGAAGCCGGAGTACCTGGAGAGAATGACCGAGCAATGGCAAGCAACTGTCAGGCTCCCAACATACTAATGCCACACAAGCAGAGTTAGCATTGGTTGAAGACAAGTGCACCATCGACATACAGTATGCCTTAGAACACAGCACCACAGTGTCCCCACGTGGGTAAAGGGGGGAAATTGTCTTGCCCAAGGACACAACATGGTTGCCAGAGGTGGGATTCGAACCGAGGACCTCTCGGCTTGCAGCCTGAACCTCTACCTATTGAGCCACCATGCCCATGATCAGTAAAGTTGAACCCCAAAATGAATACAGTAAACTCAATTAAGCATTGTCTTCCTCAGATTAATTTAATGTTAATAACTCTTGGTCTTCATATTAGGGTGCTCGGTATCTCAATGGTTATGACATTGAATTTCAAATGGAAAGGTCCATGGTCTGATTCGTGAATAACAAAGCAGGTGCAACTGCATTGTGTCCTTGGACAGGCACTTAATCCTGATTGCTCACATGGGGGCACAATGGAGTTGTGTATACTGCATATCAGTATACATACTACATATCAGTGATGTACTTTTCTTCAACCAATGCTAACAATGCTTGTGTGAAGTTAGTACATTGGTGAGTCTTGACAGGTGCTTACTGTTGCTCGGTTGTTCTCTATGGGTACTCCACCTTCCACCACCCATAAAACTTTAACGTTAATAAAGCTTGGTCCTCAGATTAGGGTGCTCCATTGCTCAATGGTTCAGACATTTAATTTCAAATGGAAACCTCCATGGTTTGATTCTTGAATAACAAAGTAGGGGTAACTGCACTGTGTCCTTTGACAAGGCACTTAATCCTGATTGCTCACATGGGGGCACAATGGAGTTGTGTACACTGCATATCAGTAGATATACTGCATATCAGTATACATACTGCATATCAGTGATGTACTTGTCTTCAACCAATGCTAACAATAATTGTGTGAAGTTAGTACATTGGAGAGTCTTGACAGGTGCTCGCTGCTGCTCGGTTGTTCTCTCTGGGTACTCCACCTTCCACCACCCATAAAACTGTATAACATATGGTGACCCTGGCTGTTAAAGGAGTCATTAAATCCAAAAAAATAAATATACAAGTCCTCAAATTAATTTTATGTTAATAGGAACCGTATATACATTTATTATGCCAGCTAATGAAATTCGCCAATCACAGACCCCGAATAGTGGGACGGTACTGAGCCGTATTGGGTCACCTGCAGCCCGAGGTGACCTAATACGAAACTCATATTAGGTCAGTACCGCCATTTTGTTTTGACGTGGAAATTCCTCGCCTCGCGGTGCTTTTATAACCATATTGAAGAAATTGCAGTACAATCAAACATCCCTCCGTGTCTATATGTCTCATTTTCTCTCGTTTTATAATAAATTTATTGTGAAATTTATTTTCTAAATGTAAATTTAATTATTTGAAGTGAGAAATACTACTGTATTCGATCTACCAATAACGGATAAGTCGGCCTGGCCCTAACTTGACATAGGGTCTAAGCTTATTGAGGCTAACACACAACAGTTTGGGTACGGTGTTCGCCTCAATATTTTAAAAGCTTTAGAAAAAATATATAACCCATAAATGCGTTGTTAGAAAGTTGAAAAATATATATAGTGTGAATAAATAAACTGAGAAAAAAATTGTCTTATCCCGGGAATAGATTAATTTCATTTTTTCTTGTTGAACTCATTCTGTAGTCTCTGTTGTGGTAAATGGATAACGTCACTTCGAAAATGGATTTAATTTCATTGAATAATTATAAGATTGCACAATGATGAAATTGTAGGAAAATGAATGAAAGTCAATGGGAAAAAATGTGAGATACATTTATTTTGATCGAATTGTATAAAATCGGATGTTTCGGGGCATTCAACACTCTCAAGACAAAGTATTGATTTGCGAAGAAAAGCGTTATTGTTGACTCGGTTGTTAAGGAAATTATACACATACAGGGAGACAACTGTGCATGTTTGTTACAACTTACATAGCGTTTTGCACCAGTTTTGAAAATGTGTCGGCGTTCAAATTTGATTGTTATTTTGTTTTCGCTGGCATAATAAATACGTTACAGGACATTCAGGTGGCCGATACGGTGTCATATGAGGCTCGGCAAAAACAATATTGGACTCAGCATACCGCCTCGTCCAATATTGTTTTCACCTCGCCTCATATGATACCGTATCCGCCACCTGAACGTCCTGTAACTTATAGTACACAGCTGCAAATAACTTTACAGTATTTCTGCATTATTGTTGGCTGCCTGTACAGGCAGCCAACAATAATGTAGAAATACTGTAAAGTTATTTGATGGAAAACAATGTGAAGATAAATGCATCTTACCAGTGGAGTTCTGTAGGAAGAATATACTTAGAGAAATTTTTTCAGAGTAATATAAAAGGCATTGTTTGTGGTGAAGATAAATTTATCCTACCAGTCGAGTTCTGATGGAAGTATACACTTGGGCCAACCTTTTCAGAGCAATATGAAAGTGTTAATGACACTGCAGCTCAAATTGTCCAATAAGGGACTGAACTAAATAGAATGATCCAGTAATGCCATGTCACTCACTTAAGTTTCTACAGAAAAGACATCACACCAATGCTACAAATGAAATCTGAAAAAAACTGGGTGAGGGATGGGCCTGTTGGGCGTACAAATGGAATTGTTGACAATTTATATGTCAAATTCAAGATGGCCGGTGGTGGCTACCTTTTTCAACAGAATGCAGAAAAATCTGATAACTCCCATCTGGACATCATACCAAAGTTACATATAAAATTTGAAAAAGATCGGGTGAGATGTGCAGTCTGTAGGGTCTGCTAATGGAATTGTTGACAATTTATATGCCAAATCCAAGATGGCCACTGCCAGCCATGTTTTTCAACAATATTCAGAAAAATTTGATAGCTCCAATCTAGACATCACACCAAAACTACATATGAAATTTGAAAAAGATTCGGTGAGAGATGTGGCCTGCAGGGTGTGCTAATTGAATTGTGGACAATTTATATCCGAATCCAAGATGGCCATGTTTTTCAACGAAATTCGGAAAAATTCAATAGCTCCCATCTGGACATTGCCCAAAAGCTACATATGAAAAATTTGAGGAAGATCGGATGAGAGCTGTGACCTGTAGGGTATTCTAAATGAATTGTTGGACAATTTATATCCAAATCCAAGATGGCCACTGGCGGCCATGTTTTTCAATGAAATTCGAAAAAATTGATAGCTCCCATCTAGACATTGCCCCAAAGTCACATATGAAATTTGGGACTGATCAGGTGAGAACCATGGCCTGTAGGGTGTGCTAAAGGAATTGTTGTGTTGGACAATTTATATCCAAATCCGAGATGGCCACTGGCGGCCATGTTTTTCAATGAAATTCAGAAAACTTCAACAGCTCCCATCTGGACATCACACCAATGCTGCATGTGAACTTTGAAAAAGATTGGGTGAGAGATGCAGCCTGTAGGGTGTGCTAATGGAATTGTTGACAATTTATATGCCAAACCTGAGATGGCCACTGGCGGCC